>CAKAOJ020000226.1:500000-505000 GCA_916701645.2 Sebastolobus alascanus | reverse complement strand
GATCCGGACCTCCTCCGTCCAGTCTCTACAGAGGACAGAGGACAGAGGACAGAGGACAGAGGATAGAGGATAGAGGACAGAGGACAGAGGACAGAGGACAGAGGACAGAGGACAGAGGATAGAGGAAAGAGGACAGAGGAAAGAGGACAGAGGACAGAGGACAGAGGACAGAGGACAGAGGAAAGAGGACAGAGGAAAGAGGACAGAGGACAGAGGAAAGAGGACAGAGGACAGAGGATAGAGGACAGAGGACAGAGGACAGAGGACAGAGGACAGAGGACAGAGGACAGAGGAAAGAGGACAGAGGACAGAGGACAGAGGATAGAGGACAGAGGACACAGGACAGAGGATAGAGGACAGAGGACACAGGACAGAGGACAGGGGACAGAGGACAGAGGACAGAGGACAGAGGAAAGAGGACAGAGGACAGAGGATAGAGGACAGAGGACAGAGGACAGAGGACAGAGGAAAGAGGACAGAGGACAGAGGACAGAGGATAGAGGACAGAGGACAGAGGACAGAGGACAGAGGACAGAGGACAGAGGACAGAGGACAGAGGATAGAGGACAGAGGACAGAGGACAGAGGACAGAGGACAGAGGATAGAGGATAGAGGACAGAGGACAGAGGACAGAGGACAGAGGACACAGGACAGAGGATAGAGGACACAGGACACAGGACAGAGGACAGAGGACAGAGGACAGAGGACAGAGGACAGAGGAAAGAGGACAGAGGACAGAGGACAGAGGACAGAGGACAGAGGACAGAGGACAGAGGACAGAGGACAGAGGAAAGAGGACAGAGGACAGAGGACAGAGGATAGAGGACAGAGGACACAGGACAGAGGATAGAGGACAGAGGACACAGGACAGAGGACAGAGGACAGAGGACAGAGGAAAGAGGACAGAGGAAAGAGGACAGAGGACAGAGGACAGAGGACAGAGGACAGAGGATAGAGGACAGAGGACAGAGGACAGAGGAAAGAGGACAGAGGACAGAGGACAGAGGATAGAGGACAGAGGACACAGGACAGAGGATAGATGACAGAGGACACAGGACAGAGGACACAGGACAGAGGATAGAGGATAGAGGACAGAGGACAGAGGACAGAGGACACAGGACAGAGGATAGAGGACACAGGACACAGGACAGAGGACAGAGGACAGAGGATAGAGGACAGAGGACAGAGGAAAGAGGACAGAGGACAGAGGAGAGAGGACAGAGGACACAGGACAGAGGACAGAGGACACAGGACAGAGGACAGAGGACAGAGGACACAGGACAGAGGACACAGGACAGAGGACAGAGGACAGAGGAAAGAGGACAGAGGAAACAGGACAGAGGACAGAGGACAGAGGAAAGAGGACAGAGGACACAGGACAGAGGACAGAGGAAAGAGGACAGAGGACAGAGGACACAGGACAGAGGACAGAGGACACAGGACAGAGGACAGAGGACACAGGACAGAGGACACAGGACAGAGGACAGAGGACAGAGGAAAGAGGACAGAGGACACAGGACAGAGGACAGAGGACAGAGGACAGAGGACACAGGACAGAGGACAGAGGAAAGAGGACAGAGGACACAGGACAGAGGACAGAGGACAGAGGAAAGAGGACACAGGACAGAGGACAGAGGACAGAGGAAAGAGGACAGAGGACACAGGAGAGAGGACAGAGGACAGAGGACAGAGGACAGAGGACACAGGACACAAACTGACTGGAACAGTCTACTAAACGGGTTCATGTCCTTCAAGAGAGCTGATTTCTTCTGTGGTGAACTGACAGCTCAGAACCGCACACACACAAACAGTTAGCATGAGGTATGTGCTAATGTTAGCCATCAGTTAGCATAAGGTATGTGTTAATGTTAGCCATCAGTTAGCATAAGGTATGTGTTAATGTTAGCCATCAGTTAGCATAAGGTATGTGCTAATGTTAGCCATCAGTTAGCATAAGGTATGTGTTAATGTTAGCCATCAGTTAGCATAAGGTATGTGCTAATGTTAGCCATCAGTTAGCATAAGGTATGTGTTAATGTTAGCCATCAGTTAGCATAAGGTATGTGCTAATGTTAGCCATCAGTTAGCATAAGGTATGTGTTAATGTTAGCCATCAGTTAGCATAAGGTATGTGTTAATGTTAGCCATCAGTTAGCATAAGGTATGTGCTAATGTTAGCCATCAGTTAGCATAAGGTATGTGTTAATGTTAGCCATCAGTTAGCATAAGGTATGTGTTAATGTTAGCCTTCAGTTAGCATAAGGTATAGCCATCAGTTAGCATAAGGTATGTGCTAATGTTAGCCATCAGTTAGCATAAGGTATGTGCTAATGTTAGCCATCAGTTAGCATAAGGTATGTGCTAATGTTAGCCATCAGTTAGCATAAGGTATGTGTTAATGTTAGCCATCAGTTAGCATAAGGTATGTGTTAATGTTAGCCATCAGTTAGCATAAGGTATGTGTTAATGTTAGCCATCAGTTAGCATAAGGTATGTGCTAATGTTAGCCATCAGTTAGCATAAGGTATGTGCTAATGTTAGCCATCAGTTAGCATAAGGTATGTGCTAATGTTAGCCATCAGTTAGCATAAGGTATGTGTTAATGTTAGCCATCAGTTAGCATAAGGTATGTGTTAATGTTAGCCATCAGTTAGCATAAGGTATGTGTTAATGTTAACCATCAGTTAGCATAACGTATGTGTTAATGTTAGCCATCAGTTAGCATAAGGTATGTGTTAATGTTAGCCATCAGTTAGCATAAGGTATGTGTTAATGTTAGCCATCAGTTAGCATAAGGTATGTGTTAATGTTAGCCATCAGTTAGCATAAGGTATGTGTTAATGTTAGCCATCAGTTAGCATAAGGTATGTGTTAATGTTAACCATCAGTTAGCATAACGTATGTGTTAATGTTAGCCATCAGTTAGCATAAGGTATGTGTTAATGTTAGCCATCAGTTAGCATAAGGTATGTGTTAATGTTAGCCATCAGTTAGCATAAGGTATGTGCTAATGTTAGCCATCAGTTAGCATAAGGTATGTGTTAATGTTAGCCATCAGTTAGCATAAGGTATGTGCTAATGTTAGCCATCAGTTAGCATAAGGTATGTGTTAATGTTAGCCATCAGTTAGCATAAGGTATGTGCTAATGTTAGCCATCAGTTAGCATAAGGTATGTGTTAATGTTAGCCATCAGTTAGCATAAGGTATGTGTTAATGTTAGCCATCAGTTAGCATAAGGTATGTGTTAATGTTAGCCATCAGTTAGCATAAGGTATGTGTTAATGTTAGCCATCAGTTAGCATAAGGTATGTGTTAATGTTAACCATCAGTTAGCATAACGTATGTGTTAATGTTAGCCATCAGTTAGCATAAGGTATGTGTTAATGTTAGCCTTCAGATAGCAGACAGTAAGCTAGCATTAGCTACCTGTTAGCAGCCAGTGCCTCCAGTTGGCAGTGCAGAACCTCTCCGGTTTTGGCTCTCAGCAGAGCCTCCAGGTTCTCCTCCAGAACCTTCTTCTGTCTCCGAACCTTACGGAGAACCAGACCCGCCTCCTCCAACATGGACGGAACCACAGGCCTCCTCTGGACCAGTACAGACTGGGACTGCTGGGAGAGCTGGGACTGGGTCTGACATGGTTGGGACTGGATTTGTTGAACAGGACTCTGATGGGACTGGGACTCAGTTTGTTGGGACTCAGTTTGTTGGGACTTAGATTGTTGGGACTGGGATTGTAAGTGGTTTGGATGGGAGGGGTTTTGTAGGGACTGGATTTGTTGGAAAGGACCTTGAATGGACTGGGACTGGGACTGGGATTGTAAGTGGTTTTGTTGGGACTGGTGGTGGTCTGGTCCAGATGTGGTGGATTTCAGAGAGTCTTCTGTCTGTTGGACGACAGAGAGTCATTCAGACTTTAGATCAACAAGCAAACACAGGAAGCTACTCTCCTGTATTCTACTGTACTCTACTGTACTCTACTGTATTCTACTGTACTCTCCTGTATTCTACTGCACTCTACTGTATTCTACTGTATTCTACTGTACTTTACTGTATTCTACTGTATTCTACTGTACTCTCCTGTATTCTACTGTACTCTACTGTATTCTACTGTACTCTCCTGTATTCTACTGCACTCTACTGTACTCTACTGTATTCTACTGTACTTTACTGTATTCTACTGTATTCTACTGTACTCTCCTGTATTCTACTGTACTCTACTGTACTCTACTGTATTCTACTGTACTTTACTGTATTCTACTGTATTCTACTGTACTCTACTGTATTGTACTGTACTTTACTGTATTCTACTGTACTCTACTGTACTCTACTGTATTCTACTGCACTCTACTGTATTCTACTGTACTTTACTGTATTCTACTGCACTCTACTGTACTCTCCTGTATTCCACTGTATTCTACTTTACTCTACTGTATTCTACTGTACTTTACTGTATTCTACTGCACTCTACTGTACTCTACTGTACTCTCCTGTATTCTACTGTATTCTACTGTATTCTACTGTACTCTCCTGTATTCTACTGTATTCTACTGTATTCTACTGTACTTTACTGTACTCTCCTGTATTCTACTGTATTCTACTGTATTCTACTGTACTTTACTGTATTCTACTGTATTCTACTGTATTCTACTGTATTCTACTGTACTTTACTGTACTCTCCTGTATTCTACTGTATTCTACTGTATTCTACTGTACTTTACTGTATTCTACTGCACTCTACTGTACTCTCCTGTATTCTACTGTATTCTACTGTACTTTACTGTAATCTACTGCACTCTACTGTATTCTACTGCACTCTACTGTACTCTACTGTACTCTACTGTATTCTACTGTATTCTACTGTACTGTACTGTATTCTACTGTATTCTACTGTACTTTACTGTATTCTACTGCACTCTACTGTATTCTACTGCACTCTACTGTACTCTACTGTACTCTACTGTATTCTACTGTATTCTACTGCACTCTACTGTACTCTACT
>CAKAOJ020000226.1:490000-495000 GCA_916701645.2 Sebastolobus alascanus | reverse complement strand
CACTTCCTGTAGATGTTTCACATTAAAAGCCTACTTCCTCGACAGCACACTTCCTGCAGATGTTTCACATTAAAAGCCTACTTCATCGACAGCACACTTCCTGCAGATGTTTCACATTAAAAGCCTACTTCATCGACAGCACACTTCCTGCAGATGTTTCACATTAAAAGCCTACTTCATCGACAGCACACTTCCTGCAGATGTTTCACATTAAAAGCCTACTTCATCGACAGCACACTTCCTGCAGATGTTTCACATTAAAAGCCTACTTCCTCGACAGCACACTTCCTGCAGATGTTTCACATTAAAAGCCTACTTCCTCGACAGCACACTTCCTGCAGATGTTTCACATTAAAAGCCTACTTCATCGACAGCACACTTCCTGCAGATGTTTCACATTAAAAGCATCAACAGCAGCTCAACACGGATCAATGAATCAGTGAATGATGTCGTATCAGAGTTATAAGTTATCAGGACAAACAGAGTTCAGTTCATTTAAAACTGAAAGAGAATCAAAGATGAAACAGGAAGAGAAATAAAGAAGATAGTAAAAAAAACATCATCTACTGATAAATATAAATAAATAAATATATATAAATATAAATATTCAAACCACAGACTCCAAGTTTTTATGTCTGCTGCTTCAGTTCAAACACATTTACCCAGAATTCCACAGTTCAGCGGCCCCATGTGTTCAGTCAGAAAGAAAAAGAGAAGTCATTGAAAAGGTTCATACCAATGAAATTTATTACAACTGACTCAGCTCGAAGGCACGGTACACGATCAAATGTGTTTCATCTGTTTCATCATGTTTCATCTGTTACTACGGCAACAGGAAATACTAAATAATAAAAACACAACGACAGCGTTTATTGTGTCGCTGCCACTCAATCAGATCTCACATGTAAAACAGGAAGGCCGACAAATTTATTGCAGTAAAAAAAATTAAAAAATTAAAACTTTTAAATTCAAAATAAATAAATTACATCGGGAAAAAATCAATTAAAAACTCTTTAAAAATTTAAATAAATAGTTTAAAACTTGAATAAAAAAATAAAAACTTTGACACATGATTTGATAAACTGACGGTGTGATGATGAAGTCTGAGAGCTTAAATACAACATCACACCTTCACTGTTCACACCTCCGTCACCACGACGACACAAACACTCCCACACCGTTTCTGACACGTCCACATGTAGAATATTTATATGTTCCACCTCCGTCCTGTAACAAGTCCTTTACTGTTCAGTCTGTCAGTGGAGCCACACCAAGAAACTATCACTGTATGCTGATGATGTACAGATATATACAGTGTATATATATATATATGTATATATATAAACACATATATATATATATATATATATATATATATATACATATATATATATATATATATATATATATATATACATATATATATATATACATATATATATATATATATATATATTTCACACTTCCAGGAAAGAACGTCGTGATGTTGGAAATAACGTCTCCGTTAAACACAACCTGCAGTTAATAGAATTAAAGAGAAAACTGAATCATTTCACTGTTCTGACTGGTTTGTTGTTCTGGCCTCAGACTGTTTCTAGAATCCTTCTTTTATATCATTTATGTCGCGTTCACACCGAGACTGAAGCCAATGTTCGCCTCACTTTACTCGCTGAGTTGGACCGCCGGTATCATTCGCTCTAGACGCGCCGGAGAGGAGGAGGAGCTCGTCTCCATGGATACCAACAACATGTCCTCCATCAACCATGGAAGAAATAACCTCTGTAGCTGCTTTGTACATGTTGGTGAAGTCTCAGATATGTCAGGAAACCAAACTCCGTGGTGTCTGGGTTCATAACATCACCCGGCGGTGAGCTGTATTCACATCCAGTGTTATTCCACTGACTGTATCTAGCAGCCACACGTCTCTACTGAGGTATGAACCCTAAAGAAACACATTGAGCTGTGATTTAATATCAATAAACAGATCAAAATGATGCTGAAATAACTACATAATGATGCTGATTAGTAAAAAGTCTGAATTGATGCTTTGTCAGGTCTGTTACCATGACGACAAGCAGACAACTTTTTAAAATGCTTGTTTAGTGAATGGAGTCTGGATGGATCAGTACCAGAATATAACAGCTGCTCCATCAACACTCAACATGACGTCATCTAGAGACGATGTTGTAAACAGATCAAAGTTGAGATATTTCAACTCCCGCGAATACTAACGACGTACATTAAAAATTTGTGTCATTCACGTCGCCCGGCGCTAATTTGTGTCTTTTCGCCTCTTTGCATTGACTTTGTAGGTAATCGCACCGTGCGAAAAGTTGGCTTCACTCTTGGTGTGATCACATCTTAACATTAACATTGAGACAGCAGAGGTCAACTGACCAGCGTGTCCTTATCTTATAAACTAGACTAATACAAACCAAATAGAGAGTCATTAAAACACCTTCACATACGGCTGGATAGGGCTGCACTATTATGATCAACATGATAATCACCATTATTTATTTATTATCATGATTATTCTTTGATTTTTGTGATAAGATATTTTTATTGCACTTTCACATTTAAATAAAAAGAGTACTGTTTTCTCTTCCATGCTGTGCTACATTCCTGTTCATGTACATTTAGGGCCGAAACATGTTGGAAAAAAATGATATTACGATATTTTTGTTTCTGCAATATGAAAAAATACATGAATATTCATCCGACCCTTTGTTAGCTACATTATAAAGTTAAATGCATCAATCTGGTGCACTTTGAGAGCAACATCAGCAACATTAAGAGGCTAGATAAACTATTATATGCTCTCAATTTAATCATAAACACATTGGTTGTATAGATAATATCTATCCCTAAAAGTGAAGCCAAAACATCTGGATCACCGGCAGGTTAGTTTATTGAGAGCTTGATTTGATGTGCAGCAGAGTTTTCTATGAGCAGAACTCCATTTTAAATGCCAATATCTCAGACGATCATGTTCATTTAATTATGGGAAGCTGAAGTTGTGATCGGGATTAATATTTGATGAATTGAGCAGCCTACAGCTGGATGACAGATGTTTTTAGACTCTGATCCTGAACATGCAGACTCACTGCAGCGTCTTTCGCCTCTAGGTTTTATTTTGAATGTTCACTAAACTTCCTGTCTACGTCTGTATCATCTGGAAGAGACCAGATGTGTTCTGGACTCAGACAACCTGAATAACTCGTATCAAACACTGGAGAACAGAATGAACGCATCAAGTGACTGGTCCAATTTTACTGTGGTTTATTACACGGCTGTGTTGAATACTGGATTCTGATTGGTCAATCATGGCGTTCTATGGTCTGTTATTTCTGTATAACAGACCGTTGCTACGTATAGCAGACCGTTGCTACGCATAACAGACCGTTGCTACGCATAACAGACCGTTGCTATGTATAACAGACCGTTGCTACGTATAACAGACCGTTGCTACGCATAACAGACCGTTGCTACGCATAACAGACCGTTGCTACGTATAACAGACCGTTGCTACGCATAACAGACCGTTGCTATGTATAAAAGACCGTTGCTACGTATAACAGACCGTTGCTACGTATAACAGACCGTTGCTACGTATAAAAGACTGTTGCTACGTATAACAGACCGTTGCTACGTATAACAGACCGTTGCTACGTATAAAAGACCGTTGCTACGTATAACAGACCGTTGCTACGTATAAAAGACTGTTGCTACGTATAACAGACCGTTGCTACGTATAACAGACCGTTGCTACGTATAAAAGACTGTTGCTACGTATAACAGACCGTTGCTACGTATAACAGACCGTTGCTACGTATAAAAGACTGTTGCTACCTATAACAGACCGTTGCTACGCATAACAGACCGTTGCTGTCAAAATGTTGATATTATAGTGAATATTCAGGGTTTATGTTCATTATCTCATCATCATATCTCTGATTAATATTAAAATCTGAAGTTAAAGGATTCTGTTTTACCTATTTAATCACTATTGATCCATATATACTGTATATATAGTCACTATTGATCCATTTATCACTCCATCAGCATCAAGAGATTTATTCAGATAAAACGGTCTCCACTGACAGAGAGGAAGAGTTTACAGACCTCCTCCTCCTCAGAGGTCTCTCCTCCTCTTCCTCCTCCTCTTCCTCCTCCTCAGAGGTCTCTCTCCTCTTCCTCCTCCTGCTCCTCCTCCTCAGAAGTCTCTCTCCTCCTCCTCCTCCTACTCCTCCTCCTCAGAAGTCTCTCCTCCTCTTCCTCCTCCTACTCCTCCTCCTCCTCCTGAAAGGTCTCTCTCCTCCTCCTCCTCAGAGGTCTCTCTCCTCCTCTTCCTCCTGAAAGGTCTCTCTCCTCTTCCTCCTCCTCCTCAGAGGTCTCTCCTCCTCCTCCTCCTCCTGATCCTCCTCCTCCTCAGAGGTCTCTCTCCTGCTCCTCCTCCTCCTGAAAGGTCTCTCTCCTCTTCCTCCTCCTCCCCAGAGGTCTCTCCTCCTCCTCCTGCTCCTCCTCCTCCTCAGGGGTCTCTCTCCTTCTTTACCTTCACGTCTCCTGCCAGGATGGTAGCTATCTCCCCCTGCATGAAGGCCCACGGCACGTTGGACCCGACCAGCGGACACTTGTCCCCGCTGGGACAGAAGACCTCCCCGGAGGCTCCCTGGGCCTTGATGCTCTCTCTGGAGCAGGGGAAGCAGAACTTGTGGTTGGGGATGGACGGACACTGGACGAAGTGCGTGTCTTCTAAGCGTTCGTGGCAGATGGTGCAGCACAGCGGCCCGCTGTTGGCCATGGGGGAGTCGGGCACGTTCTGCGCGTGGACCTGGTCCATGCTGCCGGCGGGCTGCGACGCCGCGGACATCCCCAGGTCTCCGGTGCGGGACGAGAGGCGCCTCTGCCCGGACACGGAGGCGGGGGACACCGGGCTGCTGCTGGTGTGTCTGGAGGACGAGGTGGTGGAGTGGACCGAGTCTCGGTCCTTGTTGGGG
>CAKAOJ020000226.1:397500-485000 GCA_916701645.2 Sebastolobus alascanus | reverse complement strand
TTTACTGTGTATTTCTCTAGTACGGTATCAGGTCCTTTACTGTGTATTTCTCTAGTACGGTATCAGGTCCTTTACTGTGTATTTCTCTAGTACGGTATCAGGTCATTTACTGTGTATTTCTCTAGTACGGTATCAGGTCATTTACTGTGTATTTCTCTAGTACGGTATCAGATAATTTACTGTGTATTTCTCTCGTACGGTATCGGGTCATTTACTGTGTATTTCTCTCGTACGGTATCAGGTCCTTTACTGTGTATTTCTCTAGTACGGTATCAGGTCCTTTACTGTGTATTTCTCTAGTACGGTATCAGGTCCTTTACTGTGTATTTCTCTAGTACGGTATCAGGTCCTTTACTGTGTATTTCTCTAGTACGGTATCAGGTCATTTACTGTGTATTTCTCTAGTACGGTATCAGATAATTTACTGTGTATTTCTCTCGTACGGTATCGGGTCATTTACTGTGTATTTCTCTCGTACGGTATCAGATAATTTACTGTGTATTTCTCTCGTACGGTATCGGGTCATTTACTGTGTATTTCTCTCGTACGGTATCAGATAATTTACTGTGTATTTCTCTCGTACGGTATCGGGTCATTTACTGTGTATTTCTCTCGTACGGTATCAGATAATTTACTGTGTATTTCTCTCGTACGGTATCGGGTAGTTTACTGTGTATTTCTCTCGTACGGTATCAGGTCCTTGTCAGTGTGTTTACCTGCTGCTGCAGCTGTTGGCTGTGCAGCGTCTCCAGGTGATGCAGCGTCTGCTGGCTCAGGCTCCGCCCCCTCAGGCTCCGCCCCCTCAGGCTCCGCCCCCTCAGGCTCCGCCCCCTCTCTCTCTCCCTGTACCTGTCAGCCTGCAGCAGCTTCTCAACGCCTTCAGTCAGCTGACACACCTGAACACACACATTACACACACACACACACACACACACACACACACACACACACACAATACAACACAACACAGTGAGAGGTTAGTAAAATACTACATTTTGTAAGTAATGCAGATAATTCAGATGCATCAATAAACAATATCTCCTGTCAGCCCAGTGAACTGATCTGAGATCAGATCTACCTTGATCAGAGTTGCAGCAGCTGCTGCTGCGTTGGCGTCGTCGCCAAGGCAACCAGAGGACAGTCCCGCCTCCGTCTGGACCCCCACACCCCCCACTGCATCCTGGGAACTGGTCCTCAGACCAGGATCCCCCTGGGAGCTGGTCTGGAGTGGTCCCGGGTCCAGCAGCTGCACTTTGACCTCCCTCCTGTGGGGGGTGCTGTGAGATCTGAGGACAGACAGCAGGGGAAATAAACAGAAACTCAGACGGTTTTCAAAGTAAAATACTCCAATGCTATGAACCCAGTGGTATTTAAATTTCAAAATAAGGTATCGAGTTGCTTAAAAAAATCAAATGAGTGCAAACGATGGACAGCTGGACCTTTATTAACTCAATTATTAAATTAAATATTTCACTAATGATGTTTTATTTCCTTCAATATAAAACGTGTCTCCTCATTAATAAACCTACACCAGACTCCAAAGACTTTGAAGTGTTTTTGGTTTTTCTCACCGTTGTTTCAAAGCTGTGAGCACGACTCCTCGACTTCCAGCAGCAAAACGTGACGTCAGAAGGTCGTGACCTGTGGGTGATGATGTCAGCAGAGGTCAGCCTCAGGGTTCAGCCTCAGGGTTCAGCCTGCTGTTCTTATTCTGCCTGATACTCAGTGTGTTTATGTATATTTATTATTATTATTATTATTATTATTCAGACTCTCTAATATCAGATGATCACACGGAACTGTGTAAAGATATGAATTAAAATTAAATATAAGTTTTAAAAGCAGCTCCTCAGCAGTTTGTCCTGACAGTGATTGATTATTGATTGATTATTGATTGATTGGTTTATAGAGTGATTGATGAAGCTGGTTCTCTCACCGGGCCGCCGCTCGCTGAGCTTCCTGTCTGGACTCCAGTCTGCTGCTGGAGGCTGCTGGAGGAAGAAGGTCATTATTATCACTGAATGATGAGATTTTATAAGCAGCTTGTTTCATAAACTCTCCGGTTATTATTGGATGTTCCTGTATTAGAGGTAAAACCTTCTGTTTTCATTCATCTGGAGGTCCAGTCAGGAGCATCTCTACATTATACATCTGATAAAGTAATAATCATTTTCATTAAAGTGTCTGTTGATTAGATGTGACGTCTTCTAATAATGTTTGAGCTGAGTGAGTTAGTCCATGACTACAGCTGTCACCATGACAACGTCCCTCTCTCCGACGAGGAAACTACAACTAAATATCAGAATCAGAAATACTTTATTGATCTCCGGGGGAGAAACTGAGTTATGCTACAGTTGCTTCTATTCTACAATAGAAATATATAACATACAGAATTTATAAGAAAATATAAATAACAAATATGTAACTTATCTACAGTATAGGCTTCCTACAGGATATAACAACAGGGCAAATAATAATGCTGAAAAATGGGATCTATCATTAAAGCTTCAATAGGCAGTATATTTTTGGAATCATTGGGCAAACATCCCATAATAACCTTCCAGCTTATTGTAATTCAAGTGTTCTGAGAGAAAACTAGACTTCTGCTCCTCCTCATGTCTCTGTTTTCAGGCTTTAGACAAATCTAGCCCGTGACGGCAGATTTTGACCAATCACAGGTCATTTCAGAGAGAGAGAGCGTTCCTATTGGCTGTGCTCCGGTCATGTGACCAGAACTTGGCTTCCTTCAACAGATTTAACAATGGCGGCCGCGTCACAAACTTTCTCATTTTACAGCTAAACAGTAACTACAAGATGATTCTGAGAACATCTGAGGAGAGAAATAGTCATTACAGTAACAGAATATTGATTCATATCTGATCAGCGCTGCCTAGTTTGACCGTTTGATCAGAGCTGGAGAGCAGATCTCAGATCAGCTCTGACTGGTTGTTTTCCTCCGGTAAGAGAAATCTTTCACACAGTAGGACACAGAGGACACAGAGGACACAGAGGACATGATGTTTTCCAGGTTACCTGTCTCATGTACTACTACATACTACTGTCAGGATATAGCGACCGCTTTATAAAAATAACGTTATTAATCATATCTGCTCCATTCTGCCTACTGAAGCTTTAACTGTGTAAAAAAGCAAGAATAGCACAAATAAATGAGAGTATTAGTTTAAATGTAGCATATAAAAGAATGCAGTATTACAGCCACTATAAGCCAGAGTGTTGCACAGCTGAAGATTATTATGGGTTATAGCTGCTGATATGAGTGAAACCTTGTTACTGTGGAAGTATTGATCTGACTCAGAGCTCTTCAGATTGTTCATCTCAGTTTGTAACGGAGCTACAGATGCTCGTGGAGGTTATCTGAGGACTCTTCTTCATCTCTCAGTCTGTAACGGAGCTAAAGATGCTCGTGGAGGTTATCTGAGGACTCTTCTTCATCTCTTCACCGTCTGTAACGGAGCTACAGATGCTCGTGGAGGTTATCTGAGGACTCTTCTTCATCTCTTCACCGTCTGTAACGGAGCTAAAGATGCTCGTGGAGGTTATCTGAGGACTCTTCTTCATCTCTTCACCGTCTGTAACGGAGCTACAGATGCTCGTGGAGGTTATCTGAGGACTCTTCTTCATCTCTTCACCGTCTGTAACGGAGCTACAGATGCTCGTGGAGGTTATCTGAGGACTCTTCTTCATCTCTTCACCGTCTGTAACGGAGCTACAGATGCTCGTGGAGGTTATCTGAGGACTCTTCTTCATCTCTTCACCGTCTGTAACGGAGCTACAGATGCTCGTGGAGGTTATCTGAGGACTCTTCTTCATCTCTCAGTCTGTAACGGAGCTACAGATGCTCGTGGAGGTTATCTGAGGACTCTTCTTCATCTCTCAGTCTGTAACGGAGCTACAGATGCTCGTGGAGGTTATCTGAGGACTCTTCTTCATCTCTCAGTCTGTAACGGAGCTACAGATGCTCGTGGAGGTTATCTGAGGACTCTTCTTCATCTCTCAGTCTGTAACGGAGCTACAGATGCTCGTGGAGGTTATCAGAGGACTCTTCTTCATCTCTTCAGCGTCTGTAACGGAGCTACAGATGCTCGTGGAGGTTATCTGAGGACTCTTCTTCATCTCTTCACCGTCTGTAACGGAGCTAAAGATGCTCGTGGAGGTTATCTGAGGACTCTTCTTCATCTCTTCACCGTCTGTAACGGAGCTACAGATGCTCGTGAAGGTTATCTGAGGACTCTTCTTCATCTCTCAGTCTGTAACGGAGCTACAGATGCTCGTGGAGGTTATCAGAGGACTCTTCTTCATCTCTTCATCCCTCCAGAGCAGAAGAGCTATGATCACATTATCCTGTCTGAGCTGTAATAGGTGATGTTCACACATGTTTCACCAAGTTACGCCCATTAATCATGCAAAGCATCATGGGGGATCGGAACGAGGAGGCTAGTGGGGGGGGGATGATGACAACAACAACAGAAGAAGAAGAAGAAGAAGAAGGAGGAGGAGGAGGACTCACTCTTCTTCTGGGCTCTCTGTTCTCTTTGGTCGGTCCAGGTTTCTTCAGGCTGTCTGCACACACACACACACACACACACACACACACACACACAGACACACACACACACACACACACACACACACACACACACACACACACACACACACACACACAGACACACACACACACACACACACACACACACACACACACAGTGTTTTTATATATTTACAACTAGTAGTAATACATTCATCTAAAACATAACTAACATTATTATATAATATAAATCATTATTACTGGAAGAAGTACTCAGATCTTTACTGCAGTAAAAGTACTAATACAATAGTGTAGAAATACTTTGTTACAAGTAAAAGTCCTGCAATTCAAACTCTCATTCAAAAGTACTAGAGTATTATCAAAATATACTTAAAGTAACAAAAGTACTTTATAATGTGAATCAGACACCAGAGGTGGAAGAAGTACTCAGATATTTTACTTCTGTAAAAGTACAAATACCACAGTGTGGAAAGATACAAGTAAAAAAATCCTACTGAAGTAAAAGTACAAACGTACTGGCATCAAAATATACTTAAAGTACAAAAAGTAAAAGTATTCATTATGCAGATTAATATATATTATTGTATTATAATGATTGATGCATTAATGTCTTCATCACTTTAATGTTGCAGCTGGTAAAGCTGGAGATACTTTTCATTACTTATATATATATATATATACACATGTATATTACAACATATGACTTAATAATAATAATGAATCATAATCTATTAGTTGATCATATGTTAATAAAATATCTCCCTCTGAGATGTACCGTTAGTGGAGAAGAAGCAGGAAGTAGCAGAATATGGAAATACTCAGGTAAAGTACCTCAAATGTGTACTTAAGTAACATACAGTACTTGAGTAAATGTGTAAGAGATAATGTACAGCTAGCGGGTCATTGTAGTGAAAGAATCCCCTTCAGTGTGATGCAGCATCGCCCTGAAGGGGATTCTTTCACTACATTGACCCGCTAGCTGTACATTATCCCGCTTATTACACGGCTACTTACTGAAGAAATCAATATTCTGACGCAAAAACGGTCCTCCAGAGTCCGACATCAGAGCTGCGCCCATAGCAACGGTCTGCTATACATAGCAACGGTCTGTTCTACATAGCAACGGTCTGTTATACATAGCAACGGTCTGTTATACATAGCAACGGCCTGTTCTACATAGCAACGGTCTGTTCTACTTAGCAACGGTCTGTTATACGTAGCAACGGTCTGTTATACATAGCAACGGTCTGTTATACATAGCAACGGCCTGTTCTACATAGCAACGGTCTTTTCTACATAGCAACGGTCTGTTCTACATAGCAACGGTCTGTTCTACATAGCAACGGTCTGTTATACATAGCAACGGTCTGTTATACATAGCAACGGCCTGTTCTACATAGCAACGGCCTGTTCTACTTAGCAACGGTCTGTTCTACTTAGCAACGGTCTGTTATACGTAGCAACGGTCTGCTATACATAGCAACGGTCTTTTCTACATAGCAACGGTCTGTTCTACATAGCAACGGCCTGTTCTACATAGCAACGGTCTTTTCTACATAGCAACGGTCTGTTCTACATAGCAACGGTCTGTTATACATAGCAACGGTCTTTTCTACATAGCAACGGTCTGTTCTACATAGCAACGGTCTGTTCTACATAGCAACGGTCCGTTCTACATAGCAACGGTCTGTTATACAGAAATAACAGACCGCAGAACACCGTGATTGACCAATCAGGATCGAGTATTCAACACAGCCGTGTAATAAACTCAGTTACATTTCCCCTGTGTTCAGAGGCCACATTAAACCAGTCATTATGTTATCGATCAGCTTCTGTCGGTCACCAGATAACTCAGGTGACCGCTGGATGTGGAACACCTGCGGAGCTCTTACCGGGCTGAGCCGGTCCTGCTCCCCGGGGAGGAGCAGCTGAGTCCGGCTGCAGCTTCTGGACGGTTATCTGGACAGATCCGGGTCCTGGTCCCGGTCCAGCTTCATGTCTCCGATCCGACAGGAGAACCCGAGTGGACCGGATCAAAACGTCCCCGGTGTCCGAGCTGCAGGAGGACTGATCCGGACCGGTTCCGCCCAGAGAGTCCAGCTGGGAGAACATCCCATCAGAACACATCCAATCAGCTAACAGCTGCTAGCTTTCAAACTTCCCGCTCCGGCTTCACACCGGGGATGTATTAACCGTATTAAACCTATTAAACTACCGGACGGTTAAAAGACCCACGTTACGTTACGCCGGGAAAGTGACGTCAACAACGTTAAAACGTGACGTCAGAAGGAGAAAGACGCGTCAGAAAGATAAAAACACAGAAAGTGTAAAAGCTGCAAACAGCAACTGTTGCTGACAACAAAACAAAACACGTCACTTCCGGCTTCCGCTTCTGAGCAGAGATTTTAAAACCAGGCGGGAGGGAGGGAGGTCTCACTCCGACTCTGAACTCAGAAACCAGAAACAAAAAGCAACAACAACATACAGAGAGGTGAACTGTGGAGGAGCGCGAGAGGCCCGTCAACAGTAACAGAGCATTTAATTGATTAATGACTCATTGTACAATTAAAAACAGCCATTAATAAATGGGTTTACAAATTCATTTATTAACCTATGAATAAATGGACAACATTTGTAAATCCCTTTTTAATTTGAACTTTTAATTGATGGATTAATATTTAATTTGTAAATTCTTTTCATAATTCTTCTTTTTATTGTCAAATAATGAAATACTTTGTAATGTTGTCCATTTATTCATAGATTAATAAATTAAGTTATAAACACATTTATTAATGGCTATTTTTGTTGTACAATTAGTTATTAATCAATGAAATGCTCTGTTAATATTAACGTGACTCCCTCCATAGTAAACACGTCGTTCAGTAAAATAACACGATTGTTTCGTCTTCTTTATCAAACCATTTAAAACCTGTTTATACTTTATACAATATGTTGGTGTGTTTTAAGCCATCAACAATATGAAGATTGTTCTTTATTTATCATGTACACAATAACGCTCGTTAAATATGTTAATTCATGTATTATTATTATTATTATTATTTATTAATATTAAGAAATAGAAGAACAACATGAGACTTTAAACATAAAACAGTGCAGATGTTAAAACAAGGGATCAAATATATCAAATAAAGTCATACAAATGGAAAATGTGTATCAGAATCAAGTAGGTATGTATATATATATCTCTATATATCTCTATATATATATATATATATATATATATATATATATATATAGAGATATATTATATTTTATAAATCTCTATAAAAAGCTGTATCAGCTGTAAACAACACAAATAGTTTAAAGAAAGAAATAATGAGGAGACGGACACATATGATGTTACACATCCGGTCCAGCAGGCGGCGGTATGTAGTCCGCCAGGGAAACCACAGAAGAAGAGGAGGAGTCAGACTTCCGGTCTCACATGTTCAGACTTCCGGTCTTACATGTCCTTCAGTCCGCCGGAAGCAGCTGCACGTGAAACATCGAGTTCAGGTGAGACCCGAACACAGACTGAGATCACACAGATTACAGAGAGATTTACAGTTATTATATATACTTATAGTTATTATATATATTATAGTTGTAATCCAGCAGCGACACATTCACACCTGAACCCGGAAGTCTCGGTGATCTGAAGCTAATGCTAGCTGAGGTTAGCTGTTAGCTTAGCCGTTAGCTTGCTGCTGCTGCAGGATCATGACGTCACAATGAAAGAAACAACAGGAGAGTTTTTAATATGAAAGTATTTCTATAATTATTAACTGTTTAATGAGTTTAACTGTTTGTGCAGCAGACTCCAGACATGTAAAGGGTTAAAGCTGCTGCTCAGTGAGAAACCATCACCTCAAAGATCCTTTAGTAACCTTTATTAGTGAAAGAACAGACTGTAACCGTGTGTTGATCCGCTGGTTCTGATGAGCTCTGATGGTTCTGATGAGCTCTGATGAGCTCTGATGAGCTCTGATGGTTCTGATGGTTCTGATGAGCTCTGATGAGCTCTGATGGTTCTGATGGTTCTGATGAGCTCTGATGAGCTCTGATGGTTCTGATGGTTCTGATGGTTCTGATGATCTCAGATGAGCTCTGATGGTTCTGATGGTTCTGATGGTTCTGATGGTTCTGATGAGCTCTGATGAGCTCTGATGGTTCTGATGGTTCTGATGGTTCTGATGAGCTCTGATGGTTCTGATGGTTCTGATGGTTCTGATGATCTCTGGTGTTCAGCTGAAGATGTGATGTGAATATTTAAAGTGTCACATGTTGTGAACAGAGTCTGGTTCTGCAGCAGGACAGCTGATGGATACTTCAAGTTTATTTTATGAAGTATAATTAAGTAAAGCTCAAGTAGATATTTCCCAAGTATACTTTATGTAGTAAGTATACTAATATCGATGTACTAGTAGTATACTTGTAAGTGTACTACGTGTACTTTAAGTGTAAGAATAGTAAACTTTGAGTTCACAACTAGTTTACATCAAAGTTGTATTTTGTACTGCAACTCTACTATAAGTATACTGATAGTTTACTAGTTATATACTTGTAGCCCACATTTTAATTTATGAAAGTACACGTTAAAGTATACTCTCAGTAAACTACTAGTTTAATAGTTTTTATACTGCAAGTATACTAATATATATTTGTAGCCCACTTTTTAGCAGAGATGGGGACTCGAGCCGCTCACACACTGACTTATTATATATTATTATTATTATATTATTATTATCGTGAACGGAGAATCCAAAAACTTCTTGATGAATTGAAGTAAATTCATATCTAAACATCCTTTTTACAAACTCTCTCTCACTTTAACAGGATACTACATCAAACAGTACACACAACTACGAGCCAAGTATTCCTTTCTGGAGGCCTATAAGGCAAAAATACTTCATTATACTTTTATTAAATATATCTCGATCAAAAGGTTAAGTACAAGTATAAGCCAAGTATACTTAGACTTTTCTGTATACTTGTCAGTATGAGCCAAGTATACTTAAGTATAATTTTGTTAAGTATATCTCTAAGTACATAAAAAGTGAAGTGAAAGTATACTCTCTTATTTTAGGTTTAGAAGAAGTACACTGATAGTACACTTGAATAAACTTCTTGTTTGTTCTTCACAGAGAATCTGGATCAGAACCTGGATCAGAACCATGGCAGCCCAAGTGACCGAGTCCGACCAGATCAAACAGGTAACTGATCTTAACTGATCTTCATTTCTAATTAATTACAGAAAAGATGTATTCAAGTTTATTTCTTATTTAATAAGTTGTTTCTCTCAGTTAAAAAACAGAACTAATAAATAAATAAATACATGATATCAGCTGATAAAAAGGTGAATAGATGTTATTCTCACAGCAGAAACATGAAGCATGAAACTTTATGGATAAAGTTAAACAACAGATTTAACAGGTTTGGTTCTGATGGTTCTGATGGTTCTGATGAGCTCATGTGGAAGATGTGATTGTGAATATTTAAAGTGTCACATTTTTGAATGGAGTCTGGACCTCAGTCAGTGAAAGAAGCTATAATAATAATAATAATAATGCTGATGATGATGATATTATTATTATTATTACTATTAATAATAATAATAATAATAATAATAATAATAATAATAATAATAATAATGCTAGTAGCTGAATGTAGAGATGGAGAGTTCACGGTGTTGTTGTCTCAGTTTAAGGAGTTTCTGGGGACGTACAACAAGGTGACGGAGAACTGCTTCATGGACTGTGTTAAAGACTTCACCAGCCGAGAGGTGAAACCAGACGAGGTGAGCAAACACAAACACAAAACCTTCCAATCATAATATAAATAACGATAGTAATAATAATAATGATAATAATATTATGATATTAATAATGATAATATTATTATTATTATTAATAATAATAATAATAATAATAATAATAATATTAATAATCATATTAATAACGGTAATAATAATGCTGTATTTACTGTTTGTGGTTTCAGTCCAGCTGCTCCGAGTCGTGTCTCCAGAAGTACCTGAAGATGACTCAGCGGATCTCCATGCGGTTCCAGGAGTATCACATCCAGCAGAACGAGGCTCTGGCTGCTAAAGCTGGACTACTGGGTCAACCTCACTGAGCCGGGCCGACCCGGTCCGACCCAGACTGAACCGGGCTGATGACATGAGCCCAGCAGGCTGGTCCAGGTCCTGGTCCCGGTCCAGGTCCAGGTCCTGGTCCTGGTCCTGGTCCTGATCCAGCATGTTGGATGAATTAAGAATCTGATCTGAAGCTCCGTCTCCAACATTGAGGATCTGTCAGCTGTTCTGTCTCAAAGCATCATGGGAGATGTAGTCTTTATCTTGTGTACACAGACTGTGGACTTGTCTTTTTTTTTGGTATTTAATTTTTCAATTTTATGTTGAAATAATATTTTTATTAAACATCATAAACCCATTTTCTTCTTCTTCTTCATGTCTGGAAATAACATTTAATATGTTACACAAGTTTTTAACTTTAATACTTAACATTATAAACTGACAGACAGCGGCACAGCTACGAGTTGAGCTAACGGAAACACCGACACATCGCTCTAACCCGACTACAGATAGCTAGCTTGTCTGTCGCTGCTGGCCAACGGCAGCTCTGTAAAGATAAACTGAGGGCGTATAAATCTTTGGATGTCTATAGTTAACTATCCTTCAGTAAAGTCAGTCAAAAAGAGAGTCGGACAATATGGGAGAAGCGTTTCAGAGACGGAGAGAAAGGGTTGCTAATAGTTTAGCCTTCTGCTAACAGCAGCCAACGGCTCACGGCTGCTGTTAGCAGAAGGCTAAATATGATCAACATTTACTCTCCATCTCTGAAACGTTTCTCTCATATTGTAGCTCTCTAGAGCCTCCAATCACAGTTTGTCATCTCAAATGTTTGTGATATCTGGATTCTGGCACCAACAACACAGCAAGATGACATTTTAGATGTGTAGCTTTAGCCCAGTGCTAGTGTTAGTTAGCCTCCTCCGCCACAGAGGCGAGACTCCACTGGAACCACCGACCCATCAGGACGCCGTGAAGACACAACTGGATGTTATAAAGCCTGTTTTCAGTGTCTGTTGAGGAGAATCCTGCTGTCGTTTTCACTTTCAGTCCCTGAACTTCTTTCTATGTGAACATTTCTGCGGAATTCCACAAGACAAAAGTGTTGTTCAGTAAAAAAACGAGCGGTTTCTGAGGGATTATGTCCTGGAAGAGACTGAAGAAATGTTTTTTTCTGGTCAGTAATGAAAATAAGAAACAGCAGGTGGAGCCAGACACTCACAGACTGACATCAGTTCAACTGTTATTACTGAACCAGGTCATTGAACGCACCTTGTGATGATCCCGTCTCTGTGTTGATGCATCTGGTCCTCGTGGATCCTCCAGTCCTGCAGACCAACACACAGACCAGAGACCAGTGAAAAACAAGTCAAACAGCAGCAACACAACAGAGAGCATGCTGGGAAACTACAGCCACCGTCTCAGTTTGTCCACAAAGGCTGTCCTTTAAATACTTCAAACTGCATATTTCACACTGAGATTCTTTATATTTATTAGAACCATGCTCTTTAGCTTTACTTGCTCAAATTGACAGAAACATAACTTGAATCATTATTACTGTAATAATAATAATTATCTGCAGTAATACAGTCGTTGTAGTATTGGTAGTAGCAGCAGAAGTTTGGCATGTTTTCATAATCACAGCTGATCTCTGAGAATATTTTATCCAACTCTCATAGTAGTTTCACATTTTCTCCACCAGCTGTGTCTGATACCCTGGAATGAAGACAGGAAGAAAAGACTTTGTTCACGTTAGTTTATTCATCATGTAAAGCCTCACTTTGTTCACACATCCCATCAGTAAAGTCTGTTAAATGATTCAATGATCTCATGTTCACCATCAGTTGGTTTGAGCAGAATCTCAGCCATGTGAAAGAGAATAATGAATGATCTCCTTATTGATTATGATCAGGATGATTACACTTGTAGAAGACCTCAGAACAACAACAACATTTGGTCTGCCAACACACATCAATGTGATTATAGATCTCTTTACAAAGAGTCTTGTTCTAATTAGCGATCTGACAATTTAACCCTCTGTCCCTTAAATGACTTCTGTCTATTTGAGTTTACACAACTCAGCAGTGTTTCCTTCATCATAATAAGGCATAAGTCCAGCATAGAGAGGCTCAGTGAATGTGGTCTGGACTCTGTGGAGGAGAGTCATGGTTTCAGAGACGCTGTAGAAGGACAGAATACCTGCACTGTGATCCAGGTACACTCCTACTCTGGAGGACGGAGGACCTGAGACGGGAGTTTCAACTCTGTTGTACCAATATGTATAACTGTCGTCGTCACAATCTAACGTCCAAGATTTGTCATCGACTCCAAATCCACTTTCATACCCCCTCCCTGCTCTGCTGATACTCTTGTATGCGACTGCTACATAAACTCCTCTCCCTCTCCTCTCCACCTCCCAGTAACAACGTCCAGTCAGACTCTCTCTACTCAGGACCTGACACCAATAAGTGAATCTGTCTGGGTGTCTAGAATAAGACTGATCTTCACTCATTACTGTTACTTTTCTGTTCCCCTCAGATAATAACAGCAGTGTGTTTGCTGTGTTTGGATCCAGTGTGATTTCTCGTGAATACTGTAAGAATCCAGCTCTGGTCTTGGGCTCTGGTTGTGACAGTAAAACATCCACTTCAGTCCCTCTCAGAGAAACGTTTGTCCATTTCTCTCTCAGAACGTCCTGTAGTTTGTCTCTGACTTCTGACACAGCCGCCGTCACGTCCTCAAAGTAGCTCAGAGGACGGATATTGATGCTGGATGTAGACTCGCTGAGCGGTGACAGTGAGGAGTAGTTGAGTAGAAACTGGTTGTGATCCTCTGTGTGTGACAGCAGCTTCATCTCAGCGTCTCTCCTCTTCAGCTCAGTGATCTCCTGCTCCAGCTTCTCCTGAAGCTCTTTGACTCGACTCACTTCACTTTCCTGCTGGGATCTGACCTGCTGCTTCACATCACAGCTTCTTTTCTCCATGAGACGGATCAGCTCGGTGAAGATCTTCTCACTGTCCTCCACTGCTTTATCAGCAGAGCGATTGACAGCCTCCACCTCCTGTTGGAGCAGCTTCACATCTTTCTCTCTGTCCTGGATCCTCTGCTGGATGTTGAGTCGACTCACCTCCAGCTTTCTCTGCCTCTCAGTCCTTTCTGCTGCAGCTGTGACGGTGTCGTGGCCTTTATGTTCATCCAGAGAGCAGAGATAACAGATACACTGCTGATCAGTACGACAGAACATCTTCATCACCTCGTCGTGACGAGAGCAGATGTTCTCCTGGAGCTTCTTGGAGGGCTCCACCAGCTTGTGTTTCTTTAATGGAGCCACATCATAATGAGGCTGGAGGTGTTTCTCACAGTAAGAGACCAGACACACCAGACAGGACTTGAAGGCTTTCAGTTTCCTCCCAGTGCAGAAATCACAGGCCACATCTTCAGGTCCAGCATAGCAGTGATCAGCAGGAGCAGCTTGGAGTCCAGTCTTCTTCAGTTCCTCCACTAAATCTGATATTATGGTGTTTTTCATCAGGACAGGCCTCGGTGTGAAGGTCTGCCTACACTGAGGGCAGCTGTAGATCTTCTTCTCATCCTCTCCATCCCAGAAGCCTTTAATACAGTTCATGCAGTAGCTGTGTCCACAGGAAGTAGTCACCGGATCCTTCAGTAGATCCAGACAGATGGAACAAGAGAACCTTTCGTGGTCCAGCTGATTTTCTTGCTGCGCCATTTCACCTCTCAGAGACGACGCCCGTCTGAGTCTTTCACTTCCTGAGAAGTGAAACTAGTTTGATCTAAACAACATGTGCAGTGAATGGAGCCTGTCAGCTCTCACCGCACCACCATGTTGGTTACACCCACCTTCAAACTGTAGATCTGAAGGGGAGGGAACGAGGAAATAAGAGGACAGAGTGCAGCTGGCTGTGTTTGAGAGCAGGAAGAGGAGGGAGGAGTTATCAGGCTCTGCTTCATTCCAGGAAGAGGAGCAGCACTTTGTTTCCTCAGTTAAAACACGCTTTTTAGTTGTGAAATACTTCTCGGCTCCTCGGGTCGTACTTGTGACGAAACAGATTAATTTCAGAAGATCATCCTGAACCAAACCTGCATTTCAAGCTTCAGAGGGGTTTAAACAAATATCACCAAAGAAGAAATACTACAGTGTAATACTCCACTAGTATTACAAACCAAAGAGTTAATAGTTCAAAATGAGCTCCAGCTCAACCGACAGTAAAATCCTGCTTTTACATGAATGCATCAGTAATAATAATCTAATGATAGAGCTGCAGCTTTAACAGAGTACTTTTACAGTGTGGTATTAATACTTCTACTGATCTGAATACTTCCTCCACCACTGTGGATATGAGTATAAATCTGCATGTAGAGCAGTGAGATCTCACCTGACAACATGTGACTGGACCCTTCAGTGTTCTTCATCAAGTTCATCCTGTAATGTCAGAGTTAGGAACACAGAAATCAATGTAATACTTTACTTTTCCTTCAAAATAAAATGTGTCAGAGGTAATAGAACGGACATTCAACTGATAACATCTTAGTAAAAAAAACCATGTTCCTAAAGAGCTGATGGTAAAAACACAGTTAACACAAAATGTGGGGTACAAATTCACACTTTTCATTTTACTGAAAACACCCGTTAATTTGAAATGTAACTAAATTAATTTACTTTCTTTTTACCCTAAAGTACCTTTCATAGAAGAGAAGTGCAGATGATCCATTAAATTAATAATTAATGAATGGTAATATATTAATTGTGATTTGAATTTGGAAACTAAAAACAAGTTCATGAGCAGAAGATGAAGACAGAAACTGTTTTACACACTTACATTTCTGAAAGGATAAAAAATATTCAAATACAGCGACACACTGCAAATTTTTAATTTTCGTTAAAACTTTAAAAAAGGGAAGAAAAAGATTTCAACCCGTTTCCGCTCGACAGCAACTTGTTTCAATAATCTTCTAGAAATCAGTGTGAAAGAAGTTTAGCAGCGACAGCAAAGAAACGTTTTCTCAGAAAATGAAGATCTTTTTTAGGAATTTCTTCAAACAACTTGGAATATTTTCGCTTCGAGAAACTATGTTACAAAAAAAGTAGTATACTTCCAAGTTTATTTTATGAAGTATACTTAAGTAAAGTTATATTTCCCAAGTATACTTTATGTAGGAAGTATACTCATATCAATGTACTAGTAGTATACTTTTAGGTGTACTACATTAATAGTTCTTGGGACCGTTCCTGGTCCGTCCTTGGATAAAACACATCAGGCCAACTTGAAAACTGTTTTTTGTGTGCGACACTTTTCCTGATTATCAGACGGAACTGGTGGCTCTGATTTAAGAACTGTTCCCAGTCAGTCACCACTTAATCAGCTGATTCACACAAACAAACTTCTCTGGTAGTAACCATGGTGACGTGTTTAGTGGGCGGAGCGTTAAGCTGAGGGCGTATAAATCTTTGGATGTCTATTGTTAACTATCCTTCAGTAAAGTCAGTCAAAAAGAGAGTCGGACAATATGGGAGAAGCGTTTCAGAGACGGAGAGAAAGGGTTGCTAATAGTTTAGCCTTCTGCTAACAGCAGCCAACGGCTCACAGCTGCTGTTAGCAGAAGGCTAAATATGATCAACATTTACTCTCCATCTCTGAAACGTTTCTCTCATATTGTAGCTCTCTAGAGCCTCCAATCACAGTTTGTCATCTCAAATGTTTGTGATATCTGGATTCTGGCACCAACAACACAGCAAGATGACATTTTAGATGTGTAGCTTTAGCCCACTGCTAGTGTTAGTTAGCCTCCTCCGCCACAGAGGCGAGACTCCACTGGAACCACCGACCCATCAGGACGCCGTGAAGACAACTGGATGTTATAAAGCATGTTTTCAGTGTCTGTTGAGGAGAATCCTGCTGTCGTTTTCACTTTCAGTCCCTGAACTTCTTTCTATGTGAACATTTCTGCTGAATTCCACAAGACAAAAGTGTTGTTCAGTAAAAAACGAGCGGTTTCTGAGGGATTATGTCCTGGAAGAGACTGAAGAAATGTTTTTTTCTGGTCAGTAATGAAAATAAGAAACAGCAGGTGGAGCCAGACACTCACAGACTGACATCAGTTCAACTGTTATTACTGAACCAGGTCATTGAACGCACCTTGTGATGATCCCGTCTCTGTGTTGATGCATCTGGTCCTCGTGGATCCTCCAGTCCTGCACACCAACACACAGACCAGAGACCAGTGAAAAACAAGTCAAACAGCAGCAACACAACAGAGAGCATGCTGGGAAACTACAGCCACCGTCTCAGTTTGTCCACAGAGGCTGTCCTTTAAATACTTCAAACTGCATATTTCACACTGAGATTCTTTATATTTATTAGAACCATGCTCTTTAGCTTTACTTGCTCAAATTGACAGAAACATAACTTGAATCATTATTACTGTAATAATAATAATTATCTGCAGTAATACAGTCGTTGTAGTATTGGTAGTAGCAGCAGAAGTTTGGCATGTTTTCATAATCACAGCTGATCTCTGAGAATATTTTATCCAACTCTCATAGTAGTTTCACATTTTCTCCACCAGCTGTGTCTGATACCCTGGAATGAAGACAGGAAGAAAAGACTTTGTTCACGTTAGTTTATTCATCATGTAAAGCGTCACTTTGTTCACACATCCCATCAGTAAAGTCTGTTAAATGATTCAATGATCTCATGTTCACCATCAGTTGGTTTGAGCAGAATCTCAGCCATGTGAAAGAGAATAATGAATGATCTCCTTATTGATTATGATCAGGATGATTACACTTGTAGAAGACCTCAGAACAACAACAACATTTGGTCTGCCAACACACATCAATGTGATTATAGATCTCTTTACAAAGAGTCTTGTTCTAATTAGCGATCTGACAATTTAACCCTCTGTCCCTTAAATGACTTCTGTCTATTTGAGTTTACACAACTCAGCAGTGTCTCCTTCATAATGAAGCCAAAGTCCAGCATAGAGAGGCTCAGTGAATGTGGTCTGGACTCTGTGGAGGAGAGTCATGGTTTCAGAGACGCTGTAGAAGGACAGAATACCTGCACTGTGATCCAGGTACACTCCTACTGTGGAGGACGGAGGACCTGAGACGGGACGATCAACTCTGTTGTACCAAAATGTATAACTGTCATCGTCACAATCTAACATCCAAGATTTGTCATTGAGTCCAAATCCACATTCATCCCCTGCTCTGCTGATACTCTTGTATGCGACTGCTACCTCAACTCCTCTCCCTCTCCACTCCACCTCCCAGTAACAACGTCCAGTCAGACTCTCTCTACTCAGGACCTGACAATGATCAGTGAATCTGTCTGGGTGTCTAGAATAAGACTGATCTTCACTCATTAATGTTACTTTTCTGTTCCCCTCAGATAATAACAGATATGTGCGTGCTGTGTTTGGATCCAGTGTGATTTCTCGTGAATATTTTAAGAATCCAGCTCTGGTCTTGGGCTCTGGTTGTGACAGTAAAACATCCACTTTAGTCCCTCTCAGAGAAACGTTTGTCCATTTCTCTCTCAGAACGTCCTGTAGTTTATCTCTGACTTCTGACACAGCCGCCGTCACGTCCTCAAAGTAGCTCAGAGGACGGATATTGATGCTGGATGTAGATTCACTGAGCGGTGACAGTGAGGAGTAGTTGAGTAGAAACTGGTTGTGATCCTCTGTGTGTGAGAGCAGCTTCATCTCAGCGTCTCTCCTCGTCAGCTCAGTGATCTCCTGCTCCAGCTTCTCCTGAAGCTCTTTGACTCGACTCACTTCACTTTTCTGCTGGGATCTGACCTGCTGCTTCACATCACAGCTTCTTTTCTCCATGAGACGGATCAGCTCGGTGAAGATCTTCTCACTGTCCTCCACTGCTTTATCAGCAGAGCGATTGACAGCCTCCACCTCCTGTTGGAGCAGCTTCACATCTTTCTCTCTGTCCTGGATCCTCTGCTGGATGTTGAGTCGACTCACCTCCAGCTTTCTCTGCCTCTCAGTCCTTTCTGCTGCAGCTGAGACGGTGTCGTGGCCTTTATGTTCATCCACAGAGCAGAGATAACAGATACACTGCTGATCAGTACGACAGAACATCTTCATCACCTCGTCGTGACGAGAGCAGATGTTCTCCTGGAGCTTCTTGGAGGGCTCCACCAGCTTGTGTTTCTTTAATGGAGCCACATCATAATGAGGCTGGAGGTGTTTCTCACAGTAAGAGACCAGACACACCAGACAGGACTTGAAGGCTTTCAGTTTCCTCCCAGTGCAGAAATCACAGGCCACATCTTCAGGTCCAGCATAGCAGTGATCAGCAGGAGCAGCTTGGAGTCCAGTCTTCTTCAGCTCCTCCACTAAATCTGATATTATGGTGTTTTTCATCAGGACAGGCCTCGGTGTGAAGGTCTGCCTACACTGAGGGCAGCTGTAGATCTTCTTCTCATCCTCTCCATCCCAGAAGCCTTTAATACAGTTCATGCAGTAGCTGTGTCCACAGGAAGTAGTCACCGGATCCTTCAGTAGATCCAGACAGATGGAACAAGAGAACCTTTCGTGGTCCAGCTGATTTTCTTGCTGCGCCATTTCACCTCTCAGAGACGACGCCCGTCTGAGTCTTTCACTTCCTGAGAAGTGAAACTAGTCTGAGCTCTGATCTAAACAACATGCGCAGTGAATGGAGCCTGTCAGCTCTCACTGCACCACCATGTGGTTACACCCACCTTCAAACTGTAGATCTGAAGGGGAGGGAACGAGGAAATAAGAGGACAGAGTGCAGCTGGCTGTGTTTGAGAGCAGGAAGAGGAGGGAGGAGTTATCAGGCTCTGCTTCATTCCAGGAAGAGGAGCAGCACTTTGTTTCCTCAGTTAAAACACGCTTTTTAGTTGTGAAATACTTCTCGGCTCCTCGGGTCGTACTTGTGACGAAACAGATTAATTTCAGAAGATCATCCTGAACCAAACCTGCATTTCAAGCTTCAGAGGGGTTTAAACAAATATCACCAAAGAAGAAATACTACAGTGTAATATTCCACTAGTATTACAAACCAAAGAGTTAATAGTTCAAAATGAGCTCCAGCTCAACCGACAGTAAAATCCTGCTTTTACATTAATGCATCAGTAATAATAATCTAATGATAATGCTGCAGCTTTAACAGAGTACTTTTACAGTGTGGTATTAATACTTCTACTGATCTGAATACTTCCTCCACCACTGTGGATATGAGTATAAATCTGCATGTAGAGCAGTGAGATCTCACCTGACAACATGTGACTGGACCCTTCAGTGTTCTTCATCAAGTTCATCCTGTAATGTCAGAGTTAGGAACACAGAAATCAATGTAATAATTTACTTTTCCTTCAAAGTAAAATGTGTCAGAGGTAATAGAACGGACATTCAACTGATAACATCTTAGTAAAAAAAAAACATGTTCCTAAAGAGCTGATGGTAAAAACACAGTTAACACAAAATGTGGGGTACAAATTCACACTTTTCATTTTACTGAAAACACCCGTTAATTTGAAATGTAACTAAATTAATCTACTTTCTTTTTACCCTAAAGTACCTTTCATAGAAGAGAAGTGCAGATGATCCATTAAATTAATAATTAATGAATGGTAATATATTAATTGTGATTTGAATTTGGAAACTAAAAACAAGTTTATGAGCAGAAGATGAAGACAGAAACTGTTTTACACACTTACATTTCTGAAAGGATAAAAAATATTCAAATACAGCGACACACTGCAAATTTTTAATTTTCGTTAAAACTTTAAAAAAGGGAAGAAAAAGATTTCAACCCGTTTCCGCTCGACAGCAACTTGTTTCAATAATCTTCTAGAAATCAGTGTGAAAGAAGTTTAGCAGCGACAGCAAAGAAACGTTTTCTCAGAAAATGAAGATCTTTTTTAGGAATTTCTTCAAACAACTTGGAATATTTTCACTTAGAGAAACTATGTTACAAAAAAAGTAGTATACTTCCAAGTTTATTTTATGAAGTATACTTAAGTAAAGTTATATTTCCCAAGTATACTTTATGTAGGAAGTATACTCATATCAATGTACTAGTAGTATACTTTTAGGTGTACTACATTAATACTTCTTGGGACCGTTCCTGGTCCGTCGCTGGATAACGGGCCAACTTGAAAACTGTTTTTTGTGTGCGACACTTTTACTGATTATCAGACGGAACTGGTGGCTCTGGTTTAAGAACTGGTCCCAGTCAGTCACCACTTAATCAGCTGATTCACACAAACAAACTTCTCTGGTAGTAACCATGGTGACGTGTTTAGTGGGCGGAGCGTTAAGTTGAGGGCGTATAAATCTTTGGATGTCTATAGTTAACTATCCTTCAGTAAAGTCAGTCAAAAAGAGAGTCGGACAATATGGGAGAAGTGTTTCAGAGACGGAGAGAAAGGGTTGCTAATAGTTTAGCCTTCTGCTAACAGCAGCCAACGGCTCACGGCTGCTGTTAGCAGAAGGCTAAATATGATCAACATTTACTCTCCATCTCTGAAACGTTTCTCTCATATTGTAGCTCTCTAGAGCCTCCAATCACAGTTTGTCATCTCAAATGTTTGTGATATCTGGATTCTGGCACCAACAACACAGCAAGATGACATTTTAGATGTGTAGCTTTAGCCCAGTGCTAGTGTTAGTTAGCCTCCTCCGCCACAGAGGCGAGACTCCACTGGAACCACCAGCCCATCAGGACGCCGTGAAGACACAACTGGATGTTATAAAGCATGTTTTCAGTGTCTGTTGAGGAGAATCCTGCTGTCGTTTTCACTTTCAGTCCCTGAACTTCTTTCTATGTGAACATTTCTGCTGAATTCCACAAGACAAAAGTGTTGTTCAGTAAAAAACGAGCGGTTTCTGAGGGATTATGTCCTGGAAGAGACTGAAGAAATGTTTTTTTCTGGTCAGTAATGAAAATAAGAAACAGCAGGTGGAGCCAGACACTCACAGACTGACATCAGTTCAACTGTTATTACTGAACCAGGTCATTGAACGCACCTTGTGATGATCCCGTCTCTGTGTTGATGCATCTGGTCCTCGTGGATCCTCCAGTCCTGCAGACCAACACACAGACCAGAGACCAGTGAAAAACAAGTCAAACAGCAGCAACACAACAGAGAGCATGCTGGGAAACTACAGCCACCGTCTCAGTTTGTCCACAAAGGCTGTCCTTTAAATACTTCAAACTGCATATTTCACACTGAGATTCTTTATATTTATTAGAACCATGCTCTTTAGCTTTACTTGCTCAAATTGACAGAAACATAACTTGAATCATTATTACTGTAATAATAATAATTATCTGCAGTAATACAGTCGTTGTAGTATTGGTAGCAGCAGCAGAAGTTTGGCATGTTTTCATAATCACAGCTGATCTATGAGAATATTTTATCCAACTCTCATAGTAGTTTCACATTTTCTCCACCAGCTGTGTCTGATACCCTGGAATGAAGACAGGAAGAAAAGACTTTGTTCACGTTAGTTTATTCATCATGTAAAGCCTCACTTTGTTCACACATCCCATCAGTAAAGTCTGTTAAATGATTCAATGATCTCATGTTCACCATCAGTTGGTTTGAGCAGAATCTCAGCCATGTGAAAGAGAATAATGAATGATCTCCTTATTGATTATGATCAGGATGATTACACTTGTAGAAGACCTCAGAACAACAACAACATTTGGTCTGCCAACACACATCAATGTGATTATAGATCTCTTTACAAAGAGTCTTGTTCTAATTAGCGATCTGACAATTTAACCCTTCTGTCCCTTAAATGACTTCTGTCTATTTGAGTTTACACAACTCAGCAGTGTCTCCTTCATCATAATGAAGCCAAAGTCCAGCATAGAGAGGCTCAGTGAATGTGGTCTGGACTCTGTGGAGGAGAGTCATGGTTTCAGAGACGCTGTAGAAGGACAGAATACCTGCACTGTGATCCAGGTACACTCCTACTCTGGAGGACGGAGGACCTGAGACGGGAGTTTCAACTCTGTTGTACCAATATGTATAACTGTCATTGTCAATATTTAACCCCCAAGATTTGTCATTGAGTCCAAATACACATTCACCCCCCCCTGATCTGCTGATACTCTTGTATGCGACTGCTACCTCAACTCCTCCCCCTCTCCACTCCACCTCCCAGTAACAACGTCCAGTCAGACTCTCTCTACTCAGGACCTGACACCGATCAGTGAATCTGTCTGGGTGTCTAGAATAAGACTGATCTTCACTCATTAATGTTACTTTTCTGTTCCCCTCAGATAATAACAGCTTAGTGTGTGCTGTGTTTGGATCCAGTGTGATTTCTCGTGAATACTGTAAGAATCCAGCTCTGGTCTTGGGCTCTGGTTGTGACAGTAAAACATCCACTTCAGTCACTCTCAGAGAGACGTTTGTCCATTTCTCTCTCAGAACGTCCTGTAGTTTGTCTCTGACTTCTGACACAGCCGCCGTCACGTCCTCAAAGTAGCTCAGAGGACGGATATTGATGCTGGATGTAGATTCACTGAGCGGTGACAGTGAGGGGTAGTTGAGTAGAAACTGGTTGTGATCCTCTGTGTGTGACAGCAGCTTCATCTCAGCGTCTCTCTTCTTCAGCTCAGTGATCTCCTGCTCCAGCTTCTCCTGAAGCTCTTTGACTCGACTCACTTCACTTTCCTGCTGGGATCTGACCTGCTGCTTCACATCACAGCTTCTTTTCTCCATGAGACGGATCAGCTCGGTGAAGATCTTCTCACTGTCCTCCACTGCTTTATCAGCAGAGCGATTGACAGCCTCCACCTCCTGTTGGAGCAGCTTCACATCTTTCTCTCTGTCCTGGATCCTCTGCTGGATGTTGAGTCGACTCACCTCCAGCTTTCTCTGCCTCTCAGTCCTTTCTGCTGCAGCTGAGACGGTGTCGTGATCTTTATGTTCATCCACAGAGCAGAGATAACAGATACACTGCTGATCAGTACGACAGAACATCTTCATCACCTCGTCGTGACGAGAGCAGATGTTCTCCTGGAGCTTCTTGGAGGGCTCCACCAGCTTGTGTTTCTTTAATGGAGCCACATCATAATGAGGCTGGAGGTGTTTCTCACAGTAAGAGACCAGACACACCAGACAGGACTTGAAGGCTTTCAGTTTCCTCCCAGTGCAGAAATCACAGGCCACATCTTCAGGTCCAGCATAGCAGTGATCAGCAGGAGCAGCTTGGAGTCCAGTCTTCTTCAGCTCCTCCACTAAATCTGATATTATGGTGTTTTTCATCAGGACAGGCCTCGGTGTGAAGGTCTGCCTACACTGAGGGCAGCTGTAGATCTTCTTCTCATCCTCTCCATCCCAGAAGCCTTTAATACAGTTCATGCAGTAGCTGTGTCCACAGGAAGTAGCCACCGGATCCTTCAGTAGATCCAGACAGATGGAACAAGAGAACCTTTCGTGGTCCAGCTGATTTTCTTGCTGCGCCATTTCACCTCTCAGAGACGACGCCCGTCTGAGTCTTTCACTTCCTGAGAAGTGAAACTAGTCTGAGCTCTGATCTAAACAACATGTGCAGTGAATGGAGCCTGTCAGCTCTCACCGCACCACCATGTTGGTTACACCCACCTTCAAACTGTAGATCTGAAGGGGAGGGAACGAGGAAATAAGAGGACAGAGTGCAGCTGGCTGTGTTTGAGAGCATGAAGAGGAGGGAGGAGTTATCAGGCTCTGCTTCATTCCAGGAAGAGGAGCAGCACTTTGTTTCCTCGGTTAAAACACGCTCTTTAGTTGTGAAATACTTCTCGGCTCCTCGGGTCGTACTTGTGACGAAACAGATTAATTTCAGAAGATCATCCTGAACCAAACCTGCATTTCAAGCTTCAGATGGATTTAAACAAATATCACCAAAGAAGAAATACTACAGTGTAATACTCCACTAGTATTACAAACCAAAGAGTTAATAGTTCAAAATGAGCTCCAGCTCGACCGACAGTAAAATCCTGCTTTTACATTAATGCATCAGTAATAATAATCTAATGATAATGCTGCAGCTTTAACAGAGTACTTTTACAGTGTGGTATTAATACTTCTACTGATCTGAATACTTCCTCCACCACTGTGGATATGAGTATAAATCTGCATGTAGAGCAGTGAGATCTCACCTGACAACATGTGACTGGACCCTTCAGTGTTCTTCATCAAGTTCATCCTGTAATGTCAGAGTTAGGAACACAGAAATCAATGTAATAATTTACTTTTCCTTCAAAATAAAATGTGTCAGAGGTAATAGAACGGACATTCAACTGATAACATCTTAGTAAAAAAAAAACATGTTCCTAAAGAGCTGATGGTAAAAACACAGTTAACACAAAATGTGGGGTACAAATTCACACTTTTCATTTTACTGAAAACACCCGTTAATTTGAAATGTAACTAAATTAATTTACTTTCTTTTTACCCTAAAGTACCTTTCATAGAAGAGAAGTGCAGATGATCCATTAAATTAATAATTAATGAATGGTAATATATTAATTGTGATTTGAATTTGGAAACTAAAAACAAGTTTATGAGCAGAAGATGAAGACAGAAACTGTTTTACACACTTACATTTCTGAAAGGATAAAAAATATTCAAATACAGCGACACACTGCAAATTTTTAATTTTCGTTAAAACTTTAAAAAAGGGAAGAAAAAGATTTCAACCCGTTTCCGCTCGACAGCAACTTGTTTCAATAATCTTCTAGAAATCAGTGTGAAAGAAGTTTAGCAGCGACAGCAAAGAAACGTTTTCTCAGAAAATGAAGATCTTTTTTAGGAATTTCTTCAAACAACTTGGAATATTTTCACTTAGAGAAACTATGTTACAAAAAAAGTAGTATACTTCCAAGTTTATTTTATGAAGTATACTTAAGTAAAGTTATATTTCCCAAGTATACTTTATGTAGGAAGTATACTCATATCAATGTACTAGTAGTATACTTTTAGGTGTACTACATTAATACTTCTTGGGACCGTTCCTGGTCCGTCGCTGGATAAAACACATCAGGCTAACTTGAAAACTGTTTTTTGTGTGCGACACTTTTACTGATTATCAGACGGAACTGGTGGCTCTGGTTTAAGAACTGGTCCCAGTCAGTCACCACTTAATCAGCTGATTCACACAAACAAACTTCTCTGGTAGTAACCATGGTGACGTGTTTAGTGGGCGGAGCGTTAAGTTGAGGGCGTATAAATCTTTGGATGTCTATAGTTAACTATCCTTCAGTAAAGTCAGTCAAAAAGAGAGTCGGACAATATGGGAGAAGCGTTTCAGAGACGGAGAGAAAGGGTTGCTAATAGTTTAGCCTTCTGCTAACAGCAGCTAACGGCTCACGGCTGCTGTTAGCAGAAGGCTAAATATGATCAACATTTACTCTCCATCTCTGAAACGTTTCTCTCATATTGTAGCTCTCTAGAGCCTCCAATCACAGTTTGTCATCTCAAATGTTTGTGATATCTGGATTCTGAAACCAACAACACAGCAAGATGACATTTTAGATGTGTGACTTTAGCCCACTGCTAGTGTTAGTTAGCCTCCTCCGCCACAGAGGCGAGACTCCACTGGAACCACCAGCCCATCAGGACGCCGTGAAGACAACTGGATGTTATAAAGCATGTTTTCAGTGTCTGTTGAGGAGAATCCTGCTGTCGTTTTCACTTTCAGTCCCTGAACTTCTTTCTATGTGAACATTTCTGCTGAATTCCACAAGACAAAAGTGTTGTTCAGTAAAAAACGAGCGGTTTCTGAGGGATTATGTCCTGGAAGAGACTGAAGAAATGTTTTTTTCTGGTCAGTAATGAAAATAAGAAACAGCAGGTGGAGCCAGACACTCACAGACTGACATCAGTTCAACTGTTATTACTGAACCAGGTCATTGAACGCACCTTGTGATGATCCCGTCTCTGTGTTGATGCATCTGGTCCTCGTGGATCCTCCAGTCCTGCAGACCTGCAGACTTGCTCAAATTGACAGAAACATAACTTGAATCATTATTACTGTAATAATAATAATTATCTGCAGTAATACAGTCGTTGTAGTATTGGTAGTAGCAGCAGAAGTTTGGCATGTTTTCATAATCACAGCTGATCTCTGAGAATATTTTATCCAACTCTCATAGTAGTTTCACATTTTCTCCACCAGCTGTGTCTGATACCCTGGAATGAAGACAGGAAGAAAAGACTTTGTTCACGTTAGTTTATTCATCATGTAAAGCGTCACTTTGTTCACACATCCCATCAGTAAAGTCTGTTAAATGATTCAATGATCTCATGTTCACCATCAGTTGGTTTGAGCAGAATCTCAGCCATGTGAAAGAGAATAATGAATGATCTCCTTATTGATTATGATCAGGATGATTACACTTGTAGAAGACCTCAGAACAACAACAACATTTGGTCTGCCAACACACATCAATGTGATTATAGATCTCTTTACAAAGAGTCTTGTTCTAATTAGCGATCTGACAATTTAACCCTCTGTCCCTTAAATGACTTCTGTCTAGTTGAGTTTACACAACTCAGCAGTGGTTCCAGCACAATAAGGCCGAAGTCCAGCATAGAGAGGCTCAGTGAATGTGGTCTGGACTCTGTGGAGGAGAGTCATGGTTTCAGAGACGCTGTAGAAGGACAGAATACCTGCACTGTGATCCAGGTACACTCCTACTCTGGAGGACGGAGGACCTGAGACGGGGGTTTCAACATTGTTGTACCAATATGTATAACTGTCATCGTCACAATCTAACGTCCAAGATTTGTCATTGTATCCAAATACACATTCAGCCCCCCCCCCTGCTCTGCTGATACTCTTGTATGCGACTGCTACCTCAACTCCTCTCCCTCTCCACTCCACCTCCCAGTAACAACGTCCAGTCAGACTCTCTCTACTCAGGACCTGACAATAATCAGTGAATCTGTCTGGGTGACTAGAATAAGACTGATCTTCACTCATTAATGTTACTTTTCTGTTCCCCTCAGATAATAACAGCAGTGTGTATGCTGTGTTTGGATCCAGTGTGATTTCTCGTGAATACTGTAAGAACCCAGCTCTGGTCTTGGGCTCTGGTTGTGACAGTAAAACATCCACTTCAGTCCCTCTCAGAGAGACGTTTGTCCATTTCTCTCTCAGAACGTCCTGTAGTTTATCTCTGACTTCTGACACAGCCGCCGTCACGTCCTCAAAGTATCTCAGAGGACGGATATTGATGCTGGATGTAGACTCGCTGAGCGGTGACAGTGAGGGGTAGTTGAGTAGAAACTGGTTGTGATCCTCTGTGTGTGAGAGCAGCTTCATCTCAGCGTCTCTCCTCTTCAGCTCAGTGATCTCCTGCTCCAGCTTCTCCTGAAGCTCTTTGACTCGACTCACTTCACTTTCCTGCTGGGATCTGACCTGCTGCTTCACATCACAGCTTCTTTTCTCCATGAGACGGATCAGCTCCGTGAAGATCTTCTCACTGTCCTCCACAGCTTCATCAGCAGAGCGATTGACAGCCTCCACCTCCTGTTGGAGCAGCTTCACATCTTTCTCTCTGTCCTGGATCCTCTGCTGGATGTTGAGTCGACTCACCTCCAGCTTTCTCTGCCTCTCAGTCCTTTCTGCTGCAGCTGAGACGGTGTCGTGGCCTTTATGTTCATCCACAGAGCAGAGATAACAGATACACTGCTGATCAGTACGACAGAACATCTTCATCACCTCGTCGTGACGAGAGCAGATGTTCTCCTGGAGCTTCTTGGAGGGCTCCACCAGCTTGTGTTTCTTTAATGGAGCCACATCATAATGAGGCTGGAGGTGTTTCTCACAGTAAGAGGCCAGACACACCAGACAGGACTTGAAGGCTTTCAGTTTCCTCCCAGTGCAGAAATCACAGGCCACATCTTCAGGTCCAGCATAGCAGTGATCAGCAGGAGCAGCTTGGAGTCCAGTCTTCTTCAGTTCCTCCACTAAATCTGATATTATGGTGTTTTTCATCAGGACAGGCCTCGGTGTGAAGGTCTGCCTACACTGAGGGCAGCTGTAGATCTTCTTCTCATCCTCTCCATCCCAGAAGCCTTTAATACAGTTCATGCAGTAGCTGTGTCCACAGGAAGTAGCCACCGGATCCTTCAGTAGATCCAGACAGATGGAACAAGAGAACCTTTCGTGGTCCAGCTGATTTTCTTGCTGCGCCATTTCACCTCTCAGAGACGACGCCCGTCTGAGTCTTTCACTTCCTGAGAAGTGAAACTAGTCTGAGCTCTGATCTAAACAACATGCGCAGTGAATGGAGCCTCTCAGCTCTCACCGCACCACCATGTTGGTTACACCCACCTTCAAACTGTAGATCTGAAGGGGAGGGAACGAGGAAATAAGAGGACAGAGTGCAGCTGGCTGTGTTTGAGAGCAGGAAGAGGAGGGAGGAGTTATCAGGCTCTGCTTCATTCCAGGAAGAGGAGCAGCACTTTGTTTCCTCGGTTAAAACACGCTTTTTAGTTGTGAAATACTTCTCGGCTCCTCGGGTCGCACTTGTGACGAAACAGATTAATTTCAGAAGATCATCCTGAACCAAACCTGCATTTCAAGCTTCAGAGGGGTTTAAACAAATATCACCAAAGAAGAAATACTACAGTGTAATACTCCACTAGTATTACAAACCAAAGAGTTAATAGTTCAAAATGAGCTCCAGCTCAACCGACAGTAAAATCCTGCTTTTACATTAATGCATCAGTAATAATAATCTAATGATAGAGCTGCAGCTTTAACAGAGTACTTTTACAGTGTGGTATTAATACTTCTACTGATCTGAATACTTCCTCCACCACTGTGGATATGAGTATAAATCTGCATGTAGAGCAGTGAGATCTCACCTGACAACATGTGACTGGACCCTTCAGTGTTCTTCATCAAGTTCATCCTGTAATGTCAGAGTTAGGAACACAGAAATCAATGTAATACTTTACTTTTCCTTCAAAATAAAATGTGTCAGAGGTAATAGAACGGACAGTCACCTGATAACATCTTAGTAAAAAAAAACATGTTTCTAAAGAGCTGATGGTAAAAACACAGTTAACACAAAATGTGGGGTACAAATTCACACTTTTCATTTTACTGAAAACACCCGTTAATTTGAAATGTAACTAAATTAATTTACTTTCTTTTTACCCTAAAGTACCTTTCATAGAAGAGAAGTGCAGATGATCCATTAAATTAATAATTAATGAATGGTAATATATTAATTGTGATTTGAATTTGGAAACTAAAAACAAGTTTATGAGCAGAAGATGAAGACAGAAACTGTTTTACACACTTACATTTCTGAAAGGATAAAAAATATTCAAATACAGCGACACACTGCAAATTTTTAATTTTCGTTAAAACTTAAAAAGGGAATAAAAAGATTTCAACCCGTTTCCGCTCGACAGCAACTTGTTTCAATCATCTTCTAGAAATCAGTGTGAAAGAAGTTTAGCAGCGACAGCAAAGAAACGTTTTCTCAGAAAATGAAGATCTTTTTTAGGAATTTCTTCAAACAACTTGGAATATTTTCACTTAGAGAAACTATGTTACAAAAAAGGTAGTATACTTCCAAGTTTATTTTATGAAGTATACTTAAGTAAAGGTATATTTCCCAAGTATACTTTATGTAGTAAGTATACTAATATCGATGTACTAGTAGTATACTTGTAAGTGTACTACGTGTACTTTAAGTGTAAGAATAGTAAACTTTGAGTTCACAACTAGTTTACATCAAAGTTGTGTTTTGTACTGCAACTCTACTATAAGTATACTGATAGTTTACTAGTTATATACTTGTAGCCCACATTTTAATTTATGAAAGTACACGTTAAAGTATACTCTCAGTAAACTACTAGTTTAATAGTTTTTATACTGCAAGTATACTAATATATATTTGTAGCCCACTTTTTAGCAGAGATGGGGACTCGAGCCGCTCACACACTGACTTATTATATATTATTATTATTATATTATTATTATCGTGAACGGAGAATCCAAAAACTTCTTGATGAATTGAAGTAAATTCATATCTAAACATCCTTTTTACAAACTCTCTCTCACTTTAACAGGATACTACATCAAACAGTACACACAACTACGAGCCAAGTATTCCTTTCTGGAGGCCTATAAGGCAAAAATACTTCATTATACTTTTATTAAATATATCTCGATCAAAAGGTTAAGTACAAGTATAAGCCAAGTATACTTAGACTTTTCTGTATACTTGTCAGTATGAGCCAAGTATACTTAAGTATAATTTTGTTAAGTATATCTCTAAGTACATAAAAAGTGAAGTGAAAGTATACTCTCTTATTTTAAGTTTAGGAGAAGTACACTGATGGTACACTTGAATAAACTTCTTGTTGTTGTTTGTTCTTCACAGAGAACCTGGATCAGAACCTGGATCAGAACCATGGCAGCCCAAGTGACCGAGTCCGACCAGATCAAACAGGTAACGGATCTTAACTGATCTTCATTTCTAATTAATTACAGAAAAGATGTATTCAAGTTTATTTCTTATTTAATAAGTTGTTTCTCTCAGTTAAAAAACAGAACTAATAAATAAATAAATACATGATATCAGCTGATAAAAAGGTGGATAGATGTTATTCTCACAGCAGAAACATGAAGCATGAAACTTTATGGATAAAGTTAAACAACAGATTTAACAGGTTTGGTTCTGATGGTTCTGATGGTTCTGATGAGCTCATGTGGAAGATGTGATTGTGAATATTTAAAGTGTCACATTTTTGAATGGAGTCTGGACCTCAGTCAGTGAAAGAAGCTATAATAATAATAATGATGATGATGACGATGATGATGATGATGATAATAATAATGATACTAATAATAATAATAATTATTATTATTATTATTACTATTAATAATAATAATAATAATAATAATAATAATAATAATAATAATGCTAGTAGCTGAATGTAGAGATGGAGAGTTCACGGTGTTGTTGTCTCAGTTTAAGGAGTTTCTGGGGACGTACAACAAGGTGACGGAGAACTGCTTCATGGACTGTGTTAAAGACTTCACCAGCCGAGAGGTGAAACCAGACGAGGTGAGCAAACACAAACACAAAACCTTCCAATCATAATATAAATAACGATAGTAATAATAATAATGATAATAATATTGACATTAATAATGATAATAATAATATTAAAAATGATAATATTAAAGATAATATTAATAATACAATTATTAATAACAATAATAATATTAATAATCATATTATTATTATTATTATTATTAATAATAATATTAATAATCATATTAATAACGGTAATAATAATGCTGTATTTCCTGTTTGTGGTTTCAGTCCAGCTGCTCCGAGTCGTGTCTCCAGAAGTACCTGAAGATGACTCAGCGGATCTCCATGCGGTTCCAGGAGTATCACATCCAGCAGAACGAGGCTCTGGCTGCTAAAGCTGGACTTCTGGGTCAACCTCACTGAGCCGGGCCGACCCGGTCCGACCCAGACTGAACCGGGCTGAGGACATGAGCCCAGCAGGCTGGTCCAGGTCCAGGTCCTGGTCCAGGTCCTGGTCCTGGTCCTGGTCCTGGACCCGGTCCTGATCCAGCATGTTGGATGAATTAAGAATCTGATCTGAAGCTCCGTCTCCAACATTGAGGATCTGTCAGCTGTTCTGTCTCAAAGCATCATGGGAGATGTAGTCTTTATCTTGTGTACACAGACTGTGGACTTGTCTTTTTTTTTGGTATTTAATTTTTCAATTTTATGTTGAAATAATATTTTTATTAAACATCATAAACCCATTTTCTTCTTCTTCTTCATGTCTGGAAATAACATTTAATATGTTACACAAGTTTTTAACTTTAATACTTAACATTATAAACTGACAGACAGCGGCACAGCTACGAGTTTAGCTAACGGAAACACCGACACATCGCTCTAACCCGACTACAGATAGCTAGCTTGTCTGTCGCTGCTGGCCAACGGCAGCTCTGTAAAGATAAACTGAGGGCGTATAAATCTTTGGATGTCTATAGTTAACTATCCTTCAGTAAAGTCAGTCAGAAAGAGAGTCGGACAATATGGGAGAAGCGTTTCAGAGACGGAGAGAAAGGGTTGCTAATAGTTTAGCCTTCTGCTAACAGCAGCCAACGGCTCACGGCTGCTGTTAGCAGAAGGCTAAATATGATCAACATTTACTCTCCATCTCTGAAACGTTTCTCTCATATTGTAGCTCTCTAGAGCCTCCAATCACAGTTTGGCATCTCAAATGTTTGTGATATCTGGATTCTGGCACCAACAACACAGCAAGATGACATTTTAGATGTGTAGCTTTAGCCCACTGCTAGTGTTAGTTAGCCTCCTCCGCCACAGAGGCGAGACTCCACTGGAACCACCGACCCATCAGGACGCCGTGAAGACAACTGGATGTTATAAAGCATGTTTTCAGTGTCTGTTGAGGAGAATCCTGCTGTCGTTTTCACTTTCAGTCCCTGAACTTCTTTCTATGTGAACATTTCTGCTGAATTCCACAAGACAAAAGTGTTGTTCAGTAAAAAACGAGCGGTTTCTGAGGGATTATGTCCTGGAAGAGACTGAAGAAATGTTTTTTTCTGGTCAGTAATGAAAATAAGAAACAGCAGGTGGAGCCAGACACTCACAGACTGACATCAGTTCAACTGTTATTACTGAACCAGGTCATTGAACGCACCTTGTGATGATCCCGTCTCTGTGTTGATGCATCTGGTCCTCGTGGATCCTCCAGTCCTGCAGACCAACACACAGACCAGAGACCAGTGAAAAACAAGTCAAACAGCAGCAACACAACAGAGAGCATGCTGGGAAACTACAGCCACCGTCTCAGTTTGTCCACAAAGGCTGTCCTTTAAATACTTCAAACTGCATATTTCACACTGAGATTCTTTATATTTATTAGAACCATGCTCTTTAGCTTTACTTGCTCAAATTGACAGAAACATAACTTGAATCATTATTACTGTAATAATAATAATTATCTGCAGTAATACAGTCGTTGTAGTATTGGTAGCAGCAGCAGAAGTTTGGCATGTTTTCATAATCACAGCTGATCTCTGAGAATATTTAATCCAACTCTCATAGTAGTTTCATATTTTCTCCACCAGCTGTGTCTGATATCCTGGAATGAAGACAGGAAGAAAAGACTTTGTTCACGTTAGTTTATTCATCATGTAAAGCCTCACTTTGTTCACACATCCCATCAGTAAAGTCTGTTAAATGATTCAATGATCTCATGTTCACCATCAGTTGGTTTGAGCAGAATCTCAGCCATGTGAAAGAGAATAATGAATGATCTCCTTATTGATTATGATCAGGATGATTACACTTGTAGAAGACCTCAGAACAACAACAACATTTGGTCTGCCAACACACATCAATGTGATTATAGATCTCTTTACAAAGAGTCTTGTTCTAATTAGCGATCTGACAATTTAACCCTCTGTCCCTTAAATGACTTCTGTCTATTTGAGTTTACACAACTCAGCAGTGTCTCCTTCATGATAATGAAGCCAAAGTCCGGCATAGAGAGGCTCAGTGAATGTGGTCTGGACTCTGTGGAGGAGAGTCATGGTTTCAGAGACGCTGTAGAAGGACAGAATACCTGCACTGTGATCCAGGTACACTCCTACTCTGGAGGACGGAGGACCTGAGACGGGGGTTTCAACACTGTTGTACCAATATGTATAACTGTCATCGTCACAATATAACGTCCAAGATTTGTCATTGTATCCAAATCCACTTTCATACCCCCTCCCTGATCTGCTGATACTCTTGTATGCGACTGCTACCTCAACTCCTCTCTCTCTCCTCTCCACCTCCCAGTAACAACGTCCAGTCAGACTCTCTCTACTCAGGACCTGACAATGATCAGTGAATCTGTCTGGGTGTCTAGAATAAGACTGATCTTCACTCATTACTGTTACTTTTCTGTTCCCCTCAGATAATAACAGCTCTGTGTGTGCTGTATTTGGATCCAGTGTGATTTCTCGTGAATACTGTAAGAACCCAGCTCTGGTCTTGGGCTCTGGTTGTGACAGTAAAACATCCACTTCAGTCCCGCTCAGAGAAACGTTTGTCCATTTCTCTCTCAGAACGTCCTGTAGTTTGTCTCTGACTTCTGACACAGCCGCCGTCACGTCCTCAAAGTAGCTCAGAGGACGGATATTGATGCTGGATGTAGACTCGCTGAGCGCTGACAGTGAGGTGTAGTTGAGTAGAAACTGGTTGTGATCCTCTGTGTGTGACAGCAGCTTCATCTCAGCGTCTCTCCTCTTCAGCTCAGTGATCTCCTGCTCCAGCTTCTCCTGAAGCTCTTTGACTCGACTCACTTCACTTTCCTGCTGGGATCTGACCTGCTGCTTCACATCACAGCTTCTTTTCTCCATGAGACGGATCAGCTCGGTGAAGATCTTCTCACTGTCCTCCACTGCTTTATCAGCAGAGCGATTGACAGCCTCCACCTCCTGTTGGAGCAGCTTCACATCTTTCTCTCTGTCCTGGATCCTCTGCTGGATGTTGAGTCGACTCTCCTCCAGCTTTCTCTGCCTCTCAGTCCTTTCTGCTGCAGCTGAGACGGTGTCGTGGCCTTTATGTTCATCCACAGAGCAGAGATAACAGATACACTGCTGATCAGTACGACAGAACATCTTCATCACCTCGTCGTGACGAGAGCAGATGTTCTCCTGGAGCTTCTTGGAGGGCTCCACCAGCTTGTGTTTCTTTAATGGAGCCACATCATAATGAGGCTGGAGGTGTTTCTCACAGTAAGAGGCCAGACACACCAGACAGGACTTGAAGGCTTTCAGTTTCCTCCCAGTGCAGAAATCACAGGCCACATCTTCAGGTCCAGCATAGCAGTGATCAGCAGGAGCAGCTTGGAGTCCAGTCTTCTTCAGTTGCTCCACTAAATCTGATAACATGGTGTTTTTCATCAGGACAGGCCTCGGTGTGAAGGTCTGCCTACACTGAGGGCAGCTGTAGATCTTCTTCTCATCCTCTCCATCCCAGAAGCCTTTAATACAGTTCATGCAGTAGCTGTGTCCACAGGAAGTAGTCACCGGATCCTTCAGTAGATCCAGACAGATGGAACAAGAGAACCTTTCGTGGTCCAGCTGATTTCTTGCTGCGCCATTTCACCTCTCAGAGACGACGCCCGTCTGAGTCTTTCACTTCCTGAGAAGTGAAACTAGTTTGAGTTCTGATCTAAACAACATGTGCAGTGAATGGAGCCTGTCAGCTCTCACCGCACCACCATGTTGGTTACACCCACCTTCAAACTGTAGATCTGAAGGGGAGGGAACGAGGAAATAAGAGGACAGAGTGCAGCTGGCTGTGTTTGAGAGCAGGAAGAGGAGGGAGGAGTTATCAGGCTCTGCTTCATTCCAGGAAGAGGAGCAGCACTTTGTTTCCTCGGTTAAAACACGCTTTTTAGTTGTGAGTACTTCTCGGCTCCTCGGGTCGTACTTGTGACGAAACAGATTAATTTCAGAAGATCATCCTGAACCAAACCTGCATTTCAAGCTTCAGAGGGGTTTAAACAAATATCACCAAAGAAGAAATACTACAGCGTAATACTCCACTAGTATTACAAACCAAAGAGTTAATAGTTCAAAATGAGCTCCAGCTCAACCGACAGTAAAATCCTGCTTTTACATGAATGCATCAGTAATAATAATCTAATGATAGAGCTGCAGCTTTAACAGAGTACTTTTACAGTGTGGTATTAATACTTCTACTGATCTGAATACTTCCTCCACCACTGTGGATATGAGTATAAATCTGCATGTAGAGCAGTGAGATCTCACCTGACAACATGTGACTGGACCCTTCAGTGTTCTTCATCAAGTTCATCCTGTAATGTCAGAGTTAGGAACACAGAAATCAATGTAATAATTTACTTTTCCTTCAAAATAAAATGTGTCAGAGGTAATAGAACGGACATTCAACTGATAACGTCTTAGTAAAAAAAAAACATGTTCCTAAAGAGCTGATGGTAAAAACACAGTTAACACAAAATGTGGGGTACAAATTCACACTTTTCATTTTACTGAAAACACCCGTTAATTTGAAATGTAACTAAATTAATTTACTTTCTTTTTACCCTAAAGTACCTTTCATAGAAGAGAAGTGCAGATGATCCATTAAATTAATAATTAATGAATGGTAATATATTAATTGTGATTTGAATTTGGAAACTAAAAACAAGTTTATGAGCAGAAGATGAAGACAGAAACTGTTTTACACACTTACATTTCTGAAAGGATAAAAAATATTCAAATACAGCGACACACTGCAAATTTTTAATTTTCGTTAAAACTTTAAAAAAGGGAAGAAAAAGATTTCAACCCGTTTCCGCTCGACAGCAACTTGTTTCAATAATCTTCTAGAAATCAGTGTGAAAGAAGTTTAGCAGCGACAGCAAAGAAACGTTTTCTCAGAAAATGAAGATCTTTTTTAGGAATTTCTTCAAACAACTTGGAATATTTTCACTTAGAGAAACTATGTTACAAAAAAGGTAGTATACTTCCAAGTTTATTTTATGAAGTATACTTAAGTAAAGGTATATTTCCCAAGTATACTTTATGTAGTAAGTATACTAATATCGATGTACTAGTAGTATACTTGTAAGTGTACTACGTGTACTTTAAGTGTAAGAATAGTAAACTTTGAGTTCACAACTAGTTTACATCAAAGTTGTATTTTGTACTGCAACTCTACTATAAGTATACTGATAGTTTACTAGTTATATACTTGTAGCCCACATTTTAATTTATGAAAGTACACGTTAAAGTATACTCTCAGTAAACTACTAGTGTAATAGTTTTTATACTGCAAGTATACTAATATATATTTGTAGCCCACTTTTTAGCAGAGATGGGGACTCGAGCCGCTCACACACTGACTTATTATATATTATTATTATTATATTATTATTATCGTGAACGGAGAATCCAAAAACTTCTTGATGAATTGAAGTAAATTCATATCTAAACATCCTTTTTACAAACTCTCTCTCACTTTAACAGGATACTACATCAAACAGTACACACAACTACGAGCCAAGTATTCCTTTCTGGAGGCCTATAAGGCAAAAATACTTCATTATACTTTTATTAAATATATCTCGATCAAAAGGTTAAGTACAAGTATAAGCCAAGTATACTTAGACTTTTCTGTATACTTGTCAGTATGAGCCAAGTATACTTAAGTATAATTTTGTTAAGTATATCTCTAAGTACATAAAAAGTGAAGTGAAAGTATACTCTCTTATTTTAGGTTTAGAAGAAGTACACTGATAGTACACTTGAATAAACTTCTTGTTTGTTCTTCACAGAGAATCTGGATCAGAACCTGGATCAGAACCATGGCAGCCCAAGTGACCGAGTCCGACCAGATCAAACAGGTAACTGAGCTTACTTTCTAATTAATTACAGAAAATATGTATTCAAGTTTATTTCTTATTTAATAAGTTGTTTCTCTCAGTTAAAAAACAGAACTAATAAATAAATAAATACATGATATCAGCTGATAAAAAGGTGAATAGATGTTATTCTCACAGCAGAAACATGAAGCATGAAACTTTATGGATAAAGTTAAACAACAGATTTAACAGGTTTGGTTCTGATGGTTCTGATGGTTCTGATGAGCTCATGTGGAAGATGTGATTGTGAATATTTAAAGTGTCACATTTTTGAATGGAGTCTGGACCTCAGTCAGTGAAAGAAGCTATAATAATAATAATGATGATGCTGATGATGCTGATGATGATGATATTATTATTATTATTACTATTAATAATAATAATAATAATAATAATAATAATAATAATAATAATAATGCTAGTAGCTGAATGTAGAGATGGAGAGTTCACGGTGTTGTTGTCTCAGTTTAAGGAGTTTCTGGGGACGTACAACAAGGTGACGGAGAACTGCTTCATGGACTGTGTTAAAGACTTCACCAGCCGAGAGGTGAAACCAGACGAGGTGAGCAAACACAAACACAAAACCTTCCAATCATAATATAAATAACGATAGTAATAATAATAATGATAATAATATTGACATTAATAATGATAATAATAATATTAAAAATGATAATATTAAAGATAATATTAATAATACAATTATTAATAACAATAATAATATTAATAATAATAATATTATTATTATTAATAATAATATTAATAATCATATTAATAACGGTAATAATAATGCTGTATTTACTGTTTGTGGTTTCAGTCCAGCTGCTCCGAGTCGTGTCTCCAGAAGTACCTGAAGATGACTCAGCGGATCTCCATGCGGTTCCAGGAGTATCACATCCAGCAGAACGAGGCTCTGGCTGCTAAAGCTGGACTTCTGGGTCAACCTCACTGAGCCGGGCCGACCCGGTCCGACCCAGACTGAACCGGGCTGAGGACATGAGCCCAGCAGGCTGGTCCAGGTCCAGGTCCTGGTCCCGGTCCAGGTCCAGGTCCTGGTCCTGGTCCTGATCCAGCATGTTGGATGAATTAAGAATCTGATCTGAAGCTCCGTCTCCAACATTGAGGATCTGTCAGCTGTTCTGTCTCAAAGCATCATGGGAGATGTAGTCTTTATCTTGTGTACACAGACTGTGGACTTGTCTTTTTTTTTGGTATTTAATTTTTCAATTTTATGTTGAAATAATATTTTTATTAAACATCATAAACCCATTTTCTTCTTCTTCTTCATGTCTGGAAATAACATTTAATATGTTACACAAGTTTTTAACTTTAATACTTAACATTATAAACTGACAGACAGCGGCACAGCTACGAGTTTAGCTAACGGAAACACCGACACATCGCTCTAACCCGACTACAGATAGCTAGCTTGTCTGTCGCTGCTGGCCAACGGCAGCTCTGTAAAGATAAACTGAGGGCGTATAAATCTTTGGATGTCTATAGTTAACTATCCTTCAGTAAAGTCAGTCAGAAAGAGAGTCGGACAATATGGGAGAAGCGTTTCAGAGACGGAGAGAAAGGGTTGCTAATAGTTTAGCCTTCTGCTAACAGCAGCCGACGGCTCACGGCTGCTGTTAGCAGAAGGCTAAATATGATCAACATTTACTCTCCATCTCTGAAACGTTTCTCTCATATTGTAGCTCTCTAGAGCCTCCAATCACAGTTTGTCATCTCAAATGTTTGTGATATCTGGATTCTGGCACCAACAACACAGCAAGATGACATTTTAGATGTGTAGCTTTAGCCCAGTGCTAGTGTTAGTTAGCCTCCTCCGCCACAGAGGCGAGACTCCACTGGAACCACCGACCCATCAGGACGCCGTGAAGACACAACTGGATGTTATAAAGCATGTTTTCAGTGTCTGTTGAGGAGAATCCTGCTGTCGTTTTCACTTTCAGTCCCTGAACTTCTTTCTATGTGAACATTTCTGCTGAATTCCACAAGACAAAAGTGTTGTTCAGTAAAAAACGAGCGGTTTCTGAGGGATTATGTCCTGGAAGAGACTGAAGAAATGTTTTTTTCTGGTCAGTAATGAAAATAAGAAACAGCAGGTGGAGCCAGACACTCACAGACTGACATCAGTTCAACTGTTATTACTGAACCAGGTCATTGAACGCACCTTGTGATGATCCCGTCTCTGTGTTGATGCATCTGGTCCTCGTGGATCCTCCAGTCCTGCAGACCAACACACAGACCAGAGACCAGTGAAAAACAAGTCAAACAGCAGCAACACAACAGAGAGCATGCTGGGAAACTACAGCCACCGTCTCAGTTTGTCCACAAAGGCTGTCCTTTAAATACTTCAAACTGCATATTTCACACTGAGATTCTTTATATTTATTAGAACCATGCTCTTTAGCTTTACTTGCTCAAATTGACAGAAACATAACTTGAATCATTATTACTGTAATAATAATAATTATCTGCAGTAATACAGTCGTTGTAGTATTGGTAGCAGCAGCAGAAGTTTGGCATGTTTTCATAATCACAGCTGATCTCTGAGAATATTTTATCCAACTCTCATAGTAGTTTCACATTTTCTCCACCAGCTGTGTCTGATACCCTGGAATGAAGACAGGAAGAAAAGACTTTGTTCACGTTAGTTTATTCATCATGTAAAGCGTCACTTTGTTCACACATCCCATCAGTAAAGTCTGTTAAATGATTCAATGATCTCATGTTCACCATCAGTTGGTTTGAGCAGAATCTCAGCCATGTGAAAGAGAATAATGAATGATCTCCTTATTGATTATGATCAGGATGATTACACTTGTAGAAGACCTCAGAACAACAACAACATTTGGTCTGCCAACACACATCAATGTGATTATAGATCTCTTTACAAAGAGTCTTGTTCTAATTAGCGATCTGACAATTTAACCCTCTGTCCCTTAAATGACTTCTGTCTATTTGAGTTTACACAACTCAGCAGTGTCTCCTTCATAATAAAGCAGAAGTCCAGCATAGAGAGGCTCAGTGAATGTGGTCTGGACTCTGTGGAGGAGAGTCATGGTTTCAGAGACGCTGTAGAAGGACAGAATACCTGCACTGTGATCCAGGTACACTCCTACTGTGGAGGACGGAGGACCTGAGACGGGAGTTTGAACATCGTTGTACCAATATGTATAACTGTCATCGTCACAATCTAACGTCCAAGATTTGTCATTGAGTCCAAATCCACATTCACCCCCCCCTGCTCTGCTGATACTCTTGTATGCGACTGCTACATAAACTCCTCTCCCTCTCCACTCCACCTCCCAGTAACAACGTCCAGTCAGACTCTCTCTACTCAGGACCTGTTCCCAATCAGTGAATCTGTCTGGGTGACTAGAATAAGACTGATCTTCACTCATTCTTGTTACTTTTCTGTTCCCCTCAGATAATAACAGCTGTGTGTTTGCTGTGTTTGGATCCAGTGTGATTTCTCGTGAATACTGTAAGAATCCAGCTCTGGTCTTGGGCTCTGGTTGTGACAGTAAAACATCCACTTCAGTCCCTCTCAGAGAGACGTTTGTCCATTTCTCTCTCAGAACGTCCTGTAGTTTGTCTCTGACTTCTGACACAGCCGCCGTCACGTCCTCAAAGTAGCTCAGAGGACGGATATTGATGCTGGATGTAGACTCGCTGAGCGGTGACAGTGAGGGGTAGTTGAGTAGAAACTGGTTGTGATCCTCTGTGTGTGAGAGCAGCTTCATCTCAGCGTCTCTCCTCTTCAGCTCAGTGATCTCCTGCTCCAGCTTCTCCTGAAGCTCTTTGACTCGACTCACTTCACTTTCCTGCTGGGATCTGACCTGCTGCTTCACATCACAGCTTCTTTTCTCCATGAGACGGATCAGCTCGGTGAAGATCTTCTCACTGTCCTCCACTGCTTTATCAGCAGAGCGATTGACAGCCTCCACCTCCTGTTGGAGCAGCTTCACATCTTTCTCTCTGTCCTGGATCCTCTGCTGGATGTTGAGTCGACTCACCTCCAGCTTTCTCTGCCTCTCAGTCCTTTCTGCTGCAGCTGAGACGGTGTCGTGGCCTTTATGTTCATCCATTAAGCAGAGATAACAGATACACTGCTGATCAGTACGACAGAACATCTTCATCACCTCGTCGTGACGAGAGCAGATGTTCTCCTGGAGCTTCTTGGAGGGCTCCACCAGCTTGTGTTTCTTTAATGGAGCCACATCATAATGAGGCTGGAGGTGTTTCTCACAGTAAGAGGCCAGACACACCAGACAGGACTTGAAGGCTTTCAGTTTCCTCCCAGTGCAGAAATCACAGGCCACATCTTCAGGTCCAGCATAGCAGTGATCAGCAGGAGCAGCTTGGAGTCCAGTCTTCTTCAGTTCCTCCACTAAATCTGATATTATGGTGTTTTTCATCAGGACAGGCCTCGGTGTGAAGGTCTGCCTACACTGAGGGCAGCTGTAGATCTTCTTCTCATCCTCTCCATCCCAGAAGCCTTTAATACAGTTCATGCAGTAGCTGTGTCCACAGGAAGTAGCCACCGGATCCTTCAGTAGATCCAGACAGATGGAACAAGAGAACCTTTCGTGGTCCAGCTGAACTCCTTGCTGCGCCATTTCACCTCTCAGAGACGACGCCCGTCTGAGTCTTTCACTTCCTGAGAAGTGAAACTAGTTTGAGTTCTGATCTAAACAACATGTGCAGTGAATGGAGCCTGTCAGCTCTCACCGCACCACCATGTTGGTTACACCCACCTTCAAACTGTAGATCTGAAGGGGAGGGAACGAGGAAATAAGAGGACAGAGTGCAGCTGGCTTTGTTTGAGAGCAGGAAGAGGAGGGAGGAGTTATCAGGCTCTGCTTCATTCCAGGAAGAGGAGCAGCACTTTGTTTCCTCGGTTAAAACACGCTTTTTAGATGTGAAATACTTCTCGGCTCCTCGGGTCGTACTTGTGACGAAACAGATTAATTTCAGAAGATCATCCTGAACCAAACCTGCATTTCAAGCTTCAGAGGGGTTTAAACAAATATCACCAAAGAAGAAATACTACAGTGTAATACTCCACTAGTATTACAAACCAAAGAGTTAGTAGCTCAAAATGAGCTCCAGCTCAACCGACAGTAAAATCCTGCTTTTACATTAATGCATCAGTAATAATAATCTAATGATAGAGCTGCAGCTTTAACAGAGTACTTTTACAGTGTGGTATTAATACTTCTACTGATCTGAATACTTCCTCCACCACTGTGGATATGAGTATAAATCTGCATGTAGAGCAGTGAGATCTCACCTGACAACATGTGACTGGACCCTTCAGTGTTCTTCATCAAGTTCATCCTGTAATGTCAGAGTTAGGAACACAGAAATCAATGTAATAATTTACTTTTCCTTCAAAATAAAATGTGTCAGAGGTAATAGAACGGACATTCAACTGATAATATCTTAGTAAAAAAAAAACATGTTCCTAAAGAGCTGATGGTAAAAACACAGTTAACACAAAATGTGGGGTACAAATTCACACTTTTCATTTTACTGAAAACACCCGTTAATTTGAAATGTAACTAAATTAATTTACTTTCTTTTTACCCTAAAGTACCTTTCATAGAAGAAAAGTGCAGATGATCCATTAAATTAATAATTAATGAATGGTAATATATTAATTGTGATTTGAATTTGGAAACTAAAAACAAGTTCATGAGCAGAAGATGAAGACAGAAACTGTTTTAAACACTTACATTTCTGAAAGGATAAAAAATATTCAAATACAGCGACACACTGCAAATTTTTAATGTTCGTTAAAACTTTAAAAAAGGGAAGAAAAAGATTTCAACCCGTTTCCGCTCGACAGCAACTTGTTTCAATAATCTTCTAGAAATCAGTGTGAAAGAAGTTTAGCAGCGACAGCAAAGAAACGTTTTCTCAGAAAATGAAGATCTTTTTTAGGAATTTCTTCAAACAACTTGGAATATTTTCACTTAGAGAAACTATGTTACAAAAAAAGTAGTATACTTCCTAGTTTATTTTATGAAGTATACTTAAGTAAAGTTATATTTCCCAAGTATACTTTATGTAGGAAGTATACTCATATCAATGTACTAGTAGTATACTTTTAGGTGTACTACATTAATACTTCTTGGGACCGTTCCTGGTCCGTCGCTGGATAAAACACATCAGGCCAACTTGAAAACTGTTTTTTGTGTGCGACACTTTTACTGATTATCAGACGGAACTGGTGGCTCTGATTTAAGAACTGGTCCCAGTCAGTCACCACTTAATCAGCTGATTCACACAAACAAACTTCTCTGGTAGTAACCATGGTGACGTGTTTAGTGGGCGGAGCGTTAAGTTGAGGGCGTATATATCTTTGGATGTCTATAGTTAACTATCCTTCAGTAAAGTCAGTCAAAAAGAGAGTCGGACAATATGGGAGAAGCGTTTCAGAGACGGAGAGAAAGGGTTGCTAATAGTTTAGCCTTCTGCTAACAGCAGCCAACGGCTCACGGCTGCTGTTAGCAGAAGGCTAAATATGATCAACATTTACTCTCCATCTCTGAAACGTTTCTCTCATATTGTAGCTCTCTAGAGCCTCCAATCACAGTTTGTCATCTCAAATGTTTGTGATATCTGGATTTTGGCACCAACAACACAGCAAGATGACATTTTAGATGTGTAGCTTTAGCCCACTGCTAGTGTTAGTTAGCCTCCAGTCTGTCCTTTGGTTAGCCTCCAGCTAACACCGTGACCTCATCATGACCTCATCATGACCTCATCATGACATCGGCTGTTATATCGTATATTAATATTATTTTCATTCGGCTTCTGTCAGTTTGACCTCAGATGGTTTTAGATCTCATTCTGTGGTCTGAAAACCTCCAACCCTCTGACCAACAGCCTGGCTAGCTCTTTATGCTAAGCTAACCAAACAGTTCCTTTAAACATGAACGGTGCGTTCTGTTGGTCTCCGTCAGGATGAAGATCTCGATCAGGATGTGGATGTGGATCTGGATCAAGATCAGGTTGAGGATGTGGACCAGGACGAGGATCAGGATGTTGATCAGGATCAGGATGAGGATCTGGATCAGGATGAGGATCAGGATGTAGATTTGGATCAGGAGGAGGATCAGGATGAGGATGTGTATCAGGAGGAGGATGTGGATCAGGATCAAGATCAGGATGAGGATGTGGATCAGGATCAGGATCAGGATGAGGATGTGGATCAGGAGGAGGATCAGGATGACGATAAGGATGTTGATCAGGATCAGGATGATGTTCAGGATCAGGATGAGGTTCAGGATCAGGATGAGGTTCAGTATCAGGATCAGGATTAGTATCAGGATGAGGATGAAGAGCAGGATGAGGATGAGGATGTGGATCAGGATGAGGATGTGGATCAGGATCAAGATTAGGATGTTGATGAGAATCAGGAGGAGGATGTGGATCAGGATCAATAGGAGGATGAGGATCAGGATCAGGAGGAGGATGTGAATCAGGATCAATAGGAGGATGAGGATCAGGATCAGGAGGAGGATGTGAATCAGGATCAATAGGAGGATGAGGATCAGGATCAGGAGTAGGATGTGAATCAGGATCAGGAGGAGGATGTGAATCAGGATCAGGAGGAGGATGAGGATCAGGATCAGGAGGAGGATGAGGATCAGGAGGAGGATGTGGATCAGGATGAGGATGTGAATCAGGATCAGGATGTGAATCAGGATCAGGAGGGGGATGTGAATCAGGATAAATAGGAGGATGAGGATCAGGAGGAGGATGAGGATCAGGATAAATAGGAGGATGAGGATCAGGAGGAGGATGAGGATCAGGAGGAGGATGTGGATCAGGATCAGGAGGAGGATGAGGATCAGGATGAGGATGTGAATCAGGATCAGGAGGGGGATGTGAATCAGGATAAATAGGAGGATGAGGATCAGGATCAAGAGGAGGATGAGGATCAGGATCAAGAGGAGGATGAGGATCAGGATCAGGATGAGGATCAGGAGGAGGATGTGGATCAGGATCAGGAGGAGGATGTGGATCAGGATGAGGATCAGGAGGAGGATGAGGATCAGGATCAGGATGAGGATGAGCATCAGGATGAGGATGTGAATCAGGATCAATAGGAGGATGAGGATCAGGAGGAGGATGTGAATCAGGATCAGGAGGAGGATGAGGATCAGGATGAGGATGTGAATCAGGATCAATAGGAGGATGAGGATCAGGAGGAGGATGTGAATCAGGATCAGGAGGAGGATGTGAATCAGGATCAGGAGGAGGATGTGAATCAGGATCAGGAGGAGGATGAGGATCAGGATCAGGAGGAGGATGTGAATCAGGATCAGGAGGAGGATGTGAATCAGGATCAGGAGGAGGATGAGGATCAGGATCAGGAGGAGGATGTGAATCAGGATCAGGAGGAGGATGTGAATCAGGATCAGGAGGAGGATGAGGATCAGGATCAGGACTCGTGGAGACATATTTAAGAACTTTATTAGAAACAGAGAGCTGTTTATTGTGACACAGATCCAACATGGCGTCCGTCGTCAGGAGGAAGTGTGTGTGTGTGTGTGTGTGTGTGTGTGTGTGTGTGTGTGTGTGTGTGTGTATTTACAGGGTCGCTCTCGAAGCGCTGCTAACAAAACGCCACGTAGAAAAAAAAAACAACGTAGGAGGAAGTTGATAAAACAACCGTACAAACAGGCTTCTCTTAAAAAATATTATAAATCATCTTTACAGGCGTGTAAAACGTACGTCTCAAATACAGGATGTGGTTTTATTCTTTACTCAGCTTTTATTTACAAACGTCCAGGAAGCAGCCGTCTGTCAGGACACCACAGAAGAAGAGTCGGAGGAAGAGGAGGAAGAGGAGGAAGAGGAGGAAGAGGAGCGGTCCTCCAGCAGCGAGGTCAGCGCTGGATGTACGGAAGATCAAACCTGACACTTTAACTCTAAATCAGTATAAACATTTCTAAATCACAATATGAAGCAAAATCTGAGACCAAAATTAAATTAAAAATAATGTTCAGTTATAATTTTGAGTCATAATTTGAATTTACTAAATCAATATTAAGTAGAAATTGACATTTTTTTTTATAAATCAAAATTTTAAGATTAAAGTCAGTTTCAGTTATTAATTAAAACTTTGAGTCAACTGAGATTTTAAATCTTGACTCTAAATTATGAGACCAAGTCAAAACAATATTATGATAATTAATAATAAAAATTTAATTTTACTAAATTGCAATTTTATCTCCATATATCATCATTTAGTAACTGAAATTATGACCTAATCTCATATTGTTTCGACTTTTATTACAAATTAAATCATAATTTCACTTTACTAAATTAAATTGCAAAATGATGACGTTTGAAATAAAACTTTATAATTTATTTTATTTATATAAGTATTTTTAAATGAAATGATGATATACTTGGACTATTTTTAATTTTTAATTACTTCCTCATAATTTTATTTCCATCATTCCAACAGTTTATTTCCTGGCAGTAATGATCTTCCATACATCCAATAACTAAATAAATAAGATTCATTTGAATTATTTTACACAAAAACAAAAGTTAATCTCTACAAATATTTCATTTCCTCTCTTTCTCGGCTGTGACGTCAGAAACTTTAGATTATTTTTGTTTGTTTGTTTTTTACCAAAATAAAAGCTCTGATTTCATATAAAAACATCACAGCAGGAAGTCAGGAAACTTTTTTTAATCTTTTTCTGTTTACTTAAAAAAAAAATTAGAGTTAATGAAAAAGAAAGATTTGCATTACGAGCTGCTTCAGGACATGAAACCAGTGACCTTTGACCCCCCCAGCCCCAAAAAATAACGTCACTTTATTTTGAAATTAGGAGACGCTGAGCAGAAGCACTGAGGACGCAACGGAGGAAGGAAGGAAGGAAGGAAGGAAGGAAGGAAGGAAGGAAGGAAGGAAGGAGAGTGCTTTGCGGCGGCTGAACAGACGGCTGATTTTTGTCTCCTCGAACAGGAAGTCAGTCCACAGGTGAGGGGGCGGGGCTAAGGTCAGAGGTCAGGTGGTCGTCCTCCCCCCTCTGACCCGGAGGGAGGCTTTTTGTTTTTTCCCATCACGCCGTCAGAGCTGGCTGAGTGGGCGGAGTCTGTGGTTGGGAAGGGGCGGAGCTGAGGATGTGGTGGTGGGCGGGGCCTGGGTGGGCGTGTCATCACCTGCACTCCACGGCGACGGTGTTCTGAGTGGGGGACGCCGAGGACGGACTCATACCGGTGTCCGAGGAGCCCGACGAGGTGGACGCCGTCGTGTTGGACACTGAGAGACCAAAATATAAATTACTAACAGGAAACGGACACACACGTGTGATGGACTGCATCTCCCAGCATGCCCTGCGTCTCCTACCTTCTCGCTCCTTCTTTTTTAGTCTCTTCCTCCGTCTGTCGATGGACGCCACCTCCGACTTCAGGGTCATGTAGTACTTCCTGATCTCCTGCAGCTTCTCCTGCAGGAAGGAGATCCTCTCTGTGCTCGACAGGCTGTCCAGCTCGTCTAACAGGGGGATTCATGTATTCATGTTAATATTAATAATAATGGTTATAATAATTATATTAACTATAGTAGTCATAATAATAATAATAATAATAATAATAATAATATTAACTATAGTAGTCATAATAATAATAATAATAATAATAATAATAATAATAATAGTGCGTCACCGAGCTGGAAGGTCCACTTGTACGTCCTCTGAGGGGAGAAGTTGTGTTTCTCTTTACTGTGAGACGACGGAGACGAGAGACTCGGACACCGAGACTTCTGAGACTTCTGAGACAGAGACAGACGAGACTGATCCTCACTGTCACTGCTGTGACCTGGAGGAGGAGGAGAGAGGAGGAGGAGAGGAGGAGAGGGAGGAGGAGAGGAGGAGGAGAGAGAGAGAGGAGGAGGAGGAGGAGAGGAGGAGAGGGAGGAGGAGAGAGGAGGAGGAGGAGGAGGAGGAGGAGGAGGAGGAGAGAGAGGAGGAGAGAGGAGAGAGAGGAGGAGGAGGAGGAGGAGGAGAGAGAGGAGGAGGAGAGGAGGAGGGGAGGAGGAGGAGAGAGAGGAGGAGGAGAGGAGGAGAGAGGAGGAGGAGAGAGAGGAGGAGGAGAGGAGGAGAGAGGAGGAGGAGAGAGAGGAGGAGGAGGAGGAGGAGGAGAGGAGGAGGAGAGGAGGAGGAGGAGAGGAGGAGGAGGAGGAGGAGGAAGAGAGGAGGAGGAGGAGAGGAGGAGGAGGAGGAGGAGGAGGAGGACAGAGAGGAGGAGGAGAGAGAGGAGGAGGAGGAGGAGGAGAGGAGGAGGAGGAGGAGGAGGACAGAGAGGAGGGGGAGGAGGAGGAGAGGAGGAGAGGGAGGAGGAGAGGGAGGAGGAGGAGAGAGGAGGAGGAGGAGGAGGAGGAGGACAGAGAGGAGGAGGAGAGAGAGGAGGACAGAGAGGAGGACAGAGAGGAGGAGGAGGACAGAGAGAGGAGGAGGACAGAGAGGAGGACAGAGAGGAGGAGAGAGGAGGAGGAGAGAGAGGAGGACAGAGAGAGGAGGAGGAGGACAGAGAGGAGGAGGAGGAGGAGGAGGAGGACAGAGAGGAGGACAGAGAGGAGGACATTAGAGTCAGAGACTCTCCAACAGAACTCCAACACAGCGGTGTGTATTGTTATTATAAAAACAAAGTGAAAGTCGTCTCTTGTCGACTGGTTTAGAAGAAGAACTGAACTGTTCTTGATCTGCTGATGATGACCAGGAGATGTGGTCGAAAGCTCCAGAACCAGGAAGTAATTGGACCTTTAGATCGTTTTGTCAAGAATCACAGATATATATTAACGATAAAATGTTTTAACACCACAATTCTGTTAACTCCGCCCATCATCAGTGACATCATCAGTGACATCATCTCACAGCACTCACCTGCTCCGTTCTTCTCCACCTTCCCAGGTGTGTTGAGTCGTTTCTGGTTTCGTTTCTGTTTCTTGGCCGTCGGGCTCGAATTACAGTCCATCACTCTCTTCTGACCTGAGGGGTCAAAGGTCACACAGGTCACTCTCTACAACAACTAACCAATCAGAAGTGAGGAGACAGAAACATAGTTTGGCACTGTTCACACCTCTTCTGCCACATCCACGGTCACACAAGGTGTTCCCCAAGGCTCTGTACTCGGTCCCCTCCTTTTCATTATCTACATTTTCCCCCTTGGTCAGATCCTCCGCCATTTCAACCTGGACTTCCACTGCTATGCCGATGACACCCAGATCTATCTCAGCACCAACTCCCCCCACCACCCCCCCCTCTCCCATATCAACTCCTGCCTCTCTGCAATACAAACCTGGATGCAACAGAATTTTCTCAAACTAAACAGCAATAAAACTGAACTCCTCCTCATCGGCTCCAAATCTACCCTCAGCAAACTCAACAACCCCACACTCACCATTGATGGCACCACCGTTTCCCCCCCCCCCTCCCCCCAGGCACGCAACCTTGGCGTGATCTTCGACCCCACTCTCTCTCTTGAGCCCCACATCCGCCATGTTGTCAAAACCTCCTTCTTCCACCTCCGCAGTATCGCCAAACTCAGACCCTCTCTCACACCCCACGCTGCCGAGAAGCTCATCCACGCCTTCATATCCTCCCGCCTCGACTACTGCAACTCCCTTCTGTACGGACTCAACACCACCTCCATCAACAAACTTCAACTGGTCCAGAACGCCGCCGCCCGACTCCTGACCCACACAAAATCCTGGCACCACATCACCCCAGTCCTCAAAGACCTCCACTGGCTCCCTGTTTCCCATCGGATCACCTTCAAAATCCTCACCCTCACCTACAAATCTCTGCACCACCTGGCTCCCCCTTACCTCTCTAACCTCCTCTCCCCCTACAGACCCTCACGCTCCCTCAGATCCACCTCAGCTGGTCTCCTCTCCCCCTACCAACCCTCACGGTCCCTCAGATCCACCTCAGCTGGTCTCCTCTCCCCCTACCAACCCTCACGGTCCCTCAGATCCACCTCAGCTGGTCTCCTCTCCCCATACAGACCCTCTCGCTCCCTCAGATCCACCTCAGCTGGTCTCCTCTCCCCCTACCAACCCTCACGGTCCCTCAGATCCACCTCAGCTGGTCTCCTCTCCCCCTACCAACCCTCACGATCCCTCAGATCCACCTCAGCTGGTCTCCTCTCCCCCTACCAACCCTCTCGGTCCCTCAGATCCACCTCAGCTGGTCTCCTCTCCACCCCGAAGTCCAACCTCTGCAGTTTTGGGGACAGAGCATTCTCCCGGGCGGCTCCCAGGCTCTGGAACTCCCTCCCACAACTCATCAGAGACTCTGACTCCCTCTCCCTATTTCAGTCCCGCCTCAAAACCCATCTCTTCTCCTCTGCCTTCTCCTAGCCCCCCCCCCCCCACCCTTTGGTCTGTGTGTGTGTACGAGTGTGTGCGCTTGTCTATGTCGTTTGTCTGATGTTTGTCTCACACCGCCCCTCGCCCTATTGTTAAGCGTCTTTGAGCTATGGAAAAGCGCTATATAAATCGAATATATTATTATACAGGTGTTTGGTCTCACCTCTGTCCTTGGTGTCCTGCAGTGACAGCAGGGAGGTGGAGGAGGAGGAGGCGCTGCCATCAAACCCGGGGCTGGAGTCTCCCTCCTGCCCCCCCCTCGCTGCTCCTCTCTCCTCCTCCTCGCCGGCACTCCTGGCTGGGTGGAGCTCCCCGGGGCAGGAGGCGGAGCTGGGAGCGGCGGCCGGCAGGAAGGGCCTGAGCTGAGGCTGGGGGAGGTGGGGGGAGGGGAGGGAGGCGTGGAGGAGGTTAGGCAGCGAGGGCGGGGCTGGTTGTGACTCTCTTATCATCAGGAGGAGGTGCTCGGGGGCGGTGGAGGGCTTCTCCTTCTCGTCCGGGTCGTCCAGGTCCACCTCGTGGCAGACCAGCGCCTCGGGGCCGATCTGCGGCTCCAGCTCCTCGGCGGGGGGGGGGGCCCGGGGCAGGGGGGGGCGTCCCAGCGTGCACCTCCAGCTCCTTCGTGGCTCCGCCCATCAGTCGCTCCTCCGACACCTCCTCCACTGGGCGGGGCCATTCCTCTGCCTTCATCACTCCCTCGCTCCTCCTCTCTGACTCCCCCCTGCGGAGCGGTGAGGAGAGCCTTTTGGGTGAAGCGCCAGCGGCCATCTTGGACGGGACGGGGGGGCTTTTGGGTGAAGCTCCAGCAGCCATCTTGGACGGGGCGGGGGAGGGTTTGGGGGAGGCGACCTCCTCCTGCCTCCTGTCGGGGCGGAGCTTCTTGTCGGCCGCTCGCTGCTCTGCTGCCTTACGTTTCAGCGTGGAGCTGCTCCTCTCCTCAGGTAGCCCCGCCTCCTCCTCCTCCTCCTCCTCCTGCTCCTCCTCCTCCTCGGTGGCGGAGTCAGTGTCTGAGTCAGCGGTGGGAGACTCCGGGGGGAGGCGCAGGGTGGGGAGGCAGTGGAGGACCACCATGGGCTCGTCCTGTCTCTTCAAGACGCTGCGAGGAGGAGGCGCCATGTAGGCGGGGCTGGAGGCGGGGGAAGTGCAGTGAAGGATTCTGGGAGGCGTTTCAGAGCGTGTCTCTCTGAGGAGGGTCCTGCGACCTTTGACCCTGGGGGAGGACAGAGGAGTGGACCTGCTGTTCTCCCCCTCTGCAGGGGCGGGCTGAGGGGCGGACACTTGCTCCCCAGGAAACGTCTTGTTGCCGGGCGGCGGAGGAGACGTCTTGTTGCCGGGCGGCGGAGGAGAAGTCTTGTTGCCGGGCGGCGGAGGAGAAGTCTTGTTGCCGGGCGGCGGAGGAGAAGTCTTGTTGCCGGGCGGCGGAGGAGACGTCTTGTTGCCGGGCGGCGGAGGAGACGTCTTGTTGCCGGGCGGCGGAGGAGACGTCTTGTTGCCGGGCGGCGGAGGAGACGTCCTGTTGCCGGGCGGCGGAGGAGACGTCCTGTTGCCGGGCGGCGGAGGAGACGTCCTGTTGCCGGGCGGCGGAGGAGACGTCTTGTTGCCGGGCGGCGGAGGAGACGTCCTGTTGCCGGGCGGCGGAGGAGACGTCTTGTTGCCGGGCGGCGCAGGAGACGTCCTGTTGCCGGGCGGCGGAGGAGACGTCTTGTTTCCGGGCGGCGGAGGAGACGTCTTGTTGCCGGGCGGCGGAGGAGACGTCTTGTTGCCGGGCGGCGCAGGAGACGTCCTGTTGCCGGGCGGCGGAGGACGTCTTGTTGCCGGGCGGCGCAGGAGAAGTCTTGTTGCCGGGCGGCGGAGGAGACGTCTTGTTGGGGGACGTCTTGGCGAGCACTTCCTGTGCAGGAGACATGTTTTCTGTCTCTTGGACAGACACCGTCTCCTTGTCCAGGTTAACCAGCAACATGGCGGCTTCTACTGCTGGCTCCTCCCCCTGATCCTCCTCCTCCTTTTCTGATTGGCTCAGGAGTTTGTCAGTTTTCTCCTGAGGCATGCTGGGACACGGTGGTGCCATGGCGACAGACAGCGGATCTGCTATTGCCACGGCGACAGCGTCGTTGTCGTTAGCAGTTGTCGTGACATCAGCGACCTCATTCGTCTCCTCCTCCTTCACCTCCTCTTCCTCCTGGCAGGGCGGGCCTTCAGTCCTCCCTCGCCATGGCGATGGTTTTTTATCAGGCGGGTCTTCTGATTCGCTGTCCTCTGATGAGTTCCCAGAATCCTCTGCAGAGACGGAGCAGCAGATTGGTTAAATACTTCTCACTGAAACTGCACCAATGACAGGAAACAGGAAGTGACCTCACCGTTGGAAGCTCTGTCGGAGTCGTACATCCCCGACGTTCTCCTGGTTCTCCTACGAGGAGAGTCTGCAGGAAGGAGGACACGTCAGAGACACGTCAGAGACACGTCAGAGACACTCACACACCTGTCCCCACACACACACACACACACACCTGTCCACACACACACACATCTGCAGACGCAGTTTAAAACACGGAGGAATAAACCCTCAGGTCTGAGCGTGCTCGGTGTCTCTTACTGTCTCCGTTGGCCATGTTGGACGGCGTCTCCGTCCTGCTGCTCTTGCCGTTGGACCGTCCCTCTGTGCTGGGTGTCTTGGAGTCGCTGCGTCCCACTGAGCCAGTGGGCGTCGTCCTGATCTGAGGACGACCTCGCTTCGCTCCCGGAGGCTTCACCGCCGCCATCGAAGGCGACCTCTCGTCGTCTTTGTCCCTCTCCGTCTCCGGCTCGTCTTTGTTCTGTTGGTGAGACAGACGGCGTCAAAGTCTGACAACAACAAATACTAGTGAGCATGTGATCACATGACCCGTATCGGATCCACTCTAATAGTGAACACTAGTGAGCATGTGATCACATGACCCGTATCAGATCCACTCTAATAGTGAACACTAGTGAGCATGTGATCACATGACCCGTATCGGATCCACTCTAATAGTGAACACTAGTGAGCATGTGATCACATGACCTGTATCAGATCCACTCTAATAGTGAACACTAGTGAGCATGTGATCACATGACCTGTATCAGATCCACTCTAATAGTGAACACTAGTGAGCATATGATCACATGACCCGTATCAGAGCCACTCTAATAGTGAATATTAGTGAGCATGTGATCACATGACCCGTATCAGATCCACTCTAATAGTGAACACTAGTGAGCATGTGATCACATGACCCGTATCGGATCCACTCTAATAGTGAACACTAGTGAGCATGTAATCACATGACCCGTATCAGAGCCACTCTAATAGTGAATATTAGTGAGCATGTGATCACATGACCCGTATCAGAGCCACTCTAATAGTGAACACTAGTGAGCATGTGATCACATGACCCGTATCAGATCCACTCTAATAGTGAATATTAGTGAGCATGTGATCACATGACCCGTATCAGATCCACTCTAATAGTGAATATTAGTGAGCATGTGATCACATGACCCGTATCAGATCCACTCTAATAGTGAACATTAGTGAGCATGTGATCACATGACCTGTATCAGATCCACTCTAATAGTGAACACTAGTGAGCATGTGATCACATGACCCGTATCAGAGCCACTCTAATAGTGAACACTAGTGAGCATGTGATCACATGACCCGTATCAGATCCACTCTAATAGTGAACACTAGTGAGCATGTGATCACATGACCCGTATCAGAGCCACTCTAATAGTGAACACTAGTGAGCATGTGATCACATGACCCGTATCAGATCCACTCTAATAGTGAATATTAGTGAGCATGTGATCACATGACCCGTATCAGATCCACTCTAATAGTGAATATTAGTGAGCATGTGATCACATGACCCGTATCGGATCCACTCTAATAGTGAACACTAGTGAGCATGTGATCACATGACCCGTATCGGATCCACTCTAATAGTGAACACTAGTGAGCATGTGATCACATGACCCGTATCAGATCCACTCTAATAGTGAACACTAGTGAGCATGTGATCACATGACCTCACAGAGCTCACCTTCACCTTCTTCCTCCTCCTCGTCTTCGTTCCTTTCTCCAGAGGCCAGATGATGCGGTCGGCCTTCACCCACTCGTCGTACCTGTGGATCAGACACACCTGACGGTGAGCACAGACTCCGTCTCCAACGCCGCCCCTTTAAATGACCACCTGACGGAGGAGAAGTCACCTGACGTTCCAGCCGTAGTAGTGAACCAGGTAGAAGTGTTCTCCGTTGTCCACGTCCGTCTTCTTGATGTGAGCCTCGTAGATCTTCTGAGTCTTTCCTCTGCCGTACTTCACCCGGACCTTCGTCCCCGTGACCGAGTCGCCGTCCTCCTCATCCTCACCGCTGACACACACACGCACACACACACACACACACACACACACAAACACACACACACACACAAACACACACACACACACACACACACACACACCTTTGCCCTGAGTTGAGTCTCTAAGGAACAGTACTGTAGCTCGTATACTGACTTATAGAAATCTGTCTCACCCGTCTCCTCTGCTCCTCTCCCCCTCCTCTTCCTCTTCCTCTTCCTCCTCCTCCTGCTCCTCCTCCTCTTCTTCTTCTTCATCGTCCTCTTCCTCGTCCTCCTCCTCGTCCTCCTCCTCGTCCTCGTCCTCCTCCTCCTCCTCCTCAGAGCCTCTCTCTGAGTCGTCCATTCTTCTGTTGCTGCGTCTCCTCACCTCCCTCTGCTCCTCCCCGTCTCCTCCTCCCTTCTCCGGTCCGGAGGGAGACTCTCTCTCTGCCTTCAGCTGACTCCCCACTCCCCTCCTCCTCCCCTACAATCAAACACACCTCACATCACATTGAAGTCTATGAGATCTTCTGAAGGGGGCGTGGCCTTAACCTCTAGTGAAGGACCGTGTGTCCTTCACTAGAGGTCTGATGTGGCAGTCTGAAGGTCTGAAGGTCTGATGGTCTTATGGTCTGATGGTCTGAAGGTCTGATGGTCTAAAGGTCTAAAGGTCTGAAGGTCTGATGGTCTGATGGTCTGAAGGTCTGATGGTCTGAAGGTCTGAAGGTCTGATGGTCTGAGGGTCTGAGGGTCTGAGGGTCTGAGGGTCTGATGGTCTGAAGGTCTGATGGTCTGATGGTCTGAAGGTCTGATGGTCTGAAGGTCTGAAGGTCTGATGGTCTGAGGGTCTGAGGGTCTGAGGGTCTGATGGTCTGAAGGTCTGAAGGTCTGATGGTCTGATGGTCTGATGGTCTGAAGGTCTGAAGGTCTGATGGTCTGATGGTCTGAGGGTCTGATGGTCTGATGGTCTGAGGGTCTGATGGTCTGATGGTCTGATGGTCTGATGGTCTGAGGGTCTGAGGGTCTGAGGGTCTGATGGTCTGAGGGTCTGAGGGTCTGATGGTCTGATGGTCTGAAGGTCTGATGGTCTGAGGGTCTGAGGGTCTGATGGTCTGATGGTCTGATGGTCTGATGGTCTGAGGGTCTGAGGGTCTGAGGGTCTGATGGTCTGAAGGTCTGATGGTCTGAGGGTCTGATGGTCTGAGAGTCTGAGGGTCTGAGGGTCTGATGGTCTGAAGGTCTGAAGGTCTGATGGTCTGATGGTCTGAAGGTCTGATGGTCTGAAGGTCTGATGGTCTGAAGGTCTGAGGGTCTGATGGTCTGATGGTCTGAAGGTCTGAAGGTCTGATGGTCTGATGGTCTGAAGGTCTGATGGTCTGAGGGTCTGATGGTCTGATGGTCTGAAGGTCTGATGGTCTGATGGTCTGATGGTCTGAAGGTCTGAAGGTCTGATGGTCTGATGGTCTGAAGGTCTGATGGTCTGAAGGTCTGAGGGTCTGATGGTCTGAGGGTCTGATGGTCTGATGGTCTGAAGGTCTGATGGTCTGATGGATTAACATTTACAGACCAGTTTAAACTGGTCTGTAAATGTTTTTCCTGGATTGTGTTCACAGGCATGAAGTGGTGCATTCAGGTACCAGGTTCAGTGTAGTATAACCTGGTTACTGTGAGCAGGTTCCTCCTCCAGTCAAACTGTCTCAGTCAGTAGAACTTCTTTATTTGGTTTGGTTTCAGTTCCAGTCAGACTTTGGATCAGATTATTTATTTATTATTCTCTAGAGCCGTCAATCGATTATAATATTTAATTAATTTACAGTGAGTTCAGGATCTGAAGGAGAAACACCATCAGTCTGATGAAGGAACATTAACAGTTTACTGATGAGGACTAACCTCAGAATAACAGCAATAGTAATAATAATAATAATAATAATAACAGTAATAATAATAATAATAATAATAATAATAATAGTAATAATTACAGTAATAATAGTAATAATAATAATAATAATAATAACAGTAATAATAATAATGCTAATTAAAGGTGGTCTGAAGTGTGGTCTCACCCTCGGGGATGACTGTCTCTCCTTCACCTCCTCCTCCTTCTCGCTCTCACTCTCTGACTCCGCCTCCTCCCTCTTGACATCGACAGGCTCCGCCTCCTCCTCCTCTGGCAGCTTGGAGGGCTCGTCAGGCTCCGCCCCCGCTTGCCTCTGATTGGCCGGTGTGGTGGGGGGGCGGGGCTTGTTGTGATGGATGGTCCTGAAGGTGATGGAGGCCGAGCGGCAGTACTCCTCGAAGCCATACAGGTACCTGAGGACACAGAGGACCGGGTCAACCAGGACCAGGGGAACCGGGGGGACCGGGGGGGACCAGGGGGACCAGGGGGACCGGGTCAACCAGGACCAGGGGGACCAGGGGGACCGGGGGGGACCAGGGGGACCAGGGGGACCGGGTCAACCAGGACCAGGGGGACCGGGGGGGACCAGGGGGACCGGGGGGACCAGGGGGACCAGGTGGACCTGTGCTCAGGTGTGTTCTCTTACTTCTTGTAGGCCGTCTTGACGTTGTAGGACGCAGCAGAGTTCAGGACGGGGATCCCCAGATCCATGTAGATCTGCTTCCACACGGTCCCAGACTCAATCTGAAACACCCAACAACAACAGGAAGTGACATCACAGGACTTCAGGTAGACAGACAGACAGACAGACAGGTACAGACAGGTAGACAGACAGACAGGTGGACAGACAGACAGAAAGACAGGTAGACAGACAGGTGGACAGACAGACAGACAGGTAGACAGACAGGTGGAGAGACAGACAGACAGGTAGACAGACAGGTGGACAGACAGGTAGACAGATAGACAGATAAGTAGACAGACAGGTGGACAAACAGGTAGACAGACAGGTAGACTGACAGACAGGTGGACAGACAGACAGTTAGACAGACAGGTGGACAGACAGACAGGTGGACAGACAGACAGGTAGACAGACAGACATACAGGTAGACAGACATACAGGTAGACAGACAGACAGGTAGACAGACAGGTGGAGAGACAGACAGACAGGTAGACAGACAGACAGGTGGACAGACAGACAGGTAGACAGACAGGTGGACAGACAGACAGACAGGTAGACAGACAGACAGATAGACAGACAGACAGGTGGACAGACAGACAGGTAGACAGACAGACAGGTGGACAGACAGACAGACAGGTAGACAGACAGGTGGACAGTCCTCACCTTGTGGCAGCCTCCCTGGTGATGGACCAGTCTGAAGAGCTTGAAGAGGTTCAGGTCTTTATAACCCAACACTGGAGGCTTGTTGATGGGAGTCCCTGATGGACGGACAGACAGAAACCATGTTAGTGTCCTCTGATGGTCCACTCTGACCCCCAGAGACCAGCCAGTAGGGGGGTCCCCCAGCCAGGGTCTGCAGACTGTGGTCCACTCTGACCCCATAGACCAGCCAGTAGGGGGCTCCCCCAGTCAGGGTCTGCAGACTGTGGTCCACTCTGACCCCAAGAGACCAGCCAGTAGGGGGCTCCCCCAGCCAGGGTCTGCAGACTGTGGTCCACTCTGACCCCCATAGACCAGCCAGTAGGGGGGTCCCCCAGTCAGGGTCTGCAGACTGTGGTCCACTCTGACCCCCAGAGACCAGCCAGGAGGGGGCTCCCCCAGTCAGGGTCTGCAGACTGTGGTCCACTCTGACCCCCAGAGACCAGCCAGTAGGGGGCTCCCCCAGTCAGGGTCTGCAGACTGTGGTCCACTCTGACCCCAAGAGACCAGCCAGTAGGGGGGTCCCCCAGCCAGGGTCTGCAGACTGTGGTCCACTCTGACCCCCATAGACCAGCCAGTAGGGGGGTCCCCCAGTCAGGGTCTGCAGACTGTGGTCCACTCTGACCCCCAGAGACCAGCCAGGAGGGGGCTCCCCCAGCCAGGGTCTGCAGACTGTGGTCCACTCTGACCCCCATAGACCAGCCAGTAGGGGGCTCCCCCAGTCAGGGTCTGCAGACTGTCGGGGTTTTATAATTAGACTGGCTAACCAAACAGTCTACAAACAAAGAGACTAAACTCTGGTCACTAGACTGGTCACACTCTCAGGTCACACTCTCAGGTCACACTCTCAGGTCACACTCTCAGGTCACACTCTCTGGTCACACTCTCAGATCAAACTCTCAGGTCACACTCTCAGGTCACACTCTCAGGTCACACTCTCAGGTCACACTCTCAGGTCACACTCTCTGGTCTCACTCTCAGGTCACACTCAGGTCACACTCTCAGGTCACACTCTCAGGTCACACTCTCAGGTCACACTCTCAGGTCACACTCTCAGGTCACACTCTCAGGTCACACTCTCAGGTCACACTCTCAGGTCACACTCTCAGGTCACACTCTCAGGTCAGACTCTCTGGTCTCACTCTCAGGTCACACTCAGGTCACACTGTCAGGTCACACTCTCTGGTCACACTCTCAGGTCACACTCTCAGATCACACTCTCAGGTCACACTCTCAGGTCACACTCTCAGGTCACACTCTCAGGTCACACTCTCTGGTCACACTCTCAGGTCACACTCTCTGGTCTCACTCTCAGGTCACACTCTCAGGTCACACTCTCAGGTCACTCTCTCTGGTCACACTCTCAGGTCTCGCTCTCAGGTCACGCTCTCAGGTCACGCTCTCAGGTCACGCTCTCAGGTCACACTCTCAGGTCACACTCTCAAGTCACACTCTCGGGTCTCACTCTCAGGTCACACTCTCAGGTCACACTCTCAGATCACACTCTCAGATCACACTCTCTGGTCACACTCTCAGGTCACACTCTCAGGTCACACTCTCAGGTCACACTCTCAGGTCACACTCTCAGGTCACACTCTCAGGTCACACTCTCAGATCACACTCTCTGGTCACACTCTCAGGTCACACTCTCAGGTCACACTCTCAGGTCACACTCTCAGGTCACACTCTCAGGTCACACTCTCAGGTCACACTCTCAGGTCACACTCTCAGGTCACACTCTCAGGTCACACTCTCAGGTCACACTCTGGTCACACTCTCAGGTCACACTCTCTGGTCTCACTCTCAGGTCACACTCTCAGGTCACACTCTCTGGTCACACTCTCAGGTCTCACTCTCAGGTCACACTCTCAGGTCACACTCTCAGGTCACACTCTCAGGTCACACTCTCAGGTCACACTCTCAGGTCACACTCTCAGGTCACACTCTCAGGTCTCACTCTCAGGTCTCACTCTCAGGTCACACTCTCAGGTCACACTCTCAGGTCACACTCTCAGATCACACTCTCTGGTCACACTCTCAGGTCACACTCTCAGGTCTCACTCTCAGGTCTCACTCTCAGGTCTCACTCTCAGGTCACACTCTCAGGTCACACTCTCAGGTCACACTCTCAGGTCACACTCTCTGGTCTCACTCTCAGGTCACACTCTCAGGTCTCACTCTCAGATCACACTCTCAGATCACACTCTCAGGTCACACTCTCAGATCACACTCTCTGGTCACACTCTCTGGTCACACTCTCTGGTCACACTCTCAGGTCACACTCTCGGCCACTAGACGGCGCTTTGGTAGCGCTGCCGCCATTTTGGACTGTAAACTCCACTGAGTCTGTGTCATGGACGTATAAAGAGACGTCTGTAAATCAACTTCCCAGTAAGAACACTTAAATATTCCTCATTTAAATCATGATGTCCTAAAAGTAGTAAAATGAACTAACAGCTGAATCCAGAGTTGTTTTCCTCTCCATAATGAACGGGCATCAGACCCACGGGACGGCACCGCCCTGCACGCTCATATGACATATCTGGTTCTGCCAGCTTCCTGCTAGCTGTATGCGGCTGTAATAATGGATATTATTGGCTGTAATTCATTACTTTTATTATCTTCTAATCCACCCATAGGCTGTATGCTGTCAGCCTGTACCGTGGGGGATGGATTAACGTCTCTGTTCCCAAACAACCGGCTATCAGCCAGTAGCTAGTAGTGCTAGTAGCTAGTAGAGCTAGTAGCTAGTAGCTAGTAGAGCTAGTAGCTAGTAGAGCTAGTAGCTAGTAGTGCTAGTAGCGCTAGCAGCTAGTAGAGCTAGCAGCTAGTAGAGCTAGTAGCTAGTAGTGCTAGTAGCTAGTAGTGCCAGTAGCTAGTAGTGCCAGTAACTAGTAGTGCTAGCAGCTAGCAGCTAGTAGTGCTAGCAGCTAGTAGAGCTAGTAGCTAGTAATGCTAGTAGCTAGTAGAGCTAGTAGTGCTAGTAACTAGTAGTGCTAGCAGCTAGCAGCTAGTAGAGCTAGTAGCTAGTAGTGCTAGCAGTTAGTAGAGCTAGTAGCTCGTAGTGCTAGCAGTTAGTAGAGCTAGTAGCTCGTAGTGCTAGCAGTTAGTAGAGCTAGTAGCTCGTAGTACTAGCAGCTAGTAGAGCTAGTAGCTCGTAGAGCTAGCAGCTAGTAGAGCTAGTACAATGGACAATAGAATAGAAATATTCTAGTTTTACTTTAGTACGTCTCTTTGTAGGAGGACGTTTTACTGGTGTCTGGTCGTCTCTTTCAGTCCAAAATGGCGGCAGCGTAGCTCTGCTGCTGGAACCAACGACTGACTGTCACTCAGGATATACAGGACGTTGTTTGGTGTCTCACCTCTGTCCTCCATGAACTTGTAGAGCTGCTGCAGGAAGTGGTCTCTCTCCTCTGGGTCCAGCTCCTCCTCCGGCTCCTCCTTTGTGCGTTTCTTCTTCTTCTTCTCCTCTTCGTCCTCCTCGTCATCATCACTCCCCTTCTCCTCTTCATCGTCCTCATCATCACTGGAGGACGAGTCCAGGATCTGACTCATGTCCATCTTCCACACATCTGGGACCTCCCCGGTCCTCAGGAACTCCTGGGCCGCCTCAAACCCTGGGGAAGGAGCAGGAGGAGGAGGAGGAGAGGAGGGGAGGAGAGAGAGGAGGAGGGGAGGTAGGGAGGAGGAGGAGAGATAAGAGGAGGTAGGGAGGAGGAGGAGAGATAAGAGGAGGAGATAGGAGGAGGAGGGGAGGAGGAGGAGAGAGAGGAGGTAGGGAGGAGGAGGAGGAGAGAGAGGAGGTAGGGAGGAGGAGGAGGAGGGGGAGCGGAGGAGAGAGGAGGTAGGGAGGAGGAGGAGGAGGGGGAGGGGGGGGGGGGAGAGGAGGTAGGGAGGAGCATGAGAGGAGGAGGAGGAGAGAGAGGAGGTAGGGAGGAGCATGAGAGGAGGAGGAGGGGAGGAGGAGGAGGAGGGGGAGCGGAGGAGAGAGGAGGTAGGGAGGAGGAGGAGGAGGGGGAGGGGGGGGGGGGGAGAGGAGGAGAGAGAGGAGATAGGGAGGAGCATGAGAGGAGGAGGAGGAGAGAGAGGAGGTAGGGAGGAGGAGGAGGAGGGGGAGAGGAGGAGAGAGGAGGTAGGGAGGAGGAGGAGGAGGGGGAGGGGGGGGGGGGAGAGGAGGTAGGGAGGAGCATGAGAGGAGGAGGAGGAGAGAGAGGAGGTAGGGAGGAGCATGAGAGGAGGAGGAGGGGAGGAGGGGAGGAGAGAGAGGAGGTAGGGAGGAGCATGAGAGGAGGAGGAGGGGAGGAGGAGAGAGAGGAGGTAGGGAGGAGGAGGGGGGGAGAGAGGAGGAGGAGAGAGGAAGAGGAGGAGGAGGAGGAGAGGAGGAGATAGGAGGTAGGGAGAGAGAGGAGGAGAGATAAGAGGAGGAGATAGGAGGAGGAGAGAGGAAGGAGGAGAGAGAGGAGGTAGGGAGAGAGAGGAGGAGATAGGAGGTAGGGAGAGAGAGGAGGAGAGATAAGAGGAGGAGATAGGAGGAGGAGAGAGGAAGGAGGAGAGAGAGGAGGTAGGGAGAGAGAGGAGGAGGAGGAGGTAGGGAGGAGGAGATAGGAGGAGGAGGAGGGAGGAGGAGGTAGAGAGGAGGAGGGGGGAGAGAGGAGGAGGTAGGGAGGAGGAGAGAGGAAGAGGAGGAGGAGGAGAGAGAGGAGGTAGGGAGGAGGAGATAGGAGGAGGAGGTAGAGAGAGGAGGTAGAGAGAGGAGGGGGAGATAGGAGGAGGTAGGAGGAGGAGAGAGGAGGTAGGGAGATAGAGGAGGAGGAGCAGCAGGAGGTAACAATAAAAACGGTGAGGAAACGTTGAAGGAGGTAATTAGAAACACAGAAGAAGAGTGAGCGTTGAGCTGTGACAGGTGAGTCGGTGCCCCGGTGCATTGTGGGAGTCGTAGTGCCTCACCTCTCCTGCTGGAGAACTCAGACCTGGTGGAGCCGATGGAGCTGAAGGTGTGAACGTGTCTCCTCGCCACCGTGTAGCTGCAGGACGACAGGAAACAGGAAACAGGAAGGAGGTGAGACTCAGCTGATCAGTTTCTGATCAACGATCAATAAGAAGAAGAAGAAGAAGAAACTCACAACTTGGAGTCGCTGAAGGCTCTGACCAGACACTGGTCCTTCTTCACCTGCAGTTCATCGTTACAACTGGGAGACACCACCTAAGGGAGGGGGGGGGGGGGCAGAGAGACATCAGACCGCCACGTCAGACCGCCACGTACGGTCCTTCACTAAAGGTCAGGAACCATAAAGACCATGCTGGTCTGGTCTACAGCCTGGACCGATAAAGACCATGCTGGTCTGGTCTACAGCCTGGAGCCATAAAGACCATGCTGGTCTGGTCTACAGCCTGGATCGATAAAGACCATGCTGGTCTGGTCTACAGCCTGGAGCCATAAAGACCATGCTGGTCTCGTCTATAGCCTGGACCGATAAAGACCATGCTGGTCTGGTCTATAGCCTGGACCGATAAAGACCATGCTGGTCTGGTCTATAGCCTGGACCGATAAAGACCATGCTGGTCTGGTCTACAGCCTGGAGCCATAAAGACCATGCTGGTCTGGTCTATAGCCTGGAGCCATAAAGACCATGCTGGTCTGGTCTACAGCCTGGAGCCATGACACCATGCTGGTCTGGTCTATAGCCTGGAGCCATAAAGACCATGCTGGTCTGGTCTACAGCCTGGAGCCATAAAGACCATGCTGGTCTGGTCTACAGCCTGGAGCCATAAAGACCATGCTGGTCTGGTCTACAGCCTGGACCGATAAAGACCATGCTGGTCTGGTCTATAGCCTGGAGCCATAAAGACCATGCTGGTCTGGTCTACAGCCTGGAACCATGACACCATGCTGGTCTGGTCTATAGCCTGGAGCCATAAAGACCATGCTGGTCTGGTCTACAGCCTGGAGCCATAAAGACCATGCTGGTCTGGTCTAGAGCCTGGAGCCATAAAGACCATGCTGGTCTGGTCTACAGCCTGGAGCCATAAAGACCATGCTGGTCTGGTCTAGAGCCTGGAGCCATAAAGACCATGCTGGTCTGGTCTACAGCCTGGAGCCATAAAGACCATGCTGGTCTGGTCTACAGCCTGGAGCCATGACGCCATGCTGGTCTGGTCTACAGCCTGGAGCCATAAAGACCCTCTATTAGTTCAGAACAGATCAGAGATCAGCGTTTGTGGATTTATTGTTGGTGTAACTAACTACACAGCAGGTCTTCAGCAGAGCGTTATTACTGTTAGTGGTTTTTTTAAAGTAGAGGTTTGGAGACATGTTTCTACTTCTTCTGTTTCCTGGGTTACCGTGTATGAGGGACACGGGTTGGTTAGTGTGTGTTTACCAGAGCCAGGTACCAGCTGCTGCTCTCCTCTTCACTCTCAATGCTGCAGATCTTTCCCAGCAGCTCATCGTTCAGCCTCCTCTTGTCGTCCTCCTCATCCTCACTGGACGAAGACTGATTCTCCTCATCAGCCCTGAGAGACAGAGAGACAGAGAGACAGACAGGTCGAGAGACAGACAGACAGACAGACAGACAGACAGACAGACGGGTAGACAGACAGGTAGAGAGTCAGTATTACAGTCTACAGTAAACAGGAAGTGGTTTGGATCTGGTTCCAGGTCTGAAAACATTCAGGTAGCAGCTTCATTTTTAATCTTTCACAAACATCATTTTTTATTATGAATCTGCTCATCGTTTCCAAAATCCTTTCACACGTCCCAATGAATCTAAATAAACCTGTTTCCTGTTAGTAACCATGGAGACGTATTTAGTGGGTGGAGCGTTAAGTGGAGGCAGAATAATTCTCTGAACACGTTGGTTAACGCTGGCTAGCAAGTATTGTTTTCTTGTTTTTTAACAATGACTGAAGAAAATCCTAGTTTCTCTCAATATGTGCTGTCACTCACTCTGCAGAGACTACTGAGGGAGGAGGAGACTACTGAGGGAGGAGACTACTGAGGGAGGAGGAGACTACTGAGGGAGGAGGAGACTACTGAGGGAGGAGGAGACTACTGAGGGAGGAGGAGACTGCTGAGGGAGGAGGAGACTACTGAGGGAGGAGGAGACTACTGAGGGAGGAGGAGACTACTGAGGGAGGAGGAGACTACTGAGGGAGGAGGAGACTACTGAGGGAGGAGGAGACTACTGAGGGAGGAGAGCAGGCCATCTCCCCCCTCAGTAGTCTCCTCCTCCCTCAGTAGTCTCCTCCTCCCTCAGTAGTCTCCTCCCCCCTCAGTAGTCTCCTCCTCCCTCAGTAGTCTCCTCCTCCCTCAGTAGTCTCCTCCCCCCTCAGCAGTCTCCTCCTCCCTCAGTAGTCTCCTCCTCCCTCAGCAGTCTCCTCCTCCCTCAGTAGTCTCCTCCTCCCTCAGCCGTCTCCTCCTCCCTCAGTAGTCTCCTCCTCCCTCAGCAGTCTCCTCCTCCCTCAGTAGTCTCCTCCTCCCTCAGCCGTCTCCTCCTCCCTCAGTAGTCTCCTCCTCCCTCAGTAGTCTCCTCCTCCCTCAGCCGTCTCCTCCTCCCTCAGTAGTCTCCTCCTCCCTCAGTAGTCTCCTCCTCCCTCAGTAGTCTCCTCCTCCCTCAGTAGTCTCCTCCCTCAGTAGTCTCCTCCTCCCTCAGTAGTCTCCTCCTCCCTCAGTAGTCTCCTCCTCCCTCAGCAGTCTCCTCCTCCCTCAGCAGTCTCCTCCTCCCTCAGTGGTCTCCTCCCTCAGTAGTCTCCTCCTCCCTCAGCAGTCTCCTCCTCCCTCAGTAGTCTCCTCCTCCCTCAGTAGTCTCCTCCTCCCTCAGCAGTCTCCTCCTCCCTCAGCAGTCTCCTCCTCCCTCAGTAGTCTCCTCCCTCAGTAGTCTCCTCCTCCCTCAGTAGTCTCCTCCTCCCTCAGTAGTCTCCTCCCTCAGTAGTCTCCTCCTCCCTCAGCAGTCTCCTCCTCCCTCAGTAGTCTCCTCCCTCAGCAGTCTCCTCCTCCCTCAGTAGTCTCCTCCTCCCTCAGTAGTCTCCTCCTCCCTCAGCAGTCTCCTCCTCCCTCAGCAGTCTCCTCCTCCCTCAGTAGTCTCCTCCTCCCTCAGTAGTCTCCTCCTCCCTCAGTAGTCTCCTCCTCCCTCAGCAGTCTCCTCCCTCAGTAGTCTCCTCCTCCCTCAGTAGTCTCCTCCTCCCTCAGTAGTCTCCTCCTCCCTCAGCAGTCTCCTCCTCCCTCAGTAGTCTCCTCCCTCAGCAGTCTCCTCCTCCCTCAGCAGTCTCCTCCTCCCTCAGTAGTCTCCTCCTCCCTCAGTAGTCTCCTCCCTCAGCAGTCTCCTCCTCCCTCAGCAGTCTCCTCCTCCCTCAGCCGTCTCCTCCTCCCTCAGTAGTCTCCTCCTCCCTCAGCCGTCTCCTCCTCCCTCAGTAGTCTCCTCCCTCAGCAGTCTCCTCCTCCCTCAGCAGTCTCCTCCTCCCTCAGTGGTCTCCTCCTCCCTCAGTAGTCTCCTCCTCCCTCAGCAGTCTCCTCCTCCCTCAGTAGTCTCCTCCCTCAGTAGTCTCCTCCTCCCTCAGTAGTCTCCTCCCTCAGTAGTCTCCTCCTCCCTCAGTAGTCTCCTCCTGTAGCATGGTGGAATTAGCAAGGTAGCTAGCTAAGTAGCCAGTCGCTAAATGAGAAACAACTTAATTCTTCATCCACACACTCTTGTCTCAGCGTAGGAAAGCTCAGTGCTATCACCAGATGAGGGACAACTTTGTTCAGCTCATGTTCTGTGTTTCATGACAGCATGGTGGAATTAGCAAGCTAAGCTAGCTCAGTAGCCAGCCGTCCTTCCAGCGGGCTGGAGGCCAACGGCAGCGCTGTAAAGATAAATTGATTCCACTGCTAGTGTTAGCCTCCAGTCTTTCCTTTGTTTAGCCTCCAGCTAACACTGTGACCTCATCATGACGTCCACACATAAAGGGTCTACAGAGTTAGAAATAACTCAAACAGATCTGTACCTCCTAACTTTGTCTTTAATTGTTCTTGTATAATTTCTCATTTTTGTGTTTTATTATTATTTCTATTTTACTTTCTTTCTGTATCTGAACTATTTATTTATGTGTTGTATGTAAATATAAGGTAGGGCTGAGATGATTCCTTGAGTAACTCCAGTAATTAGATTACTAAAAGTCATCGATACAGATTGTTGTTTGTATCTGTGGTTTAATCACATGTAGTTTATGAATAAAGTTTAAAGAACGGAGACTCACACAGCCTGAGATGAACGCCGCCCGCCACGGTTCGACTTCTTGCCGATGACCGGAGTGCCGAAATGCTCCGGGTTGGTCAGCGGCAGCTGGTCCAACGTCTGGGAGACAATGAGGAGATAGTGTCAGATATTCTCTGGCGGAAGGATACGGGGATGAGAAGTAGTTCCTCTGTCTGCCAGACTTACCTCACTCTCTGCAAAATGCCTCTCTCCCTTCAGACACAGAGACGTACGACGAAGAGTCTTCTCATCTCCATCATCAAACACTGAAACACACACACACACACACACACACTTCAGTTATCTGACCTTTGACCTTTGACCTGTGAACTCTGTAGTCGCTGCAGTCAGCCAATCAGAGAGAGGGGGCGGGGCTGCTTGTATTCTAACAGCAGAAGAAGAGATGCTGACTGACTGCAGTGAGTGACGGACAGTGACGGTGGTTTTCCTCAGAGTTCTACCAGCGACACATTTACTGAATTATTCAGACATCAGAGACTATTATATCATAATTCATTCAGAGTAATCACAACCAGCACTCTCCTCTGGCAGTCGCTACCGATAGGCAGCTACCGATAGAATGCTACCGACAGGCAGCTACCGATAGAGTGCTACCGATAGGCAGCTACCGATAGAGTGCTACCGACAGGCAGCTACCGATAGAGTGCTACCGATAGAGTGCTACCGATAGGCAGCTACCGATAGAGTGCTACCGACAGGCAGCTACCGATAGAGTGCTACCGATAGGCAGCTACCGATAGAATGCTACCGACAGGCAGCTACCGATAGAGTGCTACCGATAGGCAGCTACTGATAGATAGCTACCGATAGGCAGCTACCGATAGAGTGCTACCGACAGGCAGCTACTGACAGACAGCTACCGATAGAGTGCTACCGATAGGCAGCTACCGATAGAGTGCTACCGACAGGCAGCTACTGACAGACAGCTACCGATAGAGTGCTACCGATAGACTGCTACCGATAGAGTGCTACCGACAGGCAGCTACTGACAGACAGCTACCGATAGAGTGCTACCGATAGGCAGCTACCGATAGAGTGCTACCGACAGGCAGCTACTGACAGACAGCTACCGATAGAGTGCTACCGACAGGCAGCTACTGACAGACAGCTACCGATAGACTGCTACCGATAGAGTGCTACCGATAGACAGCTACCGATAGACAGCTACCGATAGGCAGCTACCAATCGGCAGCCACCGATAGAGTGCTACCGAAAGACAGCTACCGATAGAGTGCTACCGATAGACAGCTACCGATAGAGTGCTACCGATAGACAGCTACCGATAGAGTGCTACCGATAGACAGCTACCGATAGAGTGCTACCGATAGACAGCTACCGATAGAGTGCTACCGATAGACAGCTACCGATAGAGTGCTACCGATAGAGTGCTACCGATAGGCAGCTACCGATAGAGTGCTACCGATAGAGTTCTACCGATAGACAGCTACCGATAGAGTGCTACCGATAGACAGCTACCGATAGAGTGCTACCGATAGACAGCTACCGATAGGCAGCTACCGATAGAGTGCTACCGATAGGCAGCTACCGATAGAGTGCTACCGATAGGCAGCTACCGATAGAGTGCTACCGATAGATAGCTACCGATAGATAGCTACCGACAGGCAGCTACCGATAGGCAGCTAGCGATAGAGTGCTACCGATAGAGTGCTACCGATAGAGTGCTACCGGTGAAAACCAAAGTGCTATCCTCTTCCTGTTTTTGGTTGACTCACTTCCTTTTGTGCCTAAATGTTTACAGCTGATTGGTGTGCGAGTCAGTCAGTAACACTATGGCGAGCACCAATGAAACGGCAGAGCTAGAAGACCCGCCTGAGAGAGTTGTATACGAGAGGAGGACGGTGTGTCGGCGGCGCTCCACCGGATCCTGACAGCACCGAACCGTGACTCCTGCTGTAGTGTGGACCAATCAGCAAGCTGGAACAGAGACTCACCCACGGTGTAGAGGCTGGCGTCCGTCAGCTTACTGATGACGGCTTGGCTGGATAAACCTTCGTTAGTCTTCACCTCAACAGTGGAGCCCACCTGGAGGACAAACACACCTGTCTCATTAACATATTCAGGTCTCATCTCACAATACAGCTTCACTTAAAGGATTAGATTACCTCAACATGAGACACTTCATCATCACCACCACCATCATCATCATCATCATCATCACCATCATCATCATCACCACCATCACATCACCATCACCACAACCACCACCACCACCACCATCACCATCACCATCATCATCACCACCACCACAACCACCACCACCACCACAACCACCACAACCACCACCGCCATCACCACCATCGCCATCACCATCGCCATCACCATCACCATCACATCACCATCATCATCATCATCATCACCACCACCACCATCGCCATCACCATCATCACCACCATCACCACCATCATCATCATCACCACCATCGCCATCATCATCATCATCACCACCACCACCACCATCATCATCATCGCCATCACCATCACATCACCATCATCGCCATCATCATCATCATCACCACCATCATCATCATCATCATCATCATCATCATCATCACCACCACCATCATCATCACCACCACCACCATCATCATCACCATCATCGCCATCACCATCATCATCACCACCATCACATCACCATCATCATCATCATCATCACCATCATCACCATCACCACCATCATCATCACCACCATCGCCATCACCATCGCCATCACCATCATCACCACCATCACATCACCATCATCACCATCATCATCACCATCATCACCACCACCACCATCATCATCATCACCATCGCCATCACCATCATCACCACCATCACCATCATCACATCACCATCATCATCACCATCATCACCACCACCACCATCATCATCATCGCCATCACCATCATCACCACCACCACCATCATCATCATCACCATCATCATCACCATCATCACCACCACCATCATCACCACCATCACCATCATCACATCACCATCATCATCACCATCATCACCACCACCACCATCATCATCATCACCATCGCCATCACCATCATCACCACCATCACCACCATCACCATCATCACATCACCATCATCACATCATCACCTTACCTTCAGTTGTCCTTTGACCTGGTCGTCCTGAACCACCTGGGACGTACTTTCACCTTTCAGGCTCACCTGAAGACACAGAGACATGAAGAGGATGAAGACAGACAGAGACACATGTGGACAATAGTTTTTACGTATTGTACGGCATAGTTTACGTAGCGTGTACATAGTGTACAGCATAGTTTACGTAGTGTGTACGTAGTGTGTACATAGTGTAAAGCATAGTTCACGTAGTGTGTACATAGTGTAAAGCATAGTTTACGTAGTGTGTACGTAGTGTGTACATAGTGTAAAGCATAGTTTACGTAGTGTATACGTAGTGTGTACATAGTGTAAAGCATAGTTTACGTAGTGTATACGTAGTGTAAAGCATAGTTTACGTAGTGTATACGTAGTGTATACGTAGTGTAAAGCATAGTTTACGTAGTGTATACGTAGTGTACGGCGTAGTTTACGTAGTGTGTACATAGTGTAAAGCATAGTTTACGTAGTGTATACGTATTGTACAGCGTAGCTTATGTAGTGTGCGGTGTACCTTACTTAGTGTGTACAGCATAGTTTACATAGTTTTCACGTATTGTACGAATAGTTTACGTAGTGTGTACGTATTGTATGGCGTTGTTTACATAGTGTGTATGTAGGCGAAGTTTACATAGTGTGTACGTAGGCGAAGTTTACATAGTGTTTACGTAATGTATGGCGTAGTTTACATAGTGTGTACGTATTGTATGGCGTAGTTCACATAGTGTGTACGTAGGCGTAGTTTACATAGTGTGTATGTAGGCGTAGTTTACATAGTGTGTACGTATTGTACGGCATAGCTTACGTAGTGTGTGCGTATTGTACAGCGTAGTTTACGTAGTGTGTACATAGTGTACAGCGTAGTTTTCAGGTATTGTACGGTGTAGTTTACATAGTGTGTACATAGTGTACAGCGTAGTTTTCAGGTATTGTACGGTGTAGTTTACATAGTGTGTACATAGTGTACAGCGTAGTTTTCAGGTATTGTACGGCGTAGTTGACATAGTGTGTACATAGTGTACAGCGTAGTTTTCAGGTATTGTACGGTGTAGTTTACATAGTGTGTACATAGTGTACAGCGTAGTTTTCAGGTATTGTACGGCGTAGTTTACGTAGTGTGTACGTAGTGTACAGCGTAGTTTTCAGGTATTGTACGGTGTAGTTTACATAGTGTGTACATAGTGTACAGCGTAGTTTTCAGGTATTGTACGGTGTAGTTTACATTGTGTGTACATAGTGTGTACGTAGTGTACAGCGTAGTTTTCAGGTATTGTACCGTGTAGTTTACATAGTGTGTACATAGTGTACAGCGTAGTTTTCAGGTATTGTACGGCGTAGTTTACATAGTGTGTACATAGTGTACAGCGTAGTTTTCAGGTATTGCACGGCGTAGTTTACATAGTGTGTACATAGTGTACAGCGTAGTTTTCAGGTATTGTACGGTGTAGTTTACGTAGTGTGTACAAAGTGTACAGCGTAGTTTTCAGGTATTGTACGGCGTAGTTTACGTAGTGTGTACATAGTGTACAGCGTAGTTTTCAGGTATTGTACGGCGTAGTTTACATAGTGTGTACATAGTGTACAGCGTAGTTTTCAGGTATTGTACGGTGTAGTTTACATAGTGTGTACGTAGTGTACAGCGTAGTTTTCAGGTGTTGTACGGTGTAGTTTACATTGTGTGTACATAGTGTACAGCGTAGTTTTCAGGTATTGTACGGTGTAGTTTACATAGTGTGTACGTAGTGTACAGCGTAGTTTTCAGGTATTGTACGGTGTAGTTTACATAGTGTGTACATAGTGTACAGCGTAGTTTTCAGGTATTGTACGGCGTAGTTTACATAGTGTGTACATAGTGTACAGCGGAGTTTTCAGGTATTGTACGGCGTATTTTACGTAGTGCGTACATAGTGTGTACGTAGTGTACAGCGTAGTTTTTACATAGTGTACGTTGATGTAGTTTTGCGGGCCGTCATTTTTAAGATCTGGGTCGAGTGAATTAAAATGTGCGGTCACTATTGACGGTAGCTTGGCTGATTAAAGATGGCGGTTTGTGCAGGACGTCCTGTGTCTTGTGACCGTTCTCTCTGTGTGTGTTTTAACTTCTACCTCCTGTCTACGGTTCAGGCCTAAGAACAGGAGTCCTAAAACACAGAAATGAGTCAGCATTTCTTCACTTCCTGTTCCCTCGTCTGGAAGTCAGTGGGTTTTCTGAACGGGTTAGTTTAGTTAGTTTCTCTGTTGAGGAGGTCAACACCTGGACTTCCTGTCTGCAGATGAACTGGTTCCTGAGGGACTCACCTTCACCTTCACCATGCGTTTAACAGTCTTGATCTTGGCCTCGCAGAAGGCTCCTCTGTATTTGGCGCTGACATCCGTCCCCACAGACAGGTAGGGAGGCTCGTCTGCTGCCTGAAACACACACCAGTGACATCAGGACACACTCCCAGCATGCACTGCAGCACGCCGCCAAGGAGCTGCAGCTGAATCTGACATTTAATATCAAACTGCATTCAGCCTCTTTATCTCTTCTGCCATTTATAGCATAGTTAGCTTTATAACATTAGCCTAGTTTAACTGGACCCAGTCTGGTAGTTTAACTGGACCCAGTCTGGTAGTTTAACTGGACCCAGTCTGGTAGTTTAACTGGACCCAGTCTGGTAGTTTAACTGGACCCAGTCTGGTAGTTTAACTGGACCCAGTCTGGCAGTTTAACTGGACCCAGTCTGGTAATTTAACTGGACCCAGTCTGGTTCTATGGCTCCATCAGTCTGCTCACAAGCTTGTTATGCGTTAAGGTGGACTGAAGGTCTGAGCTGGTCTGGGTTGGTCCTGGTTCCAGTTTATTCCTCAGTTTAAATCATTCTCACATTTAACACTTTGGTATTAAAACTGTGTCTCAGTCACACTAACGTGCTGCTAGTCTCATTCAGTCCTTTGCTGTACTGTGAAGGACCCCTTGAACAAGTCCCACAGGGTCCAGGTCAAGACCTGGACCCAAACTAAGACGGCACGCTCATGAGTGACAGGCTTTCATTGACAGCTGCCATCTAGTTTGGGTCCCGGAGTGGAGACTCGGGTCTAGAGATGATCCAAACGGTCCGTCATAGACCAGCAGAGGGACAGATGTAGCAACAGCTGGACAGGTGAGTATATTATTAATTCATCTGGGACCAGTTGGTGTCTCAGACTGGGACCAGTTTAAAGTTCCCTCAGACTGGGACCAGTTAGTGTCTCAGACTGGGACCAGTTGGTGTCTCAGACTGGGACCAGTTGGTGTCTCAGACTGGGACCAGTTTAAAGTTCTCTCAGACTGGGACCAGTTGGTGTCTCAAACTGGGACCAGTTTAAATTTCTCTCAGACTGGGACCAGTTGGTGTCTCAAACTGGGACCAGTTTAAAGTTCTCTCAGACTGGGACCAGTTGGTGTCTCAGACTGGGACCAGTTTAAAGTTCCCTCAGACTGGGACCAGTTTGAAGCTCCCTCAGACTGGGACCAGTTTAAAGTTCCCTCAGACTGGGACCAGTTAGTGTCTCAGACTGGGACCAGTTGGTGTCTCAAACTGGGACCAGTTTAAAGTTCTCTCAGACTGGGACCAGTTGGTGTCTCAGACTGGGACCAGTTTAAAGTTCCCTCAGACTGGGACCAGTTTGAAGCTCCCTCAGACTGGGACCAGTTTAAAGTTCCCTCAGACTGGGACCAGTTTGAAGTTCCCTCAGACTGGGACCAGTTTAAAGTTCCCTCAGACTGGGACCAGTTTGAAGCTCCCTCAGACTGGGACCAGTTTAAAGTTCCCTCAGACTGGGACCAGTTTAAAGTTCCCTCAGACTGGGACCAGTTGGTGTCTCAGACTGGGACCAGTTTAAAGTTCCCTCAGACTGGGACCAGTTTGAAGTTCCCTCAGATTGGGACCAGTTTGAAGTTCCCTCAGACTGGGACCAGTTTGAAGTTCCCTCAGATTGGGACCAGTTTGAAGTTCCCTCAGACTGGGACCAGTTTGAAGTTCCCTCAGACTGGGACCAGTTGGTGTCTCAGACTGGGACCAGTTGGTCTCTCGGACCGGGACCAGTCGGTGTCTCAGACCGGGACCAGTCGGTGTCGCGGACCGGGACCAGTCGGTGTCGCGGACCGGGACCAGTCGGTGTCTCGGACCGGGACCAGTCGGTGTCTCAGACTGGGACCAGTTGGTGTCGCAGGTCAAACACTCACCTTCATCTCTCCGGTTATTTGAGGGAGTCCAGCTCGGAAGATGGTGGATCACTGAAAGACAGAGACAGAGACAGGACTTAGTGGGACAGCAGAGGACAGGCTGTCATACTAAAATAATGCTAAGCTAACCAGCTAGCCTCTGGTGCCCCCCCCCCCCCCTCCTCCCTCCTCCTGCCCGGAATATGTGGCACAAACAGCGCACACTAAGTTAGCTAGCAGCGGCTCCTCTTCCCGCTCCGCTCTCAGCTCCTCTGACTCACGTCGCCATGTCAGCTCGGCTAACTTTACCCCCCCTTTACCCCCCCCCCCCCCTAGACCTGCCAGCTAGCAGCCAGCTGCTGGGGACAGAGACCCGGGACACACAGAACCGAGTCCCGGCACCAGCAGAGTCCAAACTGCGGCTGTCTGCCGGGAGCAGCGCGCGGCGGGCTGCTCTCCGGAGCTAACTGAGGCTAACGGTTAGCTAAGTGATGCTAACTGATGCTAACTGTTAGCTAAGTGATGCTAACAGTAGCTAAGTGATGCTAACTGTTAGCTACGTGATGCTAACTGATGCTAACTGATGCTAACTAGCTAGCCTGTGGATCCTCTGCTGTTTGAAGCTTCTGATAGCAGCTCAGCGGACTCGGCTAGCGGCCACATTAGCTCCTGTTTCCAGGCTAAAGTAAGTTCGTGCCGAGCCGAACCGAACCGTGTGACACTGGACGGAACCACAACTGTTGTGGGTTTATATATATATATAAATAAACATGTATATATATATATATATATGTGTGTGGCAGCTCCACAAAGAGCAGCAGCTTCACATTTCTTCCCTCCGCTGCCACTCAGCAGCTCCAGCAGCGGCTCACCGGAGAGCTGCCGGCCGCTGCGGGGACAGACACACGGCCCCGGGCCTCCGGTACACCGGGGATTCGACCTGTTAGTAGTGTTAGTGCGGTCCGGAACAGGAGAGGAAGGTTTTATACTCACATTCACGGCTCCGCTGCTTCCCTCTCGCTCGGGTTTCACAGCGATACACGAACAACAAGCTGTTGAGCCCGGAGCTCTGTTTCCCGACACGCGATTGGCTGCGGTGACAGCGGTGGACGCGGCGCAGAAATCCGATTGGTCGAACGATTCCTCGATTTTAATAGGACAGACCTCTCCCGGCGTCGCTATTAGTCGATACGAACGCGGCGCCACGAGGGAAATGACGGCATCTGCTGGATGATTGTCCAATCAGAGGCGAGCTCAGAAGAAAAACGCGTCACGGGAGATCGCAATTGGTCCCGCGCGTTTTGTTCCCAGAAACGAAGCGTCGCTATTGGCTGAGCGGGCTTCCTGATCTGTGGGAAGCCCCGCCCTCATCCGTGCTGGAGAGCCGCGCACCAGACTCCACTCAGAAACCTGCACAGTTAATATAACCTGAATATAACCTGGTTTATAACCTTAATATAACTTTAATATAACCTGCTTATCCACAAAGCTGTGCACGGGGTAGAGAAACACGCAATACATTTTGGAAGCAGTTAGAATTTATAGTACATTTGCTCACAAAGCATAAACTAATGTATACAGAATATAAACCGTTAGCCCGGTTCTTATGGATCCAGCGTGCTGCTGCTGCTGCTCCGGATCCACCGGAAACAGGTCAGATAGAGCACTAAAGTGTAGTTTGTGTTTATATGCGCGCTGCTGGCTGCAGGACATGTGTGCCGAACTGAAGAGGTGCTATTGTGACTTTGTTATAGGTCCAGATTTTTGTTCTGTTCCGTAGATAACTCGCCGATAACCGCTGTAAACCTTCAGCTGTCACTTCTTTAAATGAAGTCTGGCGATGCGGAGTCTGTATGGGAGACAGCGTCACATCTGAGAGGTTGAGCTGAACCAGGCTCCAGAACCAACCGGCTGATATACACACATCCGGTCCCCGAGGCGAACCGGAGCCAGAACCGGAGCCACAACAACATACAAACACATCTAAACCAGAAACACGGGAACAAACGTCGGTTTTATTCGGTGTTTGTGGCGCGGTTTGTCCAGAGCCGGAGGGGGCGGGGTCAGCGGCGCGTGACGTAACAGGAAGCGAGTGACGGCAAAGCCATATATGGTATGTTCCTGTCTGTGAGTGTGGAGGTTATTTCTACACAACAGATACACACTGAGCCATTCACACCTTCTGGACAGTAGTACTCTGATCCTATACTGCAGTAAAAGTACTACTACCATACATTATACAGTATGTGATGTTTATGGTCTGGACAGTAGTACTCTGGTCTTTTACTGCAGTATAAGTACTACTTCCACACATAAATATTACTGCTGCATTAATGTGTGTGTTGCATTTTAACTCCTTTATATCCTGCTTGCTAGTTTAATCTGCAGCAATGCATTATGGTCTATCAGATCATCATGTGTCCTGTAATGTTTCCAGCTGAGCTAAGAGGCTTTTACAGAGTTTATTTAGCTTCACGAGGAGGAAGAAGAGGAGGAGGAAGATTTACTCTTCATCCTTCAGTTCATCACAAACATTCAACATCAACACATCTGGACACACCTGGTTTCACCTGGACAGGAAGGAACTACGGCTGTCAGATAAATGGAGTGGAGTATAAAGTACTATAGTTACCTCAAAGTAGAAAGTAGCAGAACATGGAAATACTCAAGTACAAGTACCTTAAATGTGTACTTAAGTACAGTACTAGAGTAAAAGTACCTGGTTCCTCCTGTGGAGGGAACCTGACTGATGTTTAGGGTTAATGAGCTCTGAGTCAGACAGAAAAACAGAAAACATCTTTTTTATTTTGAAAGCTGAAATTAATCTGAGCAGAAACAACATGAACGTTATTAAACTATAAAACATCAAAATAATATGAAGGAGCAGCAGAGAGGAGACTACATGTTGTCTTCGTCGGAGTCATCCTCCTCCTCCAGAGAGTCCTGAAACACACAAACACACCACGTCAGCTGTGTGTCTGGAGGTCAGAGGTCAAGGGACCCCTTTGAAAATGGCCATGACAGTTTTCCTCGCCAACATTTAGTGTAAGTTCGTAGCGTTATTTAACCTCCTTCACTGCAAGCTAGTCTGACCTGGTTGGTACCGATGGATTCATCAGGTTCTCTAGTTTACTATGACATCAGTATCTACACTCTAACTTTAGAACTGAGCCGCTACAATCTAAAAATCATGAGTTGTGTTAATGTGTTATTATCTGGTTAACTTTGACAGCTCAGATTCTTTGCATCCAGATCAGAGCTGCAACCGATTAATTATTCAGTCAATTAATCAATTCAACGATGGAAAGAAAACTAATGAGCAGCTATTTCGACGATGGATCGATAATGTTCTCTGGTGTTTATATTATGACAGTAAATGTGTGCGTGCTGCTCACCTTGGCGTATTTCTCAGCGTCCTCCCGGACGTCTCTGGGTACCAGCACGTGGCGTCCGTTAGTCACTGAGGACGAGAGCACACAGTTCAACCACAGTTTAGCTTAGCATTCTGCTAACCGCCGCCACTGCTGCTGAACCTCGGCTGTGACCTCAGCATGACCTCAGCCGTGACCTCAGCAGTGACCTCAGCCGTGACCTCAGCAGTGACCTCAGCAGTGACCTCGGCAGTGACCTCAGCGGTGACCTCAGCAGTGACCTCAGCAGTGACCTCAGAGGTCACCTCAGCGGTGACCTCAGCAGTGACCTCAGCGGTCACACAGAAGGTTAAAGTATTAGCGAGATATAGAGAACATGTCGCTAATAGTTTAGCCTCCTGCTAACGTGCGCCGTGAGCTAAACTATCAGCAACACATTCATCTCTGAAACACTCCACCAACATTGTGATGCTACGTGTCCACAGGGGCGGAAATTTCCTCTCTTGTTTCATGAAAGTATTTCACTGAGACGTGTTTCTGGAAACATTTAATGTAGAAATAATCCATGTTGATGAATCTGTCTTTATTTAGATCTACGGTTAGTTTAAAGTTTCTAGAGCGTTTCCAGAGGCAGCGAGTCGTGTCGGACGCCGATGATTTGCATAAAGTAGCCGAGACCTCAACTTTATGCAAATAAGGAACGGACGACGTGATGGTCCGTCTCTTGAATCGCGCCGCCACGCTACCAGAATGCATTGCACAGCTGCTTACATAGACAATGAATGGGAAGCGTGGAAAGGACGGACAGTCCCTCTTCCTGTTGAAGAGATTTTTTTCCACCCAAACTAGTGCGTGCGTGCGTGCAGGGAGTCCAGCTCAGGGATTGGTCAGACAGCCAAGAGGAAGTGACATCACAGGAGTTCAGTCCAGTGAGCGAAACCTGTGTGACTCTCATCATCCGTCCCTGCTGGTGATCGAACTGATCGACTGGATTGATCAATGATCAGCTGTTTAATGTTGTTGTTTTCTCTCTTTTTGAACAAATCGATATAAATATTAAAATCAGAGTCGTGTTGATTTCTGTGCAGGTCAAACCAGGAATTAAACAGGAAGAAGAGAAGCAGAGCAGTGATTGGTCGAGAGCTTACCCTCTCCGACCCAGCTGAGCTCCAACTCGAAGGCTTTGTCCTTCACCTCGTCGTGGACGATGTAGATTCTGAAATCACATTCAGGGCTTTTATTTTTGTGAAAAATAAACACGTTTAATACATTTTACATCTAAACATAATAAAGTCAAGTACAAGTACCTAATACTTGTACTTGGGTACTTGAGTAAATGTACTTTGTTAATCCATTATCAGACTAACTCATCTGAAAGCAGATTACTGTATTAATTACTAGTTTTTATTAACTCTAACTTTCAGTATTATTACACAGAACTATTCTACACGGCAGGTTTTTATATATCCATCCAAAACTAGAACAAGCTCAATCCAACATCTTAAATACAACAACAATCCAACGAAGAGCTCTACAGGTGCAAACTGACGGACGTAGAGCTCTACAGGTGTGATCTGACGGACATAGAGCTCTAAAGGTGTGATCTGACGGACATAGAGCTCTAAAGGTGTGATCTGACGGACGTAGAGCTCTACAGGTGTGTTTTGACGGACGTAGAGCTCTGAAGGTGTGATCTGACGGACGTAGAGCTCTACAGGTGTGATCTGACGGACGTAGAGCTCTACATGTGCGATCTGACGGACGTAGAGCTCTACAGGTGCGATCTGACGGACGTAGAGCTCTACATGTGTGATCTGACGGACGTAGAGCTCTACAGGTGTGATCTGAAGGACGTAGAGCTCTACAGGTGTGATCTGACGGACGTAGAGCTCTAAAGGTGCAAACTGACGGACGTAGAGCTCTACAGGTGCGATCTGACGGACGTAGAGCTCTACAGGTGCGATCTGAAGGACGTAGAGCTCTACAGGTGTGATCTGACGGACGTAGAGCTCTAAAGGTGCAAACTGACGGACGTAGAGCTCTAAAGGTGCAAATTGACGTACGTAGAGCTCTAAAGGCGCAAACTGACAGACGTAGAGCTCTAAAGGCGCAAACTGACGGACGTAGAGCTCTAAAGGTGCAAACTGACGGACGTAGAGCTCTACAGGTGCGATCTGACGGACGTAGAGCTCTACAGGTGTGATCTGACGGACGTAGAGCTCTACAGGTGTGATCTGACGGACGTAGAGCTCTACAGGTGTGATCTGACGGACGTAGAGCTCTACAGGTGTGATCTGACGGACGCAGAGCTCTACAGGTGTGATCTGAAGGACGTAGAGCTCTACAGGTGTGATCTGACGGACGTAGAGCTCTACAGGTGTGATCTGACGGACGTAGAGCTCTACAGGTGTGATCTGACGGACGTAGAGCTCTACAGGTGTGATCTGACGGACGAAGAGCTCTACAGGTGTGATCTGACGGACGTAGAGCTCTAAAGGTGCAAACTGATGGACGTAGAGCTCTACAGGTGTGATCTGACGGACGTAGAGCTCTACAGGTGTGATCTGAAGGACGTAGAGCTCTACAGGTGTGATCTGACGGACGTAGAGCTCTAAAGGTGCAAATTGACGTACGTAGAGCTCTAAAGGTGCAAACTGACGGACGTAGAGCTCTACAGGTGTGATCTGACGGACGTAGAGCTCTACAGGTGTGATCTGACGGACGTAGAGCTCTACAGGTGTGATCTGAAGGACGTAGAGCTCTACAGGTGTGATCTGACGGACGTAGAGCTCTACAGGTGTGATCTGACGGACGTAGAGCTCTACAGGTGTGATCTGACGGACGTAGAGCTCTACAGGTGTGATCTGAAGGACGTAGAGCTCTACAGGTGTGATCTGACGGACGTAGAGCTCTAGAGGTGTGATCTGACGGACGAAGAGCTCTACAGGTGTGATCTGAAGGACGTAGAGCTCTACAGGTGTGATCTGACGGACGTAGAGCTCTACAGGTGTGATCTGACGGACGTAGAGCTCTACAGGTGTGATCTGAAGGACGTAGAGCTCTACAGGTGTGATCTGAAGGACGTAGAGCTCTACAGGTGTGATCTGACGGACGTAGAGCTCTACAGGTGTGATCTGACGGACGTAGAGCTCTACAGGTGTGATCTGACGGACGTAGAGCTCTACAGGTGTGATCTGACGGACGTAGAGCTCTACAGGTGTGATCTGACAGATTAAAGAACTCTGGGAACTTCACTCACATTTTGGCGACTTCTTTAACGAGCTCCCTGCAGGTCATCTCCTTCATCTGAGACACATACATACACACACACGATTGATTAGTTGGTTGATTGGTTAATTGATTGATTGATTGATTGATTAGTTGGTTGCTGATCTGATCTGGACTTAAACATTCAGACTGTTTTATAAAAACTCACCTGCAGTTTTTCGATCTCTGTCTTGGCGGCTTGTTTTGCTTTTCCGATGGCGCAACCCCAGTAACCCTGAACACACCAACACAGTCTGGTTACTGGTCAGACTGGTACTCAGACCAGTAACCCTGAACACACCAACACAGTCTGGTTACTGGTCGGACTGGGACTCAGACCAGTAACCATGAACACACCAACACAGTCTGGTTACTGGTTTGACTGGGACTCAGACCAGTAACCCTGAACACACCAACACAGTCTGGTTACTGGTCGGACTGGGACTCAGACCAGTAACCATGAACACACCAACACAGTCTGGTTACTGGTTTGACTGGGACTCAGACCAGTAACCATGAACACACCAACACAGTCTGGTTACTGGTCGGACTGGGACTCAGACCAGTAACCATGAACACACCAACACAGTCTGGTTACTGGTCAGACTGGGACTCAGACCAGTAACCCTGAACACACCAACACAGTCTGGTTACTGGTCAGACTGGGACTCAGACAGCGTAGATCAGATATCTCATGTGTTTGTGATGTAGCTGAAACATGTGACGTCACAGTTAAACACATATGTAGCTCCATCGATCATTGATCACCGATCACTGTGTAACTGATTGTTTTCAACCGTCACTTCCTGAATGACCGGTTAATCAATAATCAATAACGAGGCGGCGCTCCGGAGCGTCAGAACGCCGCTGTGACTCACGTGTGAGATGCCGGACGGGTCGACCATGTAGAGCTGAGGACCGTCGTCTTTGTCATAAGAACCCAGGATGAAACTACAGAGAGACACAAACACACCTTCATCATCATCATCATCATCATCAGCATCAGCATCATCATCAGCATCATCATCATCTTTATCACTTCCTGTCAGCTGCAGCATCAGACCTGAGTCCTCTACGGGGCCCCCCCACCTGAGGGTGTCTGAGTCCTCGGCCCACAATGGGCTCTCAAATCATGGACCCCTCTACAGCAGACACATCAAACCCGGGGGGTTGGATCCTCAGGACCAACATCAGCCTCCTGGAGGAAGTGGCTCCAAACTAGAACGCCACGTAATCCACCTCCTGAAACTCTGGCCCACTGAGGGAGGGGAACCAGGATCTCTGGCCCACTGAGGGAGGGGAACCAGGATCTCTGGCCCACTGATGGAGGGGAGCCAGGATCTCTGGCCCACTGAGGGAGGGGAACCAGGATCTCTGGCCCACTGATGGAGGGGAACCAGGATCTCTGGCCCACTGAGGGAGGGGAACCAGGATCTCTGGCCCACTGATGGAGGGGAACCAGGATCTCTGGCCCACTGATGGAGGGGAGCCAGGATCTCTGGCCCACTGAGGGAGGGGAGCCAGGATCTCTGGTCCACTGAGGGAGGGGAGCCAGGATCTCTGGCCCACTTAGGGAGGGGAACCAGGTTCTCTGGCCCACTGAGGGAGGGGAGCCAGGATCTCTGGCCAACTGAGGGAGGGGAGCCAGGATCTCTGGCCCACTGAGGGAGGGGAGCCAGGATCTCTGGCCCACTGAGGGAGGGGAGCCAGGATCTCTGGTCCACTGAGGGAGGGGAGCCAGGATCTCTGGCCCACTTAGGGAGGGGAACCAGGTTCTCTGGCCCACTGATGGAGGGGAGCCAGGATCTCTGGCCCACTGAGGGAGGGGAGCCAGGATCTCTGGTCCACTGAGGGAGGGGAACCAGGATCTCTGGCCCACTGATGGAGGGGAGCCAGGATCTCTGGCCCACTGAGGGAGGGGAGCCAGGATCTCTGGCCCACTGAGGGAGGGGAGCCAGGATCTCTGGTCCACTGAGGGAGGGGAGCCAGGATCTCTGGCCCACTTAGGGAGGGGAACCAGGTTCTCTGGCCCACTGAGGGAGGGGAGCCAGGATCTCTGGCCAACTGAGGGAGGGGAGCCAGGATCTCTGGCCCACTGAGGGAGGGGAGCCAGGATCTCTGGCCCACTGAGGGAGGGGAACCAGGATCTCTGGCCCACTGAGGGAGGGGAGCCAGGATCTCTGGCCCACTGAGGGAGGGGAACCAGGATCTCTGGCCCACTGAGGGAGGGGAACCAGGATCTCTGGCCAACTGAGGGAGGGGAGCCAGGATCTCTGGCCCACTGAGGGAGGGGAGCCAGGATCTCTGGCCCACTGAGGGAGGGGAACCAGGATCTCTGGCCCACTGAGGGAGGGGAACCAGGATGACCTGGTATCCTACCTGAGGTCTAACCTCAACACCTGGGAGAGACGGCCGGTGACGGGAACCTTCAGAGGATGAGGACCGGACCATGGGAGCAGGAGAGACCCACCGCCTCCTACCAGTACCACATCTGGGACACAACTGGCCACACTGCAACAGACCCATGATGCCGATGATGGTGGACCAGTTCCCAGACTGGGAGGGAGGAGGGAGTACTGATGGTGGACCAGTTCCCAGACTGGGAGGGAGGAGGGAGTATTGATGGTGGACCAGTTCCCAGACTGGGAGGGAGGAGGGAGTACTGATGGTGGACCAGTTCCCAGACTGGGAGGGAGGAGGGAGTATTGATGGTGGACCAGTTCCCAGACTCGGAGGGAGGAGGGAGAACTGATGGTGGACCAGTTCCCAGACTGGGAGGGAGGAGGGAGTACTGATGGTGGACCAGTTCCCAGACTGGGAGGGAGGAGGGAGTACTGATGGTGGACCTGTTCCCAGACTGGGAGGGAGGAGGGAGTACTGATGGTGGACCAGTTCCCAGACTGGGAGGGAGGAGGGAGTATTGATGGTGGACCAGTTCCCAGACTCGGAGGGAGGAGGGAGTACTGATGGTGGACCAGTTCCCAGACTGGGAGGGAGGAGGGAGTACTGATGGTGGACCAGTTCCCAGACTGGGAGGGAGGAGGGAGTACTGATGGTGGACCAGTTCCCAGACTGGGAGGGAGGAGGGAGTACTGATGGTGGACCAGTTCCCAGACTGGGAGGGAGGAGGGAGTACTGATGGTGGACCAGTTCCCAGACTGGGAGGGAGGAGAGAGTACTGATGGTGGACCTGTTCCCAGACTGGGAGGGAGGAGGGAGTACTGATGGTGGACCAGTACCCAGACTGGGAGGGAGGAGGGAGCAGTGCTACTCAAACTAAAACATGTTGGTACCTGAACGCACCACGCTCAGTAACCAGCTGATGGAATCAACTCACCTGCAGCCGAACGGCCGCACGGCGCTGTACAGCGTGTAGGCGTGGACGTACATGGCCACTCTGTCGGACAGATGCTGCAACAACAACAGGAAACACTGTTAGCTTAGCATCAGTTAGCATCAGTTAGCATCACACAGCCCGGGGACAGAGGCTGTATTTGAAACCTCATACTATACTAGTAGTACGTACTGATTTGGCCTAAATGTAGTATGTAGTATACAGTATGTAGTATACAGTATGTAGTATGTAGTATACAGTATGTAGTATGTAGTATGTAGTATGTAGTATACAGTATGTAGTATGTAGTATACAGTATGTAGTATGTAGTATACAGTATGTAGTATACAGTATGTAGTATACAGTATGTAGTATGTAGTATACAGTATACAGTATGTAGTATGTAGTATACAGTATGTAGTATACAGTATGTAGTATGTAGTATGTAGTATACAGTAGAGGTCGACCGATATGGGTTTTTTATGGCCGATGCCGATGCCGATTTTTTACAGAATCAGGACAGCCGATGGCCGATATATGATGCCGATTTTTTTTTGCCGATATATTTGGCTGGTTTTCTTTTTTTCCTCCATCTGATAAAATATAACAATTTAATAATAACAAATAATACACAAAATGTCTTAACTTAAGTAAACATTTATTGAACAACACTTATGGTCTGTCTCTCCAATCTGCATTTTGTGTCTGCACTGCAGTGCATATTTTATTTAGTGCATGATGGTTAATAGTAGTAATAGTACAGAGCTCAAAACCTTTTAAGCACCTTTCCAAAACTGTCCTAAAGCATGTTTTTTATTTATGTTTGTTGACAGACACTGTTACAAGCTATATGGCCATAATCTAAGTGATCAAAAAATAATAATAACTTTGTTCACTCGTATTACACATCCTGCTGCTCACATCTGCTGCGGACTACAAACAGGCCAGTGACGTCATAGAGGCTCTGTAGGACCCGTAGAGACGTTTAATGAGGAAGTGAACTTTTTGCTAAATGTTTCGACAAATTGCTCGTGTTTCCGCCCTCACATTCAAACTTGCACTTATGACAAGCATTGTCAGCATCAACTCTAGTAAATTGTAATCACGCTTTATAAGTTTAGTTTTCTCCGCCATAGTCACTAAGAGCAGAAGCTCTGTGTGTGTGTGTGTGTGTGTGTGTGTGTGTGTGTGTGTGTGTGTGTGTGTCTGCGCTGCAGCAGTGTGTATGTGAGAGCTGCTCCGCCCCGCACACAGCTAACGTCACCTACGGAGAGAAATTCTCCGTTACCAAAAACAGAATTGATAACGTCGGAGCATTTCATATCTAACCAATTAAATATAGGGCTTTGAAAGAGAAGAATTTAAGCCTACCGGTTTCTCCCGGCAGAACGGCAATTTGATTGACACACAAGGGGCGGTGTCACACGTGTTCCACAGCAACAACAACACTGGGCTGCCCGCAGATGTGCCTGCTTGATAATCGGCCTAATATGCTCAGGCATCGGCCGATGCCGATTATGAAAAAATGTCAAATAATCGGCCCGATTAATCGGCCGACCGATGAATCGGTCGACCTCTAGTATACAGTATGTAGTATGTAGTATGTAGTATACAGTATGTAGTATACAGTATGTAGTATGTAGTATACAGTATGTAGTATGTAGTATACAGTATGTAGTATGTAGTATACAGTATGTAGTATGTAGTATACAGTATGTAGTATACAGTATGTAGTATGTAGTATACAGTATGTAGTATGTAGTATGTAGTATACAGTAT
>CAKAOJ020000226.1:385000-392500 GCA_916701645.2 Sebastolobus alascanus | reverse complement strand
ACTGAAGGCAGGCAGAGAGGCTGAAGGCAGACAGAGGAACACTCACCCCGGTCCCGATAGAGCTCATCTTCACTCAATGTGCGGATCCTCTGAACAGATTCCAGCTTCCGGCCGCTGCTAACTTCCTGTTACACTTCCGGTCACAATCTACACGAGCTTCCGGCGACAACCTCCACAATAAAAGCCTGACACTACATTGGAAACTAAATAATTTCACCACCGGCTCCATTTAGTCGCTGTTGACTGTCATCAGCTGATTATATATGTATATGATATATATATATACACATGTTTATGTTAAGTGGAGGCAGAATAATTCTCTGAACACATTAGTTAAACCTGCAGTAGACAGTATTTTACAGTACAATATTTTCGGCATCACTGGGCAAAAATCCCATAATAAGCTTTCAGCATATTGTAATTCAAGTGTTCTGAGAGAAAACTAGACTTCTGCTTCTCCTCATGTTTCTGTTTTCAGGCTTTAAAACATCAAGTCTGTGACGGGAGACTTTGACCAATCACAGGTCATTTCAGAGAGAGAGAGCGTTCCTATTGGCTGTGCTCCAGCTGGTGGGCGGTGCTTGGTATTTCCTCAACTGATTTCAACATGGCTGCCATCCACACACTCTTGTCACAGCGTAGGAAAGCTCAGTGCTATCACCAGATGAGGGACAACTTTGTTCACCTCATGTTCTGTGTTTCATGACAGCATGGTGGAATTAGCAAGCTAAGCTAGCTAAGTAGCCAGCCGTCCGTCCAGCGGGCTGGAGGCCAACGGCAGCGCTGTAAAGATAAACTGAGGGCGTATAAATCTTTGGATGTCTATAGTTAACTATCCTTCAGTAAAGTCAGTCAAAAAGAGAGTCGGACAATATGGGAGAAGCGTTTCAGAGACGGAGAGAAAGGGTTGCTAATAGTTTAGCCTTCTGCTAACAGCAGCCAACGGCTCACGGCTGCTGTTAGCAGAAGGCTAAATATGATCAACATTTACTCTCCATCTCTGAAACGTTTCTCTCATATTGTAGCTCTCTAGAGCCTCCAATCACAGTTTGTCATCTCAAATGTTTGTGATATCTGGATTCTGGCACCAACAACACAGCAAGATGACATTTTAGATGTGTAGCTTTAGCCCACTGCTAGTGTTAGTTAGCCTCCAGTCTTTGGTTAGCCTTCAGCTAACACCGTGACCTCATCATGACCTCATCATGACCTCATCATGACCTCATCATGACCTCATCATGACCTCATCATGACCTCATCATGACCTCATCATGACCTCATCATGATAAAAGCATCCTTGACGTGGATCCTTCATGTTGTAGCTGTGAAGTGAAAATTCAAGCCAATAACCACACTGCCTTCGGCCCCGCCCCTCCAGCCCTCCTGTCCAATCAGACGGCTTCTCCTCCCAGTGAACCGATGACACACTGCCTTCGGCCCCGCCCCCCCAGCCCTCCTGTCCAATCAGACGGCTTCTCCTCCCAGTGAACCGATGACACACTGCCTTCGGCCCCGCCCCCCCAGCCCTCCTGTCCAATCAGACGGCTTCTCCTCCCAGTAAACCGGTGACACAGACGGTTGTAAGAAAAGTGTCCGTAAAGTTTTATTCAGTCTCAGTATGACCAGGGTGGATTACAGACCTGCTGAACTTTAACGTTTCATAAACCATCTGTTTTTATTCTTCTCCTCTTTTTATTTCTCTTTTTTTCTCCATCTTGGATCAGAAATGGAAGCTTTGGTCACATAAGAGTGAAAAAACATTCGTATACAGTGCACTTTAAAAAAGAATGAAACCGGTTAAAACTTTACAAGAAATCAAACGGAGCGTCTGATCGACGTTAAGGCAAACAGACGAAGCTCCATGGCAACAAACAGAAGAACAAGCTACAGTTAGTGATGATGAAGATGATGAAGATGGCGATTAGCGTTCATTAGTTAACTAATACAAACATTTACAAGGCTTTTTTATTTAGTGACATTACACTTTAATAAGAACGGAACCGACAGCTGGACTCAAAACGCCGTCACACAGCAGCAGCACAGGAAGTTCACCGACACAATAAAACCACCCCCGGACACACACACCGCCAAAATAAGAGGACAGACAACAGAAGAAGATGAGGACAGACTGACACGCTGACGACGGCTGAAGCAACGAAAAAAAATATGTAAAAACTAAACAGACTGTAAAACATCGGCCGAGTCCGAAGTCTCATTTTCCTGAAACACGTCAAAGAATATCAAATTAAACTCGTTCAATAAGTCGTAATTACGACTTATTAAGTCGTAATTACGACATTATTGCGATAAATCGTAATTCCAATTTATCTCGTAAATTACGATTTATTATAATTACGATAAGTCATAATTACGAGATAATAAGTCATAATTACAATAATAAGTCATAATTACGATAATAAGTCATAATTACGAGATAATAAGTCAATCACGAGATAATAAGTCATAATTACGAGATAATAAGTCATAATCACGAGATAATAAGTCATAATTACGAGATAATAAGTCATAATTATGAGATAATAAGTCATAGTTACGAGATAATAAGTCATAATTACGATAATAAGTCATAATTACGAGATAATAAGTCATAATTAAGGACCCAGATGTGTTTCTTCAGTGAATCCGATGTTTTTCTATGTGGATGTTAAATTGAATTGAGACTTTTGTGACTCAATAAAAGACAGAAACAGTTGATGAGATGGAGACCAGCAGGAACCAGCAGAGACCAGCAGAGACCAGCAGAGACCAACTGGTCCCAACTCTGAGAGACGCTCATATCTCTTATCACATAATTCCTCATTTAAATAAAATACTGACTTTTATTTTGAAGTTTTTCATCTTTGAACTTTTCACATTTGAGAACTTAATAAGATACGATACTGGGACCAGACTGGGACCAGACTGGGACCAGACTGGGACCAGACTGGGACCAGTATCAATCCATTAGACCTGTTGGGACCAGACTGGACAGATACTGGTCTGGCTGATAGATTTGTTTAAATCATTTTGTTTCTTCTGTTCTGTGACGATAAGAGCGTCGCTCAGGAGAGAAAGAGGCTGACCACACTGGTTCTGCTGGACCGGTAGAACCGGTACAGGTGCTGCTGTAGAGACAGGCAGAGGATGAGGAGGAAGAGGAGGATGAGGAGGAAGAGGAGGAAGAGGAGGATGAGGATGAGGAGGAGGAGGAGGAAGAGGAGGAGGAGGAAGAGGAAGAAGAGGAAGAGGAAGAAGAGGAGGATGAGGAAAAGGAGGAAGAGGAGGATGAGGAAGAGGAAGAAGAGGAGGATGAGGAAGAGGAGGAAGAGGAAGAGGAAGAAGAGGAGGATGAGGAAAAGGAGGAAGAGGAGGAAGAGGAAGAAGAGGAGGATGAGGAAGAGGAAGAAGAGGAGGATGAGGAAAAGGAGGAAGAGGAAGAAGAGGAGGATGAGGAAAAGCAGGAAGAGGATGATGAGGAAGAGGAGGAAGAGGAAGAAGAGGAGGATGAGGAAGAGGAAAAAGAGGAGGATGAGGAGGAAGAAGAAGAAGAAGAAGAGGATGAGGAAGAGGAAGAAGAAGAGGATGAGGAAGAGGAAGAGGAAGAAGAGGAGGATGAGGAAGAGGAAGAAGAGGATGAGGAAGAGGAAGAAGAAGAGGATGAGGAAGAGGAAGAGGAAGAAGAGGAGGATGAGGAAGAGGAAGACGAGGAGGAAGAAGAGGAGGATGAGGAAGAGGAAGAAGAAGAGGATGAGGAAGAGGACGGTGTCTGGTTAGTGATGAAGACGACAGACTTCCTGTCTGTTCTCTCTCTCTCTCTCTCTCTCTGGTCCAGAGGTCTAGGTGTCGTCTGTCTGTCCAGGCTCCGCCCACAGTGGTCGTGTCCAGTTGGAGTGGGCGGGGCTACGTCAGAGGGGGCGGGGCTACGTCAGAGGGGGCGTGGCCGACTGGAGGTGGGCGGGGTCACACAGTTAGGTGTTCCCTTTCAGAACCCCGAGACAGCTCTGCAGCAGCTGGAGGTTCCCCTGCAGGAGAGAGGACTACAGCATTACCACTACTACTACTACTACTACTACTACTAATACTACTACTACTACAGTAACTACTACTACTACTAATACTACTACTACTACAGTAACTACTACTACTACTAATACTACTACTACTACAGTAACTACTACTACTACATTAACTAAGAGGAGTACTTCCTTGTACTCTGTTACCTTGGCGTGTTTCAGCTCCAGCTCTGCCAGCTCCACCAGGTTCTTCCTGAATGCTGCCACTCGTCTCGTCTTGAAGTCGATGAGCTCTGAGTCCAGAACAGAGTCCAGGTTAGATACCACAGCTGGGGGGGGGAGAAGTATGAAGGAGCAGGAGTAAAAGTGAAAGGAGTCCGTGGACTCGGCTGACCTTGCTTGGCGGACTCGGAGATCTTCTCAAACTTGTGGCAGCAGAGCTGCTGGCTGGTCTCGGCCTGCAGGACGTCTCTGTTTTTGGCTCGAGCTTTGTCCAGAGCCTTGTTAGCGTTCTCGTAGTCCACCAGAGACCGGCTCCTCCGGTACAGCAGGTCCTGCAGCCGGTCACAATATTCAAGATTTAACTCAACTCCTTCTTTTTAACATCTGATTAATAATAAAATGTTTCCCCCAGAGGGCTGACATGTTCCTAGATCACCATGAATCCCACGGCACTAGCATTAACGCAATTAATCGAGGAACATCATGTGATTAGTCGTGATTAAATATTTAAATTATTATTGACGGTCCTAGAAACTATATATTGTGTTTTTAAAGCGTTTCATCTCCAGTAGGAACCAATGAGCTTGGAGCTGAGAGCCTCAGACAGGAAGTCAGACCGTATTCAGAGACGGACTAACACATTGCTGGTTTGACGAGGTCACACCTTTGCAGCCTGCGACTCTCTCAGGTAATACTTCAGCAGGTCGGCCAGCTTCAGGTCTTCATCTGCTGCAACTCGAGCTTCAATTTTCTGTGAAACAACGACAGAAACCTTCACTAGTCTCATTGTGTACAAAACTACCCACTGCTGTGGACTTTATGTACATTATATATATGGTCACTATACCGGTACCCTATATCGTTGACATAGGGTACCGGTCATGTGATCTGACAACAAACATACCCTCGTTTTCTCAAACAGCTCCGACACTTTCAGGAAGAACCTGAAACAAAACAAACAGGAAGCAGATCAACAGGAGGAAGAGATAAATAAATAAATGATGTGATACCATCACCAGTGTCAACGTGTTGGTTCGTACTTGCAGAGGTCCGTGGAGTCCTGCGTTCCTAACGCGTAGAGAGACGAGGCGATTCTGTTGATGTCGTCTGCAGCGTCTGAACACAAACACCTGATGTTTAGTCCTACATTTCCCATAGTGCACCTGGATAGAGTCTCCCCTGCCTGGTAAAGATTGTGTAAGGGGTCACATGGGCCTGGCTGGAGTCTGATGTCCTTCTAAGCACGGCTCCAGCTGGTGTTTGTGATGTCATAACGGGGATGCTGAGAAATTTGTGACCATATTAGTCGGCTCTCGCTGGATCGATTAGTCGGCTATTTTTAGGGATCAGATCAGTGGAATGTGGGGCGGCCGGACAAAGGATATAAGGAAGGACTGTTCCTCTGTTATCTGGTTTCTATAAACACTTCAAACTTACAAGTCGTTGTCTGTCCGACAGTTAATCTGTTTACAGTCAGTTCAACATAATCTGGCGTCACTAACAGGATTGGAAGAAGACGGGCTACGGGCTCTCTATGGCCTCTTTCCGACACCTTCCGACATCTTTCTGTTATAAAATGAGCTGGATTCTTACTTTTGTGTGAGCGGATCATTCTGTCAGATTTGGCCGACGCGTCTTTCACTCTGTTGTGATATTCTAACAGAAAAGTCTTCTCGTGCTCGAAGAAGTCGTCCACGTCCTGAAAAACAGAAAAACAATAAATACGAATGAAATCTGACAGACGTGAAACCGTGAAACTCAGGTAGAAGATCAGAACGGTCACCTTGACTCCGGCCACCAGGACGCCGTCCGCCGACTTCACCACGTTCTTAAAGAAATCCTCCAGCTTCTCCTTCTTGTTCTTCCCTCGTACACTCAGCTGTCAGAGAGGAGAGGTCAGAGGTCAGAGGTCACACAGCAGCAACAACAACAACAACATGAACTGTACACGCAGCGGATACACAACATAAATCTGTCTCCATCTTCTGTTAGAACTGATCATTTCTGCTGTGGAGTACCACAAGGCTCCAGCTTAGATCCTCTTTCATTGTTGTTTCAGCTCTGCTCTGTTGATCCTGCTGCTGTAGCTAGCTAGCTAGGTAGCTAGGTGGGTAGCTAGATAGCTAGATGGGTAGGTAGCTAGGTAGGTAGGTAGGTAGCTAGGTAGGTAGGTAGGCAGGTAGCTAGATAGGTAGATGGGTAGGTAGGTAGCTAGGTAGGTAGGTAGGCAGGTAGCTAGATAGGTAGCTAGATGGGTAGGTAGCTATGTAGATAGGTAGGTAGCTAGGTAGGTAGGTAGGTAAGTAGGTAGCTAGGTAGGTAGGTAGATGGGTAGGTAGCTATGTAGATAGGTAGGTAAGTAGGTAGCTAGGTAGGTAGGTAGATGGGTAGGTAGCTAGGTAGGTAGCTAGATAGGTAGCTAGATGGGTAGGTAGGTAGCTAGGTAGGTAGATGGGTAGGTAGGTAGCTAGATGGGTAGGTAGGTAGCTAGGTAGGTAGATGGGTAGGTAGGTTTCATCTCTGCTCTGTTGATCCTGCTGCTGTTAGTCTCTCACATGATGCTGGTCATCTCTTTGCTGTTTTTAAATGTGCTCTATACATGCAGCCATAAAACTACTCTAACATACATGTTTACATGTAAATATAACATGTGCACATATAGAAGTGAAGTCAAACAGGTGATGAAGTGAGACCTCTTAATGTTGCTCTGTTTAAAGTTTACCTGCTCACAGGTGAGCTTCACCTGGATGGACACGTATAGTGCCAGCAGTGACTGAAGGTGTGAGAAGTGTCAGCAGTGACTGAAGGTGTGAGAAGTGTCAGCAGTGACTGAAGGTGTGAGAAGTGTCAGCAGTGGCTGAAGGTGTGAGAAGTGTCAGCAGTGGCTGAAGGTGTGAGAAGTGTCAGCAGTGACTGAAGGTGTGAGAAGTGTCAGCAGTGACTGAAGGTGTGAGAAGTGTCAGCAGTGGCTGAAGGTGTGAGAAGTGTCAGCAGTGGCTGAAGGTGTGAGAAGTGTCAGCAGTGGCTGAAGGTGTGAGAAGTGTCAGCAGTGACTGAAGGTGTGAGAAGTGTCAGCAGTGACTGAAGGTGTGAGAAGTGTCAGCAGTGACTGAAGGTGTGAGAAGTGTCAGCAGTGACTGAAGGTGTGAGAAGTGTCAGCAGTGAGTGAAGGTGTGTGAAGTGTCAGCAGTGACTCACGTCCTGGTTGTACTCCAGGAAGACGTGGAAGTTGAGGTCTTTCCTGAGGACAGGATGAGCCGCCACA
>CAKAOJ020000226.1:352500-382500 GCA_916701645.2 Sebastolobus alascanus | reverse complement strand
CGGTCCTCACCACCACGGTTTAAAGGGACGGCGGTCCTCACCACCACAGTATAAAAGGACGGCGGTCCTCACCACCACGGTATAAAAGGACGGCGGTCCTCACCACCACAGTATAAAAGGACGGCGGTCCTCACCACCACGGTATAAAAGGACGGCGGTCCTCACCACCACGGTTTAAAAGGACGGCGGTCCTCACCACCACGGTATAAAAGGACGACGGTCCTCACCACCACGGTATAAAAGGACGGCGGTCCTCACCACCACGGTTTAAAAGGACGAAGGTCCTCACCACCACGGTATAAAAGGACGGCGGTCCTCACCACCACGGTTTAAAAGGACGGCGGTCCTCACCACCACGGTTTAAAGGGACGGCGGTCCTCACCACCACAGTATAAAAGGACGGCGGTCCTCACCACCACGGTATAAAAGGACGGCGGTCCTCACCACCACGGTTTAAAAGGACGGCGGTCCTCACCACCACGGTTTAAAGGGACGGCGGTCCTCACCACCACGGTATAAAAGGACGGCGGTCCTCACCACCACGGTATAAAAGGACGGCGGTCCTCACCACCACGGTTTAAAAGGACGGCTGTCCTCACCACCACGGTTTAAAGGGACGGCGGTCCTCACCACCACGGTATAAAAGGACGGCTGTCCTCACCACCACGGTATAAAAGGACGGCGGTCCTCACCACCACGGTATAAAAGGACGGCGGTCCTCACCACCACGGTTTAAAAGGACGGCGGTCCTCACAAAGACAGAAACACACAGTGAGACTCACCTTGGTGTGGACGGTGAACTTCACCTTGTCTCTCTCACTCAGAGCGTCGGAGATGTCCACCTGCAGCGTGGCGTCCGTCTGCAGGTCCACGTTGACCGCCCGCGGCTGCAGAGAGACGACAGAGACCACATATCCCATGATGCACCACACCCTATGATCAGCTGCTTAACATAACACAGTGGTGATATACTGTTTATATGATGATGATATAATGTGACATCACAGAGGGTGAAAATATGAATATGAACTTTAATTATTTCAATAACCTGTCAAATATCATCAAGCTGAAATACAACGACACTACAGAGAGAACAATAAAGATGATCCAATCTAATAAATACAATATAATAAAATAAATACAATACAAATACCACTCAGTTCATTGAAGATATTCTCATTATTATATCTGAATTCATCCATTTTCAAGTTGTTTACAGTCTGCTTTTAAATAGAGGATGTATAACAGCTTCCTGTGGCTCAGTCTTTATATTAGAGTATTATATTATATTATATTATATTATATTATAGTACTATAGAGGACGGTCTCAGTCTGACACATTTCATATCTTTAGATTATATTATTACATATATATATATATATATATATATATATATATATATATATATATATATATATATATATATATATATATATATATATATATAGTTATTTCTATGCTACCACTTACAGTCAGCAGCACAGATCTATTCCAGCTCCCTCTGCACATGATCAGCCATCAGTCTCAGATATAGACCATCCTGTGACGGTCAAATTTACACGTGCACCATGGTTCACGTGGCGTGCACACACAGTAATGACTACTGTCACAGTGTTGACAACTAACTGATTTACAGACTTTATTTCTAAAAAGAGACCAGCGTCTCATTGAAGAGAGAAATATATTCAGATATCTTATATAGAAATTGATCCCTCCCTCTCCTCTGTCTGTATTAAAGGCAGCGTTGACGATGTTCTCCAGTAGACACTATCTGTTATATTGGTTGAAATGGTCTTTCCCCCCCGACAGCGATCCATTACTGATGAGCTCTGAAAAAGGACCTGAAAAGAGCCGTCATCTGTAGCCGCTGTAATCCTGTAAAAACGTCTACCAATCACTGCCTCGAGGTCCGCTTGGAAAGAACCAATCAGCTGCCTCCCTGAGTAAACTCATTCCTGCAGTAGCACTGCACAGGTTACTGTCATGAGGTAGCGTTGTTGAGTTGAGGTCCTCTCTCCGCTCTGTGGCTGTGAAGGAGTTACGATGCGGCGGTGCCCGTGCACGTGTGTGTGTGGGGGGGGCGTTGCCTTGGAAGGAGCCCCGAGGGGGGGGGGGGAGGGGGGGAGGGGGGGGGAGGGTTTAGACGGAGATCCTGAGGCGAAGCTACCTTCAAATTATGCTAGCTCTCCAACATCTTCCACCCTATCTATAATATAATATACCTGTGTTACCTGGTGTTACCCTGTGGTACAGGTGTTACCCTGTGGTACAGGTGTTACCCTGTGGTACAGGTGTTACCCTGTGGTACAGGTGTTACCCTGTTACCCTCAGGTACAGGTGTTACCCTGTGGTACAGGTGTTACCCTGTGGTACAGGTGTTACCCTGTGGTACAGGTGTTACCCTGTGGTACCCGTGTTACCCTGTGGTACAGGTGTTACCCGGTGGTACAGGTGTTACCCGGTGGTACAGGTGTTACCCTGTGGTACAGGTGTTACCCTGTGGTACAGGTGTTACCCGGTGGTACAGGTGTTACCCGGTGGTACAGGTGTTACCCGGTGGTACAGGTGTTACCCGGTGGTACAGGTGTTACCCGGTGGTACAGGTGTTACCCTGTGGTACAGGTGTTACACACAGTTACCGGTGTCACCGGTGAGAGTTGTCAGACGATGACGGAGGATTTGGTGTCAAAGCGAAACACAAAAGCGCCTATTTGTCAATAATTCAGATTTAAGCCCAACGCTGTCAGGGCACCAGAACGTTAATGAGGTAATCACCGAGCGGAGGCCGGCGCGGTCACACCAGGTGTGTACGGTGCAGCCCCGCAGCGGAGGCTGGACCAGAGAGACCGGAGAGACCGGAGAGACCAGAGAGAGACCGGAGAGAGACCAGAGAGAGACCAGAGAGACCAGAGAGACCAGAGAGACCAGAGAGACCAGAGAGAGACCGGAGAGAGACCAGAGAGACCAGAGAGACCAGAGAGAGACCAGAGAGACCAGAGAGACCAGAGAGACCAGAGAGACCAGAGAGAGACCAGAGAGACCAGAGAGAGACCAGAGAGACCAGAGAGAGACCAGAGAGACCAGAGAGAGACCAGAGAGACCAGAGAGACCAGAGAGACCAGAGAGAGACCAGAGAGAGACTAGAGAGACCAGAGAGACCAGAGAGAGACCAGAGAGACCAGAGAGACCAGAGAGAGACCAGAGAGACCAGAGAGAGACCAGAGAGACCAGAGAGAGACCAGAGAGACCAGAGAGACCAGAGAGAGACCAGAGAGACCAGAGAGACCAGAGAGACCAGAGAGACCAGAGAGAGACCAGAGAGACCAGAGAGACCAGAGAGACCAGAGAGAGACCAGAGAGACCAGAGAGACCAGAGAGACCAGAGAGAGACCAGAGAGACCAGAGAGACCAGAGAGACCAGAGAGAGACCAGAGAGACCAGAGAGAGACCAGAGAGACCAGAGAGAGACCAGAGAGACCAGAGAGACCAGAGAGAGACCAGAGAGACCAGAGAGAGACCAGAGAGAGACCAGAGAGAGACCAGAGAGACCAGAGAGACCAGAGAGAGACCAGAGAGACCAGAGAGACCAGAGAGACCAGAGAGAGACCAGAGAGACCAGAGAGAGACCAGAGAGACCAGAGAGACCAGAGAGAGACCAGAGAGACCAGAGAGAGACCAGAGAGACCAGAGAGAGACCAGAGAGACCAGAGAGACCAGAGAGAGACCAGAGAGACCAGACACATCGTCATCCGACGGTAAAGATCAGAGTCGGGCGGCAGAGAGGAGTGACGAGGGTTAACTCTGGAGAGAGTATCGTTATCGACTCCGGACCAGGCAGGAAACAGTTCACAGAGTCTGGTTTGTCCCTTCTGGGCTGCCGTAGGAACACGGAGGACCCCGTGAAGAGGACCGGCTCCCTCTTGAGATATAAAGGACTCATTCTAACAGAAACACAACCACTCTCATTATCAGCCGATTATACACTGATCAAAACATAGTTATTAATATTATATTAATTACTGCTGATAGATCCCCCTGAATGTTTCCTACTGCTCCTTTAACAAGCTGACTACTACTGGATCAGGACTGGATCAGGACCGGATCAGGACCGGATCAGGACTGGATCAGGACCGGATCAGGACTGGACCAGGACTGGATCTGGATCTGGACTGGATCAGGACCAGGACTGGACAGACTCAACACATCTAACTGGGACCAGTAACACAGACTGGTTTCACTCTGTTCTGGTTTCCTCTCAACTTTAAGTGACCGAAGCGAATCATCCAATCAGCATCAGAGCCAGTGTGAGGGTCATGTGACAGCAGAACCTGTTAGCTCACTTAGCCGCTGAAGCTAACGGCCCGCGGCCGGGTCACCGGCTGCAGGCCGCCCGGTCGAACCGGTTTAACGGACACACAGCCTGGAGCCCGTTAGCATGAAGCTAACGTTAGTCAACACGGCTAGCCTGGCTAGCAAACCGAAGCTAAGCTAAGTAGCTTCTTTAGCTGAGCCCACACGGACAGACAGGTGGAGGCGGACAGACAGGTGGAGGCGGACAGACAGGTGGACAGGTAATACTCACTCCCCGGTCCTCCTCGGAGAGGAAGTCGGGTCCATCGTCCAGCCCTTCCTGCTGCGGAGAGACAGAGACAGAGAGGCGGACACAGTTAGCTCACCGACACACCGACCGGAACACAGCAGCAGCAGCAGCAGCAGCAGCAACAACAACAACAACAGCTCGACCACCGGAGCACCGGCGGCTCACCGGAGCACCGGCGGCTCACCGGGACCCGGTAACCGGCTGATAACAGAGCTCGAGAGGAGCGAGAGGAGAGAGGAGACATGAACCCACCATCATGGCTCCGAACGGGTGGAGACCGGAAGTGGTGTGACGTCACGACGGCCAGGCAGACGTCATGAATCCAATTCAAAACAAGAAGAAGAAGAAGAAGAAGTGTAGTAGTACAACTACATATTACATACTATACAACTACTATACAACTACTACTACTATAGTAGTTGTGTAGTAGTACTACTACTACTATAGTAGTTGTGTAGTAGTTGTTGTGTAGTAGTTGTATAGTAGTTGTGTAGTAGTTGTTGTGTAGTAGTTGTATACTAGTTGTGTAGTAGTACAACTACATACTACAAACTATACAACTACTATAAAACTACTATACAACTACTACTACTATAGTAGTTGTGTAGTAGTTGTTGTTTAGTAGTTGTATAGTAGTACAACTGCATACTACAAACTAAACAACTACTATAAAACTACTATACAACTACTACTACTATAGTAGTTGTGTAGTAGTTGTTGTGTAGTAGTTGTATACTAGTTGTGTAGTAGTACAACTACATACTACAAACTATACAACTACTATAAAACTACCACTACTATAGTAGTTGTGTAGTAGTTGTTGTGTAGTAGTTGTATAGTAGTTGTGTAGTAGTACAACTACATACTACAAACTATACAACTACTACACAACTACTACTACACAACTACTATACAACTACTACACAACTACTATAGTAGTAGTAGTAGTAGTAGTAGTAGTAGTAGTAGTTGTATAGTAGTTGTGTAGTAGTAGTTATGTAGTAGTACAACTACATACTACAAACTATACAACTACTACTACACAACTATAGTAGTATATAGTTGTAGTAGTAGTAGTTGTGTAGTAGTTGTGTAGTAGTAGTTGTGTAGTAGTAGTTGTGTAGTTGTTTCCTTGTGTAGACATGACGACGGACTCAGAAACATGTCGGTCCATAAATAGAAGCAGGAGGATCAGATTCTCAGCTGGTCTCTGCTGGGGCCTGGACCAGGAAGAGAGTTCATCATATCTGGGGTATCTTCACCGTACCCGGGGTATCTTCACCGTACCCGGGGTATCTTCACCGTACCCGGGGTATCTTCACCGTACCAGGGGTATCTTCACCGTACCCGGGGTATCTTCACCGTACCCGGGGTATCTTCACCGTACCCGGGGTATCTTCACCGTACCCGGGGTATCTTCACCGTACCAGGGGTATCTTCACCGTACCCGGGGTATCTTCACCGTACCCGGGGTATCTTCACCGTACCAGGGGTATCTTCACCGTACCAGGGGTATCTTCACCGTACCCGGGGTATCTTCACCGTACCAGGGGTATTTTCACCGTACCAGGGGTATCTTCACCGTACCAGGGGTATCTTCACCGTACCCGGGGTATCTGCACCGTACCAGGGGTATCTGCACCGTACCAGGGGTATCTTCACCGTACCCGGGGTATCTGCACCGTACCCGGGGTATCTTCACCGTACCCGGGGTATCTTCATCGTACCCGGGGTATCAGTAGTAGTCAGTAGGCGGTGATTTTGTAAAGTTGATCTCTTATCTGGAACATAATCTGGGACTGAAAACCCTGAAGGGTTAAACCTGAAGTTACCTCGCTGACCGCAAATCCTGCTTCATAGTACAGGGACCTGGTAAAGCATAGACATACAGTACATAGACATACAGTACATAGACATACAGTACATAGACATACAGTACATAGACATACATACATAGACATACAGTACATAGACATACAGTACATAGACATATATACAGTACATAGATATATATACAGTACATAGACATACATACATAGACATATATACAGTACATAGACATATATACATAGACATATATACATAGACATACATACATAGACATACAGTACATAGACATACAGTACATAGACATATATACAGTACATAGATATATATACAGTACATAGACATACATACATAGACATATATACAGTACATAGACATATATACATACATAGACATACATACATAGACATATATACATAGACATGTATACATGGATGCCGCATTGACTCCTCCTCGTAGATCCTAAATCCTTTAATATAATAACGACTGGTTGAAATCGGTTGAGAGATGAAGACGTTATAGTACTTTAAATCCAGAAAAACAGCAGCTCCCCCCCTTTCAGTAGTACAGGGTTACAGGCCCGTCTGACCAGGTCCAATATGGAGCCCACGTTGACGTACGATCCAGGAGTCAATGTGGCGTCTATGTATATATGTCTATGTAAACTGTATATGTCTATGTATATATGTCTATGTATACTGTATATGTCTATGTATATATGTCTATGTAAACTGTATATGTCTATGTATATATGTCTATGTAAACTGTATATGTCTATGTATATATGTCTATGTATACTGTATATGTCTATGTATATATGTCTATGTATACAGTATATGTCTATGTATGCATGTTTATGTGTATATATGTATATGTATATATGACTTTGTGTACACGTCTGTGTATATACAGTGTGTTTATGTATATACGTTTAAGTATACTGTATATGTGTATGTATATATGTCTATGTATACAGTATGTGTATCTATACACGTCTATGTATACTGTATATGTGTATACACGTCTATGTATACTGTATACACGTCTATGTATACTGTATATATGTATGTATACACGTCTATTTATACTGTATATGTGTATGTATACACGTCCATGTATACTGTATATGTGTATACACGTCTATGTATACTGTATATGTGTATACACGTCTATGTATACTGTATATGTGTATACACGTCTATGTATACTGTATATGTGTATGTATACACGTCTATGTATATTGTATATGTGTATACACGTCTATGTATACTGTATATGTGTATACACGTCTATGTATACTGTATATGTATGTATATGTCTATGTATACTGTATGTGTATATATGTCTATGTAAACTGTATATGTCTATGTATATATGTCTATGTATACTGTATATGTCTATGTATACTGTATATGTGTATACACGTCTATGTTTACTGTATATGTGTATGTATATATGTCTATGTATACTGTATATGTCTATGTATGCCTGTTTATGTGTATATATGTATATGTATATATGACTATGTGTACACGTCTGTGTATATACAGTGTGTTTATGTATATACGTTTAAGTATACTGTATATGTTTATGTATATATGTCTATGTATACAGTATGTGTATGTATACACGTCTATGTATACTGTATATGTGTATACACGTCTATGTATACTGTATATGTGTGTGTATACACGTCTATGTATACTGTATATGTGTATACACGTCTATATATACTGTATATGTGTATACACGTCTATGTATACTGTATACACGTCTATGTATACTGTATATATGTATGTATACACGTCTATTTATACTGTATATGTGTATGTATACACGTCTATGTATACTGTATATGTATACACGTCTATGTATACTGTAGATGTATACACGTCTATGTATACTGTATATGTATACACGTCTATGTATACTGTAGATGTATACACGTCTATGTATACTGTATATGTATACACGTCTATGTATACTGTATGTGTATACACGTCTATGTATACTGTATATGTATACACGTCTATGTATACTGTAGATGTATACACGTCTATGTATACTGTATATGTATGTATATGTCTATGTATACTGTATGTGTATATATATCTATGTAAACTGTATATGTCTATGTATATATGTCTATGTATATTGTATATATGTGTATATATACACGTCCATGTATACTGTATATGTGTATATATACACGTCCATGTATACTGTATATGTGTGTATGTATACTGTATATGTGTATATATACACGTCCATGTATACTGTATATGTGTATATACACAGGTCCATGTATACTTTATATGTGTATATATACAGGTCCATGTATACTGTATATGTGTATATATACAGGTCCATGTATACTGTATATGTGTATATACACAGGTCCATGTATACTTTATATGTGTATATACACAGGTCCATGTATACTTTATATGTGTATATACACAGGTCCATGTATACTGTATGTGTGTGTGTGGTGAAGGAGCAGCGGGTGGAGCCGCTCTGTGATTGGTGGAAGCAGAGAGGAGGCGGGAGGCTTCAGATCTACCACAGGCTTTTATTGCAAAGTGGCTTCCTGTGATGTCAGAAACAACGTTCCACGTTAAGGCTCCAGATGTCGTCGTGTTCTTGGTGTTCTTGTTGGTGTTGTGGGGTCGTCTCTCACTGCTGGGGTCAAATCTGCTTCCTGTAGTGTTTCTTTACAAAATAAAAGTGCACTCTAACTAAGTGGTGTGACGGTTACATTCAAACTGAAAGTAAGGCGACGACCAAACAGCTAGAATGGCGGCGAGTCCGACAGGAAATGAGACTGAGGTAAACATGAAGCGGTAGTGTTCTAACCTTCTTCTTCTTCTTCTCCTCTGAATGCATAGACTAACGATGAGGGCGCCTGGTCTCAACATACTGGAGAAGAAACAACACTTTACAATAATAAATAAAGTCATATGTAAAAAGCGTCATGACCCGTGTGCTGCAGGAGGCGGAGCTTCGCGGCGCGGCGCTCGCCTCCTTCACGTGTGGCTGCTTCCTTCACATCGACTTTTTGGCAAAACTCTGGCTGAGCGAGAGACAACGTCCCGGTTTGGTGATTCTGTTGTTTCTGCCAGGTGAAGTCATGTGGCAACAGACTGGGAGGGGGGTTGCATATCATTATGTTAATGAGATCTCATATCATTATGCTAATGAGGTCTCATTTCATTATGCTAATGAGATATCATATCATTATGCCAAGGTCTCATATCATTATGTTAATGAGATCTTATACATTATGCTAATGAGAGTTCATATATTATGCTAATGAGATCTCACATCATTATGTTAATGAGATCTCATATCATTATGCTAATGAGATCTTCATGTTGGAAAAAAGCAAAAAGAACAAAAACAAAAGAAAACGTAGAGTCGTGAAGACGTTAACTCCTTCAGGACGCGATACAGAGCAAGCTGCTGAGTGAAGCGGCGGTGTTCAGGTGAGGTCAGGTGCTTCGGTCCGGATGGCACGGCGGTTGGCTTGGCTCCGCTCGGCTCGCCGCCGTGACATCACAGCGGCTTGCCCTCCAGAGACACCACCACGTTCCCGCCCAGCTTCTCAGCCAACGTGGCGCGGTCCTGGATGTCGTCCAGCCCGTTCACCTGCCACTCGTGTTTGATACCTGAGGAGACACACCTGAGGTTACTGGGGGGGTCACCTGAACAAAACACCAATCACACCTGAGGTCACTGGGGGGTCACCTGAACAAAACACCAATCACACCTGAGGTTACTGGGGGGTCACCTGAACAAAACACCAATCACACCTGAGGTCACAGGGGGTTCACCTGAACAAAACACCAATCACACCCCCAGCAGGTCACAGGACGATCACATGATGACCTCTGACCCCAGCAGGTCACATGATGACCCCTGACCCCAGCAGGTCACATGATGACTCACCTGTAAACTTCTTCTTGATGGCGTCTTTAGAGCTGGCGTAGATCATCTTGCTCTTCAGTGGAGCGTTCTCTGGAGCCCTGAAACACAACACCGACCGTCAGAACCAACAGCGACAGACCCTGATGGATTCTTCAGGGTTCTTCTGGGTCCACACCGATCATTAGCAATCAATGAGGCAGAGAACCGATATATGGAACCCAGACTCATTTAAGTTCTTAGTGTTTAGAACAACACAAACTCCAACTCACAACGTGGTTTAAATGCTTTTCCTGGACCTTTAGACCGTTTCTGTAGTGTGGGGGGGTCTCAGTGCTACTCTACAGTTCTGGTTCTGGTTCATCACTTTGACTTCAATCACAAGACAAACAACACACTTATTGATCAGCTTTTTCTTCTTTTCTTCAAGAGAAAATAAAACTGTGATGCAGCGTGCTGTCGGTGCTGACAGCAGATCCAGATCCAGAACCAGAACCAGAACCAGAACCAGAGCTAATGGACGCACCTGAAGTCAAATGTAGCTACAGAACTAACCCCTAAAACCAGGACCAAACCTGTCGCAGTCTGAGAGGTCTGGGCCAGAATCTGGTCTGGAGTGTGACTGGTCCCTGGTCAGTGTGACCGGTCCCTGGTTGGTATGACTGGTCCCTGGTCAGTGTGACTGGTCCCTGGTTGGTATGACTGGTCCCTGACTGGTGTGACTGGTCCCTGGTCAGTGTGACTGGTCCCTGGTTGGTATGACTGGTCCCTGGTCAGTGTGACCGGTCCCTGACTAGTGTGACTGGTCCCTGGTCAGTGTGACTGGTCCCTGGTTGGTATGACTGGTCCCTGCTCAGTGTGACTGGTCCCTGCTCAGTGTGACTGGTCCCTGACTGGTGTGACTGGTCCCTGGTCAGTGTGACCGGTCCCTGACTAGTGTGACTGGTCCCTGGTCAGTGTGACTGGTCCCTGGTTGGTATGACTGGTCCCTGCTCAGTGTGACTGGTCCCTGCTCAGTGTGACTGGTCCCTGGTCAGTGTGACCGGTCCCTGACTAGTGTGACTGGTCCCTGGTCAGTGTGACTGGTCCCTGGTTGGTATGACTGGTCCCTGCTCAGTGTGACTGGTCCCTGCTCAGTGTGACTGGTCCCTGACTGGTGTGACTGGTCCCTGGTCAGTGTGACCGGTCCCTGACTAGTGTGACTGGTCCCTGGTCAGTGTGACTGGTCCCTGGTCAGTGTGACTGGTCCCTGGTCAGTGTGACTGGTCCCTGACTAGTGTGACTGGTCCCTGACTGGTATGACTGGTCCCTGACTAGTGTGACTGGTCCCTGGTCAGTGTGACCGGTCCCTGGTTGGTATGTATGGTCCCTGGTCAGTGTGACTGGTCCCTGCTCAGTGTGACTGGTCCCTGACTGGTATGACTGGTCCCTGACTAGTGTGACTGGTCCCTGGTCAGTGTGACCGGTCCCTGACTAGTGTGACTGGTCCCTGGTCAGTGTGACCGGTCCCTGGTTGATATGACTGGTCCCTGGTCAGTGTGACCGGTCCCTGACTGGTGTGACTGGTCCCTGGTCAGTGTGACCGGTCCCTGAATAGTGTGACTGGTCCCTGGTCAGTGTGACCGGTCCCTGACTAGTGTGACTGGTCCCTGGTTGATATGACTGGTCCCTGGTCAGTGTGACCGGTCCCTGACTAGTGTGACTGGTCCCTGGTCAGTGTGACCGGTCCCTGGTCAGTGTGAATGGTCCCTGGTCAGTGTGACCGGTCCCTGACTAGTGTGACTGGTCCCTGGTCAGTGTGACTGGTCCCTGGTCAGTGTGACTGGTCCCTGGTCAGTGTGACCGGTCCCTGGTTGGTATGACTGGTCCCTGGTCAGTGTGACTTGTCCCTGGTCAGTGTGACCGGTCCCTGGTTGGTATGACTGGTCCCTGGTCAGTGTGACCAGTCCCTGGTTGGTATGACTGGTCCCTGGTCAGTGTGACCAGTCCCTGGTTGGTATGACTGGTCCCTGGTCAGTGTGACCAGTCCCTGGTTGGTATGACTGGTCCCTGACTGGTGTGACTGGTCCCTGGTCAGTGTGACTGGTCCCTGACTGGTGTGACCGGTCCCTGGTCAGTGTGACCGGTCCCTGATGAGTACTGTACCAGAAGATGAAGACCAGGTCCTCCTTCTTGGACTCCTTGGTCTCGTAGGTGGCGTCGTACAGCCCGTATCTGCAGTCGTTGGGGGGGAGGAGCTTAACGAAGCAGCCGTAGGGGTCGTCCACCGTCTCGCCGATGTCCCCCACCAGGATCTGCTTCCCTTCCTCAACGATGATCTTCTTCTTGTCCTCGCTGAGACAGAACAGAACCGCCTTCTTCCTCTTCTTCACCTCGTCCTGGGAGGAAGACTTCCTCACCTTCATGTCGTTGAACACCCTGATGACCTCATCGTTCACTGTCACACCTGACGCCTGCAGAGGACGCGTGGGATTGGTTCACAGGAGGACATGTGACACAATGACACGCGTCAGTACAGAGCTGAGACCAGCAGTTCATTAAAGAGACACACTCTGATTATCAGGTCAGCATTTACATTAATAAATATGAAATATGAAATATGAAATATTAAAGACACTCTGATTATCAGGTCAGCATTTACATTAATAAATATGAAATATTAAATAATAAATATTAAATTATAAATATTAAAGAGACACACTGATTATCAGGTCAGCATTTACATTAATAAATATTCAATATTAAATAATAAATATTAAATATTAAAGACACACTCTGATTATCAGGTCAGCATTTACATGAATAAATATTCAATATTAAATAATAAATATTAAATATTAAAGACACACTCTGATTATCAGGTCAGAATTTACATTAATAAATATTCAATATTAAATAATAAATATTAAATATTAAAGACACTCTGATTATCAGGTCAGCATTTACATTAATAAATATTCAATATTAAATAATAAATATTAAATATTAAAAACACTCATATTATCAGGTCAGCATTTACATTAATAAATATGAAATATTAAAGACACACTCTGATAATCAGGTCAGCATTTACATTAATAAATATGAAATATGAAATAATAAATATTAAATTATAAATATTAAAGAGACACTGATTATCAGGTCAGCATTTACATTAATAAATATGAAATAATAAATATTAAATTATAAATATTAAAGAGACACTGATTATCAGGTCAGCATTTACATTAATAAATAATAAATAATAAATATTAAATTATAAATATTAAAAACACACTGATTATCAGGTCAGCATTTACATTAATAAATATGAAATATTAAATAATAAATATTAAATATTAAAGACACTGATTATCAGATCAGGGTCTGAATCTGGTGTTAAACTGGTGTTAAACTGGTGTTAAACTGGTGTAACTGGTGTTAAACTGGTGTTAAACTGGTCTAACTGGTGTTAAACTGGTGTTAAACTAGTGTAACTGGTTATTTAATCTAACTGGTGTTAAACTGGTGTAATTGGTATTAAACTGGTGTTAAACTGGTGTTAAACTGGTGTTAAACTGGTGTAGCTGGTGTTAAACTGTTGTTAAACTGGTGTAACACTGGTGTTAAACTGGTGTTAAACTGGTATTAAACTGGTGTAACTGGTGTTAAACTGGTCTAACTGGTGTTAAACTGGTCTAACTGGTGTTAAACTGGTGTAACTGGTGTTAAACTGGTCTAACTGGTGTTAAACTGGTCTAACTGGTGTTAAACTGGTGTTAAACTGGTGTTATACTGGTCTAACTGGTGTTAAACTGGTCTAACTGGTGTTAAACTGGTGTAGCTGGTGTTAAACTGGTCTAACTGGTGTTAAACTGGTGTTAAACTGGTCTAACTGGTGTTAAACTGGTCTAACTGGTGTTAAACTGGTGTTAAACTGGTGTTAAACTGGTGTAGCTGGTGTTAAACTGGTCTAACTGGTGTTAAACTGGCCTAACTGGTGTTAAACTGGTGTTAAACTGGAGTTAAACTGGTGTTAAACTGGTATTAAACTGGTGTAACTGGTGTTAAACTGGTATTAAACTGGTGTAACTGGTGTTAAACTGGTGTAGCTGGTGTTAAACTGTTGTTAAACTGGTGTAACACTGGTGTTAAACTGGTGTTAAACTGGTATTAAACTGGTGTAACTGGTGTTAAACTGGTCTAACTGGTGTTAAACTGGTCTAACTGGTGTTAAACTGGTGTTATACTGGTCTAACTAGTGTTAAACTGGTCTAACTGGTGTTAAACTGGTCTAACTGGTGTTAAACTGGTGTTAAACTGGTCTAACTGGTGTTAAACTGGTCTAACTGGTGTTAAACTGGTGTTAAACTGGTGTAGCTGGTGTTAAACTGGTCTAACTGGTGTTAAACTGGTGTTAAACTGGTCTAACTGGTGTTAAACTGGTGTTAAACTGGTGTTAAACTGGTGTAGCTGGTGTTAAACTGGTCTAACTGGTGTTAAACTGGAGTTAAACTGGTGTTAAACTGGTGTAGCTGGTGTTAAACTGGTCTAACTGGTGTTAAACTGGTCTAACTGGTGTTAAACTGGCGTTAAACTGGTCTAACTGGTGTTAAACTGGTTTAACTGGTGTTAACCTGGTGTTAAACTGGTCTAACTGGTGTTAAACTGGTATTAAACTGGTTAAACTGGTGTTAAACTGGTCTAACTGGTGTTAAACTGGTGTTAAACTGGTGTTAAACTGGTCTAACTGGTGTTAAACTGGTGTTAAACTGGTCTAACTGGTGTTAAACTGGTGTTAAACTGGTGTATCTGGTGACTCTGCAGCGGGCCTCCAGCAGTGACTCTGCAGTCTGTCTGTCTGTCTGTCTGTCTCTGCTAACTGAACATGGACCCGGGCTAGATCTAGCCTCCTGGGCCGGGTCCTTCAGCTGACCGGGTTTAGTCTGGTTCAGTGGGTCCAGCTGGTCTGGTTTAGTCCGGGTCGGACCGTGTGTCCCGGCTGGGTGCGGGCCGGGCCGGGCCGGTCAGCGGGACTTCAGCGGGAATAAGATGGCCGCCCCGGGCCACAAGGCCTTGGGGCAGACCTGGCCCTAACCCGGCCCGGCCCGGCTCGGCCAGGCCCGACACACGGCCCGTTAGACGGATAAAACCAGAAAAAACTCCGTTAACGTCCCCAGATGAACCCCCGGTACCGGGAGCCGTCCTGTGTGACGCACCGAATAACCTCCGGTCTAACGGAACGGCAGCCATGCTAGCTGGCTAGCATCATGCTAACGCGGAGCCACATAACGGTCCACCGGAGACACGCAGCACCCGGACTAAACCCGGAATAAACCCGGACTAGACCCGGACCTGCTCCTCTAAACCACATCAGACCCGCGGGGAGACTCTCCCGGTTCCTCTTACCATGTTGTCCCGGGTCCGGTCCGCGCTGCTCCGCCGTCAGAAAGGGGTTTTATCCCGGGTGAAAGGTAGCGGGGAATGTGGCCGTCCGACCGGAGGAGGAGGAGGAGGAGGAGGAGGGGGGGGGGAAGAGGGGAGGGGGGGGGGGGGGAGAGGGGAGGGGGGGGGGGGGGGAGGGAGGGGGAGGGAGGAGAGGGGAGGAGGAGGGGGGGGGGGAGAGGAGGAGGAGGGGAGGAGGAGGGGGGGAGAGGGGGGGGGGAGAGGAGGGAGGAGGGGGGTTTAGCGAGGGAGGGAGGGGAGGAGGAGGAAGTGAGGAGGAGGGAGGAGAGGGAGGGAGGGAGGGGGAGGGAGGAGGGAGGGCGGGAGGGAGGAAGAGGAGGCGGTGGAGGGGAGGAAGAGGGAGGAGAGGAGGGAGGAGAGGAGGGGGGAGGAGGAGAGGAGGAGTAGGGGAGAAAGAGGGAGGGAGGAGGAGGAGGGGAGGGAGGAGGAGGAGAGGGGAGAAGAGGAGGGGGGAGGGAGGAGGGAGGAAGGGGAGAGGAGAGAGGGGGGAGAGGAGGAGGAAGGAGGGAAAGAGGAGGGAGGGGAGGAGGGAGGGAGGAAGGAGGGAGGAGGAGGAGGGGAGGGAGGGAGGGAGGGAGGAGAAGATGAGGGAGGGAGGGGGAGAGAGGAGGAGGATGGGAGGGAGGGAGAAAGAGGAGGAGAGGAGGGGGAGGAGATGAGAGGAGGAAGATAGAGAGGGGGGGAGGGGGAGGGGGGAGGGATAGGGGAGGAGGGAGGGGGAAGATAGGGAGGAGGGAGGAGCGTAGGGCGAGGTACGCGGAGGCGACGGGGTTAAAGGAGGCGGGAGCGCAGCGTTACAGCTAGCGTCGCCTCTTCAGGTCGCGTTACAGCGTAGCGTCGCTTCTTCAACGTCCAGCCGTTACAGCATAGCGTCACCTCTTCAGCGTCCACGTTACAGCGTAGCGTCGCTTCTTCAGCGTCCAGCGTTACAGCGTAGCGTCGCCTCTTCAGCGTCCAGCGTTACAGCGTAGCGTCGCCTCTTCAGCGTCCAGCGTTACAGCGTAGCGTCGCCTCTTCAGCGTCCAGCGTTACAGCGTAGCGTCGCCTCTTCAGCGTTACAGCGTAGCGTCGCTTCTTCAGCGTCCAGCGTTACAGCGTAGCGTCACCTCTTCAGCGTCCAGCGTTACAGCGTAGCGTCGCTTCTTCAGCGTCCAGCGTTACAGCATAGCGTCACCTCTTCAGCGTCCAGCGTTACAGCATAGCGTCGCTTCTTCAGCGTCCAGCGTTACAGCGTAGCGTCGCTTCTTCAGCGTCCAGCGTTACAGCGTAGCGTCGCTTCTTCAGCGTCCAGCGTTACAGCGTAGCGTCACCTCTTCAGCGTCCAGCGTTACAGCGTAGCGTCACCTCTTCAGAGTCCAGCGTTACAGCGTAGCGTCACCTCTTCAGCGTCCAGCGTTACAGCGTAGCGTCGCTTCTTCAGCGTCCAGCGTTACAGCGTAGCGTCACCTCTTCAGCGTCCAGCGTTACAGCGTAGCGTCGCTTCTTCAGCGTCCAGCGTTACAGCGTAGCGTCGCCTCTTCAGCGTCCAGCGTTACAGCGTAGCGTCGCCTCTTCAGCGTCCAGCGTTACAGCGTAGCGTCGCTTCTTCAGCGTCCAGCGTTACAGCGTAGCGTCGCGTCTTCAGCGTCCAGCGTTACAGCGTAGCGTCGCTTCTTCAGCGTCCAGCGTTACAGCGTAGCGTCGCTTCTTCAGCGTCCAGCGTTACAGCGTAGCGTCGCTTCTTCAGCGTCCAGCGTTACAGCGTAGCGTCGCCTCTTCAGCGTCCAGCGTTACAGCGTAACGTCGCTTCTTCAGCGTCCAGCGTTACAGCGTAGCGTCGCTCTTCAGCGTCCAGCGTTACAGCGTAGCGTCGCCTCTTCAGCGTCCAGCGTTACAGCGTAGCGTCGCCTCTTCAGCGTCCAGCGTTACAGCGTAGCGTCGCTTCTTCAGCGTCCAGCGTTACAGCGTAGCGTCGCTTCTTCAGCGTCCAGCGTTACAGTGTAGCGTCACCTCTTCAGCGTCCAGCGTTACAGTGTAACGTCGCCTCTTCAGCGTCCAGCGTTACAGCGTAGCGTCGCTTCTTCAGCGTCCAGCGTTACAGCGTAACGTCACCTCTTCAGCGTCCAGCGTTACAGCGTAGCGTCGCTTCTTCAGCGTCCAGCGTTACAGCGTAGCGTCGCCTCTTCAGCGTCCAGCGTTACAGCGTAGCGTCGCTTCTTCAGCGTCCAGCGTTACAGCGTAGCGTCGCTTCTTCAGCGTCCAGCGTTACAGCGTAGCGTCGCCTCTTCAGCGTCCAGCGTTACAGCGTAGCGTCGCTTCTTCAGCGTCCAGCGTTACAGCGTAGCGTCTCTTCTTCAGCGTCCAGCGTTACAGCGTAGCGTCGCTTCTTCAGCGTCCAGCGTTACAGCGTAGCGTCGCTTCTTCAGCGTCCAGCGTTACAGCGTAGCGTCGCTTCTTCAGCGTCCAGCGTTACAGCGTAGCGTCTCTTCTTCAGCTTCCAGCGTTACAGCGTAGCGTCGCTTCTTCAGCGTCCAGCGTTACAGCATAGCGTCGCTTCTTCAGCGTCCAGCGTTACAGCGTAGCGTCGCTTCTTCAGCGTCCAGCGTTACAGCGTAGCGTCGCTTCTTCAGCGTCCAGCGTTACAGCGTAGCGTCGCTTCTTCAGCGTCCAGCGTTACAGCGTAGCGTCGCCTCTTCAGCATTTCAGCCCTCCAAACGAACTCAGAGTGATTAGTCAGCATTGTTTGTGAACACTCCAAAAGAGAACGGCTGCATTTTCCATAAACACCACTCAGATGTTTATTAATGAATTTACTTCATTAGGACTATGTGGATCTGAGCTCCAAAAAGAACTGAGTCCCTTTTCTGCTTTCAATCATCGTTGTCTACAGGGACGTTTCTTTAATGTCAACATGTAATAATAATAATAATAATAATAATAATAATAATAACACAGTCAGCATCAGCTGGTTAGAAAAATCCATTTATTCAGTTTGACATGGGAACAAACATCAGGAAGCATCTGTCAGTCATAAATAAAGACGACGCAGAACTAAATAAATACACAGCGCTCCAGTGTAGTGTACACACACACACACACACACACACACACACACACACACACACAAACACACTCTCACTCACACACACTGACTAACACCACAGAAGAAGAATGCGTCAAACAAAAACAGCCTAAAGCAGGAAAACATTGCAGTAGTCAAAAATACAAAAAAACTACAAATCCACAGAGGCCACAGGGCTCAGGAGGATTTAAAGGGACAATTCCACATTTTTATTTCCTTTCTTTTTCTGAGTCATTCAGATTAATGTCTGGTGTTCTAGTCTTTATGCTACGCTACGCTACGCTACGCTACGCTAAGCTAAGCTAAGCGATGCTAACACCCTGACTCCGACTTAATGCACACACGAGAGTGAAAGACAAGATGTTGAACTGTCCCTTTAGGGATTATTAACAGTTTCTTTCATTTATTACTTTAATAAATGAAGATTACATTTCAACTAGTTTAATACATTTGATATTTAGCCTGAAACCTTGTTGCCACGGTGACGATGCTCTGCGTCAGTAAAAAACAGCAAAACTCTGACAAAATAAATTTAATCAAATCTAAATTTCTGTCCCTGAGTGAAAACTGACGGCCTGATGTCGGTGTGAAGCTCTACTTTGTTTAGTGGTTTTACTTTTCTAACTGTGTGGACTCTACTGTCTCTACTGTCTCTACTGTCTCTACTGTCTCTACTGTCCTACAGCACCACAGGAATGTCCTCTACATGTCCACCGTCTGTCCACAAACAGATAAATGAAATATACTCAACTTTTCTACAGTTCCATGAACTCACCACCACACCTCAAACTTTGAAGCTCAGGATCATGTGATCAGGTGATCATGTGATCAGGTGATCATGTGACCAGGTGATCACGTGACCAGGTGATCACGTGACCAGGTGATCATGTGATCATGTGACCAGGTGATCATGTGACCAGGTGATCACGTGACCATGTGACCAGGTGATCATGTGATCATGTGACCAGGTGATCATGTGACCAGGTGATCATGTGATCATGTGATCATGTGACCAGGTGATCATGTGATCATGTGATCATGTGACCAGGTGATCATGTGATCATGTGACCAGGTGATCATGTGACCAGGTGATCATGTGATCATGTGACCAGGTGATCATGTGATCATGTGACCAGGTGATCATGTGATCATGTGATCATGTGACCAGGTGATCATGTGATCATGTGACCAGGTGATCATGTGATCATGTGATCACGTGATCATGTGATCATGTGACCAGGTGATCATGTGACCATGTGACCAGGTGATCATGTGACCAGGTGATCATGTGATCATGTGATCATGTGACCAGGTGATCATGTGATCATGTGACCAGGTGATCATGTGATCATGTGATCACGTGATCATGTGATCATGTGACCAGGTGATCATGTGATCATGTGATCACGTGATCATGTGACCATGTGACCAGGTGATCATGTGACCAGGTGATCATGTGATCATGTGACCAGGTGATCATGTGATCATGTGACCAGGTGATCATGTGACCAGGTGATCATGTGACCAGAGATAACTGCTCAGACCAGGTGAGCACAGAGTCTGAGGAGGTTTGTTAATGTTGGACTTTGTGACCTTTGACCCCAGCAGTCACATTTGTGCTGAAATGTTTTGATTGTCAGCTGGTCCAGACCGTCGGGGTCAGAGGGGTCAAAGGTCATGTCAGTCCATCAGGAGGGACCACGCCTCGTCCCCGGACCAATCGGCAGAGCGGACGGCGGCGAGGTCAGAGGGGAGCGCTCGGATCAGTGTCGGGAGCGTTTGGCGGGTGGAGTCGCGCTGCGCTCTGATAGGCCGAGTCTGCTGAGCTCCGATTGGAAGAACTGCTGCAGGCGAAGTCCCGCCTTCGCCTCGTTAGTGTGGCGAGGATTATACTGGAGACAGTTGGAGAACATCAGGTCCACGTCAGAGACATACTCACCTGGTAGAGAGAGAGAGAGAGACAGGTAGAGAGAGAGAGGGAGAGAGAGAGAGAGAGACAGGTAGAGAGAGAGAGAGAGACACAGGTAGAGAGAGAGAGGGAGAGACAGGTAGAGAGAGAGAGAGAGACAGGTAGAGAGAGAGAGGGAGAGGGAAAGAGACAGGTAGAGAGAGAGAGAGAGAGAGAGAGAGAGAGACAGGTAGAGAGAGAGACAGGTAGAGAGAGAGAGAGAGAGAGAGAGACAGGTAGAGAGAGAGACAGGTAGAGAGAGAGAGAGAGAGAGAGAGACAGAGAGAGAGAGAGGGAGACAGGTAGAGAGAGAGAGGGAGAGAGAGAGAGAGACAGGTAGAGAGAGAGAGGGAGAGAGAGAGAGACAGGTAGAGAGAGAGAGGGAGAGAGAGAGAGAGAGACAGGTAGAGAGAGAGAGGGAGAGAGAGAGAGACAGACAGGTAGAGAGAGAGAGAGACAGAGAGAGAGAGAGAGACAGAGAGAGAGAGAGGGAGAGAGAGAGAGACAGGTAGAGAGAGAGAGGGAGAGAGAGACAGACAGGTAGAGAGAGAGAGAGACAGAGAGAGAGAGAGAGACAGAGAGAGAGAGAGAGAGAGAGAGAGACAGGTAGAGAGAGAGAGGGAGAGAGAGAGAGACACAGGTAGAGAGAGAGAGGGAGAGAGAGACAGACAGGTAGAGAGAGAGAGAGACAGAGAGAGAGAGAGAGACAGAGAGAGAGAGAGAGACTTTGACTTTTGATGTTTAATTAAATTAAATTCTTTAATTAAACATCACACCTAAAAAACCTCCAAGTACAAGAAAAACTTGGGAAAGAACAAATTGAAATTGAAACTACACCTAAAATCAGCCCCCCCTGGTACACTCACACACTCACACACTCACACACTCACACACTCACACACTCACACACCCTCACCCTCCCACCATCCCAACACACCAGATTCACACCAACACACAGAACCATTCTGTTCACCCTTACACAGCAACCCAGTCCATCCAACAACCATAAAATATTACACAAACCATAGCAACCAGTTTCCTACAGTGTAAACCCAGCAGCTCGTAACAGTTCACATACATATAGTCAAGCCCCCCCCCCCCCCCCCCCCCTCCCCCCCCCCCTACAGTACACATTACCCCTTCTACATCCCCACACACTCTGAAACCCACAATATCGTTGACCAGCGTGTAGTATGCATATTCTGCTCATCACTGGGTCAACAGAACCACTCCCCTCTTTCTGAGTGAGTACATTGGTCCCAGAATATACAGACCCACAGAGTAAACCTCCCCCAGTTTAACACGGAGAACATTCAGAACATCAAGCACAAGTGCAACACGGGTACATTGAACAAACACATGCATGACAGTCTCAGGTACATCACAAAAAGGGCGAGAGAGAGAGAAACAGGTAGAGAGGGAGAGTCCTCATGTTTTCAGTATAATAAATAATTATTAATAATAAAAATAATAATAATTATTATTATTATTATTATTATTATTATTATTATTAATAATAATAAAACATATTTTCAGTTTTATTTTGGTGTTTTTATTCTTTACGATGTAACAATAGTTACCTGATGTAACTCCAGTTCTATGAGTATGAGCTCCGCCCTCTAACGGGCTTCGAGGCTCCGCCTCCACACCTGAGAAAATATATTTACACTCACTGTCCAATCGGTGGGGAGCACACAGGCAGCCCCCCCCACCCCCCGTTAGTAACCATGGTGACATATAGCCCTCACACCCCCCCCCCCCCCCCCCCCACCCCCCCCCCCCCCGTTAGTAACCATGGTGACATATAGCCCCCACCCCTCTGTTAGTAACCATGGTGAGGTATTTATTGGGCGGAGTGTTAAGTGGAGGTGTGTGTGTGTGTGTGTGTGTGCGTGTGTGTGTGTGTGTGTGTGTGTGTCCTCACCTGCTGTCTGGTATTCACAGTTATTAACTTTCTCCCTGATGATGCTGAGAGCGATCGGCTTCTTGATGATGTCATAGTAGTCAGGGACCTACAGACAGGTAAGTTACAGACAGACAGGTAGATATTATATATTATATATGTATCCAGGTGTGTGTCCAGGTGTGTGTCCAGGTGTGTGTCCAGGTGTGAACAGCGTACCTGAGTCCTGGACACCAGCTTCATGAAGGGCCAGCTGTCTTCATGTCTGACGAGCTCCACCGTCAGCTGCTCGCAGGCCGACAGCTCGTGGACGCCGTGGTTCCTGCCAGAGGAGCGCCGGCTGGACGAAGACGAGGAGGACGAGGAGGATGAAGAGGAAGTGGGGAGGAGGACGGGTCGGTGGGGTTTAGGAGGTGGAGCCACGTCTGGGGGGGGGGGGGGAGAGGTTACTGGTTTTACTGGTTCATGTTTACTGGTTTTACTGGTTCATGTTTACTGGTTTTACTGGTTCATGTTTACTGGTTTTACTGGTTAATGTTTACTGGTTTTACTGGTTCATGTTTACTGGTTTTACTGGTTAATGTTTACTGGTTTTACTGGTTCATGTTTACTGGTTTTACTGGTTAATGTTTACTGGTTTATGTTTACTGGTTTTACTGGTTAATGTTTACTGTTTTTTCTTGTTCATGTTTACTGGTTTTACTGGTTCATGTTTAACTGGTTAATGTTTACTGGTTTTACTGGTTAATGTTTACTGGTTTAACTGGTTCATGTTTACTGGTTTTACTTGTGTTTATCAGCGTCCAGTTCAGACAAGTTACCTGGAGAAACCAGGAAGACGTTTCACTTCCTGGTTCAACAGTTCAGTGTTCCACATAAACCTGCCGGCAGCTGGCCGACTGTTTACTGATTAGTTGTTTACCTGTCGGCAGGTGTTAACTGTTTACTGATTGGTTGTTTACCTGTCGGCAGGTGTTTACTGTTTATTGATTGGTTGTTTACCTGTCGGCAGGTGTTTACTGTTTATTGATTAGTTGTTTACCTGTCAGCAGGTGTTAACTGTTTACTGATTGGTTGTTTACCTGTCGGCAGGTGTTAACTGTTTACTGATTGGTTGTTTACCTGTCGGCAGGTGTTAACTGTTTACTGATTGGTTGTTTACCTGTCGGCAGGTGTTAACTGTTTACTGATTGGTTGTTTACCTGTCGGCAGGTGTTTACTGTTTATTGATTAGTTGTTTACCTGTCAGCAGGTGTTAACTGTTTACTGATTGGTTGTTTACCTGTCGGCAGGTGTTAACTGTTTACTGATTGGTTGTTTACCTGTCAGCAGGTGTTAACTGTTTACTGATTAGTTGTTTACCTGTCAGCAGGTGTTAACTGTTTACTGATTGGTTGTTTACCTGTCGGCAGGTGTTAACTGTTTACTGATTGGTTGTTTACCTGTCAGCAGGTGTTAACTGTTTACTGATTGGTTGTTTACCTGTCGGCAGGTGTTAACTGTTTACTGATTGGTTGTTTACCTGTCGGCAGGTGTTAACTGTTTACTGATTAGTTGTTTACCTGTCGGCAGGTGTTAACTGTTTACTGATTGGTTGTTTACCTGTCGGCAGGTGTTAACTGTTTACTGATTGGTTGTTTACCTGTCGGCAGGTGTTAACTGTTTACTGATTGGTTGTTTACCTGTCGGCAGGTGTTAACTGTTTACTGATTGGTTGTTTACCTGTCGGCAGGTGTTAACTGTTTACTGATTGGTTGTTTACCTGTCGGCAGGTGTTAACTGTTTACTGATTGGTTGTTTACCTGTCGGCAGGTGTTAACTGTTTACTGATTGGTTGTTTACCTGTCGGCAGGTGTTAACTGTTTACTGATTGGTTGTTTACCTGTCGGCAGGTGTTAACTGTTTACTGATTGGTTGTTTACCTGTCGGCAGGTGTTTACTGTTTATTGATTAGTTGTTTACCTGTCGGCAGGTGTTAACTGTTTACTGATTGGTTGTTTACCTGTCGGCAGGTGTTAACTGTTTACTGATTGGTTGTTTACCTGTCGGCAGGTGTTAACTGTTTACTGATTGGTTGTTTACCTGTCGGCAGGTGTTAACTGTTTACTGATTGGTTGTTTACCTGTCGGCAGGTGTTTACTGTTTATTGATTAGTTGTTTACCTGTCAGCAGGTGTTAACTGTTTACTAATTGGTTGTTTACCTGCCGGCAGGTGTTAACTGTTTACTGATTAGTTGTTTACCTGTCGGCAGGTGTTAACTGTTTACTGATTAGTTGTTTACCTGCTGGCAGCGGGCCACCTGTTTACTGATTAGTTGTTTACCTGTCAGCAGGTGTTAACTGTTTACTAATTGGTTGTTTACCTGTCGGCATGTGTTAACTGTTTACTGATTGGTTGTTTACCTGTCGGCAGGCTTTAACTGTTTACTGATTGGTTGTTTACCTGTCGGCAGGTGTTAATTGTTTATTGATTAGTTGTTTACCTGTCAGCAGGTGTTAACTGTTTACTAATTGGTTGTTTACCTGCCGGCAGGTGTTAACTGTTTACTAATTGGTTGTTTACCTGTCGGCAGTTGTTAACCGTTTATTGATTAGTTGTTTACCTCTCAGCAGGTGTTAACTGTTTACTGATTGGTTGTTTACCTGTCGGCAGTTGTTAACTGTTTACTGATTGGTTGTTTACCTGTCAGCAGTTGTTAACTGTTTACTGATTGGTTGTTTACCTGTCGGCAGGTGATAACTGTTTATTGACTAGTTGCTTACCTGTCGGCAGGTGTTAACTGTTTACTGATTGGTTGTTTACCTGTTGGCAGGTGTTAACTGTTTATTGATTGGTTGTTTACCTGTTGGCAGGTGTTAACTGTTTACTGATTGGTTGTTTACCTGTCGGCAGGTGTTAACTGTTTACTGATTGGTTGTTTACCTGTTGGCGGTCTCTTGCGGGGCTCGGTCTGACCAGGTGAGGTTTTGGTGTTGCTGTTTGGTACCAGGATCTCGTGGCTCAGACGGGCGCTGACCCGACTTCCCGAGCGGGCTGGAGCTTTACCTGCTGACATGTTGGCCTTCCCTGTTGGGTGCGTGGCCTTCTTACCTGAGGACCTGTGATTGGATAGAATCAGTAACCTGGAATAAGAGCTACAGTAAACTGGAAGAAGATGCAACAGATACTGACCTGGAAGCTGATGAGTTTTTCCCTGTTGAGGTGGCGCTGCTGTTCTTGGCTGTGGCTTGTTGACCTTTGGGCGTGGTCTGCTGACTCTTGCCTTTAGGGGGCGGGGCCTGTTGACCTTTGGGCGTGGTCTGCTGATTCTTGCCTTTAGGGGGCGGGGCCTGTTGACCTTTGGGCGTGGTCTGCTGACTCTTGCCTTTAGGGGGCGGGGCCTGTTGACCTTTGGGCGTGGTCTGCTGACTCTTGCCTTTAGGGGGCGGGGCCTGTTGACCTTTGGGCGTGGTCTGCTGACTCTTGCCTTTAGGGGGCGGGGCCTGTTGACCTTTGGGCGTGGTCTGCTGACTCTTGCCTTTAGGGGGCGGGGCCTGTTGACCTTTGGGCGTGGTCTGCTGACTCTTGCCTTTAGGGGGCGGGGCTGGGTTTTTCTTTGTGCTGCAGAGATTTAGAGATAAGAGGAGAAGCTGCTGTTTGAGATAAAAGTAGGCCGGTACGGTCTGGTACCGGTATGTGGTACCGGTATGTGGTACCGGTATGCGGTACCGGTATGCGGTACCGAGAAGAGAGGACAGCAGCTGCATGCTAAAACCTACATACAACATCCCGTCACGATCATATTTCAACAAAAAAACACATCTTCTAACGTTTAGGACAACATGATCAACATGTACCAAAAATATCAAAAACAATAATTCAGTTTCTTTCCAACAACACGGACAGCAGGTCAGACATCATGCGTCTACTCTATACAGGCGTTAAATAATATAACATAATGTGTGTGTTCAGGGATGCATGTAGCTGGAGGTGGACTGATGAAGGTCGGGTAGTAGTACCGTAGTAGTACCACCAAGAACTTCTATCTACTTTCCCTCCTGGATCTCAGTGCAGACGGACACGTACCTCACTACTACTTCTTCCTCCTCCTCCTCCTCCTCGGACTCCTCTTCTGACTCCTCCTCTTCATCTTCTGACTCCTCCTCCTCCTCTTCCTGTTCTTCATCCTCCTCTTCCTCCTCCTCATCGATAGAAGAGCGCTGACGGGAAGGGAGGCGGCTGGATCTCTGTTTGGGTCGACAGTCTGGACAGAACCAGTCCCCTTGTGGAACCGACTGAGACAAACAGACAACATGTGTTTAGCTTCACTGTGTTAGCATGACGCTAATACAGACTTCGCTGTGTTAGCATGACGCTAATACAGACTTCACTGTGTTAGCATGACGCTAACCCAGACTTCGCTGTGTTAGCATGACGCTAATACAGACTTCACTGTGTTAGCATGATGCTAATACAGACTTCACTGTGTTAGCATGATAATAACCCAGACTTCACTGTGTTAGCATGATGCTAACCCAGACTTCACTGTGTTAGCATGATGCTAATACAGACTTCACTGTGTTAGCATGATGCTAACCCAGACTTCACTGTGTTAGCATGATGCTAATACAGACTTCACTGTGTTAGCATGACGCTAATACAGACTTCACTGTATGTCACTCCACTGGGCGAGTCCTCAGGCAGAGGGTGTGGTCAGTGTACCTGGAGGCGGGGCCTCAGGCAGTGGGTGTGGTCAGTGTACCTTGAGGCGGGGCCTCAGGCAGTGGGTGTGGTCAGTGTACCTGGAGGCGGGGCCTCAGGCAGTGGGTGTGGTCAGTGTACCTTGAGGCGGGGCCTCAGGCAGTGGGTGTGGTCAGTGTACCTAGAGGCGGGGCCTCAGGCAGAGGGTGTGGTCAGTGTACCTTGAGGCGGGGCCTCAGGCAGTGGGTGTGGTCAGTGTACCTGGAGGTGGGGCCTCAGGCAGAGGGTGTGGTCAGTGTACCTTGAGGCGGGGCCTCAGACAGTGGGTGTGGTCAGTGTACCTGGAGGCGGGGCCTCAGGCAGTGGGTGTGGTCAGTGTACCTTGAGGCGGGGCCTCAGGCAGTGGGTGTGGTCAGTGTACCTGGAGGCGGGGCCTCAGGCAGAGGGTGTGGTCAGTGTACCTTGAGGCGGGGCCTCAGGCAGTGGGTGTGGTCAGTGTACCTTGAGGCGGGGCCTCAGGCAGTGGGTGTGGTCAGTGTACCTGGAGGCGGGGCCTCAGGCAGAGGGTGTGGTCAGTGTACCTTGAGGCGGGGCCTCAGGCAGTGGGTGTGGTCAGTGTACCTTTAGGCGCGGCCTCAGGCAGTGGGTGTGGTCAGTGTACCTTTAGGCGCGGCCTCAGGCAGTGGGTGTGGTCAGTGTACCTTGAGGCGCGGCCTCAGGCAGTGGGTGTGGTCAGTGTACCTTGAGGCGCGGCCTCAGGCAGTGGGTGTGGTCAGTGTACCTGGAGGCGGGGCCTCAGGCAGTGGGTGTGGTCAGTGTACCTTGAGGCGCGGCCTCAGGCAGTGGGTGTGGTCAGTGTACCTTGAGGCGGGGCCTCAGGCAGTGGGTGTGGTCAGTGTACCTTGAGGCGGGGCCTCAGATAGTGGGTGTGGTCAGTGTACCTGGAGGCGGGGCCTCAGGCAGTGGGTGTGGTCAGTGTACCTTGAGGCGCGGCCTCAGGCAGTGGGTGTGGTGTCCTCGGTCACAGCCGTCACACAGCAGCATGTTGTCTGCGTCTCCTTTGCGTCTGCAGATGCGACAGCGAGCGTTGAGGACGGAGCGAGACCAGAGGACGCTTCGCTCCAGACTGGACAGGTGAACAAACACCTGGACACACACATCAGCATGTTAAACACAGTATCTAATAGAAAGACATCTATTCAGATGTCCAACATGTCCTACTGAAACAGGACGTGATGTCAGTGAACACGTCACGGTACGTAATGATCACATCTGGATTCAGCCCCAGGTGTGCAGACAGCAGCCAATCAGAGCAGAGCCTTAAAGGGTAACTGGTGTCTTCCATGTTATAGTGTCTCAGGGACTAATGGGGACACTGGTCCAGTATCGAAGGAGAACGCTGCAGCCGGCGCCGGCTAAACGGAGCAACTCCTCGCCGTCAATACGTCCTCTAACTGACAGGATCAGACTGTTATAATCAGTGTCTGACAACATGGTGGAAAGGATTTAAACCTTTTTATGACCTTTCACTTGAATATATTATATAACAATACATTTCTATATAATATAATAACACATTTCTATATAATATAATAACACAGTTCTATATAATATAATAACACAATTCTATATAATATAATAGCACAGTTCTATATAATATAATAACACAATTCTATATAATAACACATTTCTATATAATATAATAACACAATTCTAAATAATATAATAATAAATTCTGTGTTTTTCTGACCTGAGACAGACTTGAGCAGGACAGCAGAGACTCCCTCCATCGCTCCAACACGGTCTTACTGACTCGACCACTGTCACTGCCGTCTGACAGACAGACAGGTAGAGACAGACAGGTAGAGACAGACAGACAGACAGGTAGAGAGACAGACAGAGAGACAGATAGATAGACAGACAGACAGACAGACAGACAGACAGATGGTGAGATCAGATCAGATTATGATTCTACTGATAGAAAGATAAACTGCTGTCTGCTGGACTGGATGATATCAACATAATAATAATAATAATAATAATAATAAATAATAATGATAGTAATAATAAAATAAATAAATAAATAATAATAATAAATAATAATGATAGTAATGATAAAATAAATAAATAAATAAATAAATAAATAATAATAATAATAATAAATAATAATGATAGTAATAATAGTAATAATAAAATAAATAAATAAATAATAATAATAATAATATCTGCAGAGTGTCCCTGTGTTGTTGACCCTCACTGAGGACTGACAGGAAGTCGTACCATCGCTGGCCTGGTCCTCGTCTTTCTTCTTGTTCTTCTTCGTCTTCTGCTCTTTCTTTGAGTCTTCGTCACCTGAGGGGGGAGGAGCCAGAGACACACCTGTTATACCTTTAATGGTTCAATAACTGGTCTATGATCAGTGCTAACTCTATTCCCATTAGGTTCCACTGAGTATTATGGTCTGTTCATGTCAGGTGACTCACTCAGCGGAGCTTTGAGGAAGCGCCTCTCGATGCCTTGCTCGATGTGAGCGAGGGCCTGAGCCAGGATTCGTACCGAGCTGCTGACCACCTGAGGAGTCCCGCTGCCGCTGCACGCCGCCACGCCGTC
>CAKAOJ020000226.1:342500-347500 GCA_916701645.2 Sebastolobus alascanus | reverse complement strand
GTGTGTACATAGTGTGTACATAGTGTGTACATGGTGTACCTGAGTGCAGCCTCCTCTCGGTCTCTGCGGTGTTGTTCAGCTCTGATCTCTCTCAGTTCCTGTCTGGCAGCTCTCTGCTCCTCCACACAGTCTTCAATCAGATCTCTGCTGGAGGCCAACGTCAGCAGCTTCCCCACCAGAGCCTGTAAGATCCTCAGCTTCTCCCCTAAACACACCAATACCTGATCAATACCTGATCAATACACATCCAGAGCCTGTAGGATCCTCAGCTTCTCCCCTAAACACACCAATACCTGATCAATACCTGATCAATACCTGATCAACACCTGATCAATACCTGATCTGGATCAATGGTTACTGAGTGGTTTCTGACCTGGCGTCAGGTCGTACACTGCGGTGCACGTCAGCCTCTTCAGCAGCGCCGGCTCAGCCAATCGCAGCTCGACACACGGGTCGTCCATCAGCACGAACCCGCCCTGCTTCTGGTAGCGGAACTTGGCGTTGCCATGGTAGCAGTCGGCGCCGGACGCCAGGATGTGCAGCCGCAGGATCTCGGACAGCGTGCAGCTGTCCAGGTCCAGCTGCTTCAGACCGCAGCCCTGATGCAGCTGAGCCCAGGCAGCAGCCAATGAGGCGACGGCGCTCAGAGCCGACTGCGTCGCATCAGAGTCATCGTCCAGAGCCTCCGACAGATCTGCACATAGACAACCAGTACAAAACACACACATTATACACACTACAATACACACTGTAATATACACTATAATACACACACTGGCTATTTATTTATTTATTTATTTATTTATTTAAAAGGGACCATGTACAGTTTAAACATAAATGTCACCATTTGATGCACTGTACCAGATTATAGCTTTAAGCTAATTCACATCTGTATTCCCTCGGCAGGTCAAGACAAAGAAACATATTACAGTCATACAAGAAAGAACATACAAAATGCACAATACACAGCTACACACAATAGCACATCACAAAGTATGCTTGTCAAGTAAAAGCAAGTCATGAAGACCATGGAGTAGAATTAGAGATCAGTGAGTTCAGAGCTGAGCAGCTTTAACAGACATTTTAAGTTGGTTTTAAAGTGCTGATAGAGCTGCAGCTCCTCACGTCCTCAGGCAGGGAGTTCCACTGATCTGTGGCCTTTACAGAAAAAGCTGATTGCCCAAATGCAGTGCGGCGAAATGGTACGGTACAATCTTGCATAGAAGATCGTCTTAAGGATCTAGTAGAATCTACTGAGCGAGAATGCACAAAATCACGCAGTGGAGGAGGGGCCAAACCATTTAGGATTTTATAAACAAGGCACAAATTTGAAAATAATCTAAAATTCTCAAAGCTCAGTAAATTGTATTTCTCCAGTATTGTACAGTGATGAAAAAGCAGTGGCTTTTTGTCCAGAGTTTTTAGAGTTTGCTTGTATAAGGACTGAAGTGGTCTTATAGCGGTTTCCCCAGCCTGCCCCCAACACGTAATGCAATAAGACATATGGGAAAGGATCATAGCATGCATAAATATCTTGGCTGCATCCAGAGAGAGAGAGCTTCTAATATGTCTAAAATTTGCCAAGTTGTCCTTGATGGTTTTAACCATTTTTTTTTACATGTTTCTTAAAATTCAAATTTGAATCCAGAATCACGCCAAGGTATTTAAAATCAGTGACTATGTCAATCCTTTCACCTTTAATGAGAATATCAGCATTAAGATGTTGTACCGTGGTTTTAGAAAAAAACATACCTTGTGTCTTGTTAACATTTAGACTCAGACATGATTGGTCAAGCCAATGTGAGATCCTTTCCAGCGCAGTCGTTAGCTTGGCAGCTGCTAACTCAGCTGTTTTTGCATGTGTGTATACAACAGTGTCATCTGCATACATTTGCAGTTCTACATCATGACACTGTTGAGGAAGATCATTAATATAAAGACTAAATAATAAGGGACCTAACACCGACCCTTGTGGAACACCCACAGTGCACTTCAGGTTACTGGACAGTGCATCACAAACTTTAACACATTGCATCCTATTAGATAAATATGAAGACATCCATGCCAGAGCTCTGGATGAAAAGTTAAATTTAGAGAGTTTAGATATTAGAACATCATGATTGACTGTATCGAATGCTTTACGCAGATCCAAAAATACAGCAGCAACTACTCCTCCTTTATCGAGCCTTGATTTGATTTGCTCTGTTAAGTGCAAGGTAGCAGTTTCGGTGGAATGATTAGCTCTAAAGCCAAACTGCATATGATGTAAACCAAAATTGCTTGTGCTAAGAAATGTTGTCAGTTGCTCAATGACAACCTCCTCAGCAACCTTTGAGAGTACTGGCAGTATACTTATTGGTCTATAGTTACTGGCTTCGTGGCGGTCTCCAGACTTAAAAATAGGTGTAACAACGGCACGTTTCCAGTCATCAGGGAAAGAGCTGTGTTTAAAAGACAAGTTAATTAAATGAACAATAGGGGGAGTTAAAATATCTTTATGTAATTTAACAAACATGGTATCGAACTGGAAAGCATCTCTACATTTTGAGCTTTTTAAGGAGCTGATGATTCTGTTCACTTGTGACTCATTAGTCTCTACCAGCTCAAAAACCTGTCCTGTAGCATTTATGGGAACAATATCCAGTTTCCTTTTTGTAAATTTTTTTCCTAGCTCACATACAGAGTCAAGAAAAAAATTATTAAAGGCAGAAGCAACAGCAAGATGATCTTCAATTAACTCTCCTTGTACTTTAAGTTGGGGATCCCCTAAGAATTTTTGGTCCCTCCTAGTGAGATTATCAATATTTCTCCAGATCAATTTACTGTTACCTTTTGCCTCATTCAGTATGTTGAGATAAAAATGAGATTTAGCTAATCTTAGCTCTTGGATGACTTTGTTCCTTAAACCTTTATAGATCAGCATGTCATTGTCTCTTCTAGTTTTAATTGCCCTCTTAAGTGCAGCATCTCTAGTCTTCATCAGCTTCCACAGACTTAGCTCGCTAGCTCGCTAATTCCACCATGCTACAGGAAATGAGCTCAACAGAGGACAGAGCTGCTGAGTCACTCCTCACCGCCAGGAGACTGCTTCACCTACTTTCTCCACCAATCACAGCTCTCTGTGTAGCCCCAACGTGTGTGTGTGTGTGTGTGTGTCTGTGTGTGTGTGTGTGTGTGTGTGTGTGTGTGTGTGTGTGTGTGTGTGTGTGTGTGTGTGTGTGTCTGTGTGTGTGTGTGTGTGTGTGTGTGTGTGTGTGTGTGTGTGTGTGTGTGTGTGTGTGTGTGTGTGTGTGTGTGTGTGTGTGTGTGTGTGTGTGTGTGTGTGTGTCTGACCTTCAGCCTGGTCTTTAGCGACCTCCTCCTGCTCCTCGTCCAGAGCCTGAAAGATGGCGGACATGAAGAAGAACAGCAGCTCACACAGAGGACCCTCAGGATCAGAACCCACCAGAGCCTCCTCTAGAACCTCTGTGGAGAGAGAGAACATCCTGATAGAACCCACACAACATCCTGATAGAACCTACACGACATCCTGATAGAACCCACACGACATCCTGATAGAACCCACACAACATCCTGATAGAACCTACACGACATCCTGATAGAACCCACACAACATCCTGATAGAACCCACACGACATCCTGATAGAACCCACACAACATCCTGATAGAACCTACACGACATCCTGATAGAACCCACACGACATCCTGATAGAACCCACACGACATCCTGATAGAACCCACACGACATCCTGATAGAACCCACACGACATCCTGATAGAACGTACACGACATCCTGATAGAACCCACACGACATCCTGACAGAACCCACACGACATCCTGATAGAACCTACACGACATCCTGATAGAACCCACACGACATCCTGATAGAACCCACACGACATCCTGATAGAACCCACACGACATCCTGATAGAACCCCACACGACATCCTGATAGAACCCTCACGACATCCTGATAGAACCCACACGACATCCTGACAGAACCCACACGACATCCTGATAGAACCCACATGACATCCTGATAGAACCCACACGACATCCTGATAGAACCCACACGACATCCTGATAGAACCCACATGACATCCTGATAGAACCCACACGACATCCGACAGAACGTACACGACATCCTGATAGAACGTACACGACATCCTGATAGAACCCACACGACATCCTGATAGAACCCACACGACATCCTGATAGAACCCACACGACATCCTGATAGAACCCACACGACATCTTGATAGAACCCACACGACATCCTGATAGAACCCACACGACATCCTGATAGAACCCACACGACATCTTGATAGAACCCACACGACATCTTGATAGAACCCACACGACATCCTGATAGAACCCACACGACATCCTGATAGAACCCACACGACATCCTGATAGAACATTCGATAGAACCAACACAGCACAACATCTGAAAGTGTGTTCTAACCCAGAGAGACTCCGTCGGGGAACTCGTCCTTCAGGCCAAAGACCTCGCCGAAGGCCCGGAGAAACTCCAGAACCATCAGAGCTTCACCAAACAGCTCGGCTGGAAGACGAGTCCTCACTGGAACCGGACTGGGCAGCTCCTAGTAGAACCAACACACACAAACACAGATCCCGGTTCAGAGGAGAACCCTTACCGTCTGTCTCTGTCCACAGCTCGATGAAGCTGTGAGAGGAACTTCTGGTTCCATCGGACCTGTGTTTCTACAGAACAGCTCCGTGGTGCGTTCACTGACCTTCAGGTCTTCACACTCCATGTCTTCTCTGGGTTTGTTCCACAGTTTCAGTCGTTCAGCGTATTTCTTCTTCTCCTCCTTCAGCTTCTCTCGTTCCTGACAATCACATTAAAAACCACTCTCATCATTATTATTATTATAACTATAATTACGATTATTATAATTATTAGAAGAACTATGAAACTGACCCTGTCCTTCTCCAGCTTCCTCCTCTGTTTCTCCTCCTCGAACCTCCTCCTCTGC
>CAKAOJ020000226.1:332500-337500 GCA_916701645.2 Sebastolobus alascanus | reverse complement strand
GGGGGGGGACCAGGGGGGGACCAGGTGGACCAGGTGGACCAGGGGGGGGACCAGGGGGGGACCAGGTGGACCAGGGGGACCAGGGGGGACAGCTGAGGTACTCACTCGTAGCTCCTGAAGATCTCGTGAGTGATCTTGCAGAGGAACACCTCCTCTTCGGGCCGCAGGTCGGCCGGAGGGTTCTGCCGGAGGAAAGCTCTCCTGTGGAGCAGCGGCATCTCTGGAAAGGGAGGGAAACCGGAGACACGAACTACTGCGAGTCCAGCCTGAGAGGAGAACCGGAGTCCTGGGCGGATGGTACCGGGGGACCGGGGGACCGGAGGACCGGAGAGAGAGAGAGAGACAGAGAGAGAGAGAGAGAGAGAGAGAGAGAGAGAGAGAGAGAGAGAGAGCGGGTCTTTTGTTAATCTGCCCACATGGAGGAGAGTCTGAGTCTGAGCGGACTCTCCTGTTTCAGTCCACAACAACAGAAACACGCTCTCTACTCCCGCTCTCTGTCAGTAGAACTCAGTAGAACCTCGTCTGGGTCGGACTTCACCGTGTTCGGTACCGGTAAGCGGAGAATTCACGGTACAAAGTGGAGCAGAAGTCCCGGGTCGGAGGCGGAAAAGCGACTCAACGCGGCGGCTTGTTGACCAAGTTTTCGTCTACTTCACGGACCCGCACAGAGCTCGGAAATATCAGAGTTCCGCTTTAGTGCTCCGGACAGCAACAAAGATCACAAAGATCACAAGGGTTCATCAGTTTACATCAAATATCACTTAGTTTGAATACATCATGTTGGACACAGATACTACAGCATACTACTGCTACTACTACTACTACTACTACTACTACTACTGCTACTACTACTACTACTGCTGCTGCTACTACTACTACTGCTACTACTACTACTACTGCTACTGCTACTACTACTACTACTACTACTACTACTACTACTACTGCTACTACTACTACTGCTACTACTACTACTACTACTACTACTACTACTACTACTGCTACTACTACTACTACTACTACTACTACTACTGCTACTACTGCTACTACTACTACTACTACTACTACTACTACTACTGCTACTACTACTACTGCTACTACTACTACTACTACTACTACTACTACTACTACTACTACTACTACTACTACTACTACTGCTACTACTACTACTACTACTACTGCTACTACTACTACTGCTACTACTACTACTACTACTACTACTACTGCTACTACTACTACTACTGCTACTGCTACTACTACTACTACTACTACTACTGCTACTACTACTACTACTACTGCTACTACTACTACTACTGCTACTACTACTACTGCTACTGCTACTACTACTACTACTACTACTACTACTGCTACTACTACTACTACTGCTACTGCTACTACTACTACTACTACTACTACTGCTACTGCTACTACTACTACTACTACTACTACTACTAGGTACTACTACTACTGCTACTACTACTAGGTACTACTACTGCTAGGTACTACTACTACTACTACTACTACTACTGCTAGGTACTACTACTGCTAGGTACTACTACTTCTAAGTACTACTACTACCACTACTACTACTACTACTGCTACTACTACTACTACTACTACTACTACTACTACTGCTACTACTGCTACTACTACTGCTACTACTACTGCTACTACTGCTGCTACTACTGCTACTACTACTACTGCTAGGTACTACTACTACTACTACTACTGCTACTGCTACTACTACTACTACTACTACTACTACTGCTACTACTACTGCTACTACTGCTAGGTACTACTACTTCTAAGTACTACTACTACCACTACTACTACTACTACTGCTACTACTACTACTGCTACTGCTGCTACTACTACTGCTACTACTGCTACTACTACTGCTACTACTACTGCTACTACTGCTGCTACTACTACTACTACTACTGCTACTACTACTACTGCTAGGTACTACTACTACTACTACTACTGCTACTGCTACTACTACTACTACTACTACTACTACTAGGTACTACTACTACTGCTACTACTACTAGGTACTACTACTGCTAGGTACTACTACTACTACTACTACTACTACTGCTAGGTACTACTACTACTACTACTGCTAGGTACTACTACTGCTAGGTACTACTACTTCTAAGTACTACTACTACTACTACTGCTAGGTACTACTACTGCTAGGTACTACTACTACTGCTACTACTACTACTGCTAGGTACTACTACCGCTAGGTACTACTACTACTGCTAGGTACTACTACTACTACTAGGTACATATACAACTAGAATAAGAATAGAATAGAATAGAAGTAAAATAAACTCTATTTATTATTATTATTATTATTATAATATATAATAATAAGAAGAAGAGGTATATACAACTAGAATAAGAATAGAAGTAAAAATAGAAACTATATGATACTAATATGAATACTACTATTAATAATGATAATAATTATTATTATTAGCAGCACTACATGAAGAGCTTTGTGTGTCATTTATGTCCGAGCTGAGGTGAGACACCTGAACGCACCACGAGGAGTGAGTAAGTGGGCGGGGCTTCAGTGTCCTCCTCAGCGTCGGTTGGTCGGCCGTCCCGCCGCTCCTCCGCTGACAGCCAATGGTTGCCCTGGAAACGGCCCCGCTGCGAGGAGGACCGCGGTGACGTCAGAGGAGTCAACGGCAGGAAGCGGTGATGACGCCGAGTGAGTGACAGGAGGTGATGCGTCATCAGACACACGCACACACACTCACACACACACACACACACACACACAGAGGTGGAGGAAGTACTCCGATCTTCGTTTACTGCAGTAAAACTAGTAAAGAGAAATACTCTGTTACAAGTAAAAGTACTCATTGAAAATGTTACTTCAGTAAAAGTCATATTAAACTATAACTTCATATTACTGTTGAATTCATGGATATTAGACGCTAAGAGTCAAAGCTAACGTAGCACACCTCGCTAGCTGACATTTATCTGACATATTAAACAATAACTTCATATTACTGTTGAATTCATCGATATTAAACGCTAAGAGTCAAAGCTAACGTAGCTAACACCTCGCTAGCTGACATTTATCTGACATATTAAACGATAACTTCATATTACTGTTGAATTCATCGATATTAAACGCTAAGAGTCAAAGCTAACGTAGCTAACACCTCGCTAGCTGACATTTATCTGACATATTAAACGATAACTTCATATTACTGTTGAATTCATCGATATTAAACGCTAAGAGTCAAAGCTAACGTAGCTAACACCTCGCTAGCTGACATTTATCTGACATATTAAACAATAACTTCATATTACTGTTGAATTCATCGATATTAAACGCTAAGAGTCAAAGCTAACGTAGCACACCTCACTAGCTGACATTTATCTGACATATTAAACAATAACTTCATATTACTGATGAATTCATGGATATTAGACGCTAAGAGTCAAAACTAACGTAGCTAACACCTCGCTCGCTGACATCTATCTGACATATTAAACGATAACTTCATATTACTGATGAATTCATGGATATTAAACGCTAAGAGTCAAAGCTAACGTAGCACACCTCACTAGCTGACATTTATCTGACATATTAAACGATAACTTCATATTACTGATGAATTCATGGATATTAGACGCTAAGAGTCAAAACTAACGTAGCTAACACCTCGCTCGCTGACATCTATCTGACATATTAAACAATAATTTCATATATAGATGCTAAGAGTCAGGCCACCATGTTGTTTCCTGTTTGAAACGGCGAGCAGAGAACCAGGAACCAATCAGGTGCATTCCATCACCAGTGACACTTGTTCACCAAGAGGCCAGCTAAGTGGAGCGGCGAGTCCCCCGGCGTCTTTGTGGGATCTGGTGGACACGTAGCATCAGCGACGTCCTAAAGTAGCTGGCGTCCATCTGAACGACAGACTGGGACGGTCCACCGACACCGAGGCGTGAACCGCCTTTACTTCAACGCCTGCAACAGGACGTTTTATCAGCACCGCCTTCTGTGCTGTGGTGAGGACGCCAACACACTGAATGACCTCATAAAGAAGGTCATCGTCGGCCTGTCGGCGGCCCCACCTCTTACCTGGACTCATCACCTGGACTCACCTGGACTCATCACCTGGACTCACCTGGACTCACCTGGACTCATCACCTGGACTCATCACCTGGACTCATCACCTGGACTCACCTGGACTCACCTGGACTCATCACCTGGACTCACCTGGACTCATCACCTGGACTCATCACCTGGACTCACCTGGACTCATCACCTGGACTCACCTGGACTCACCTGGACTCACCTGGACTCACCTGGACTCATCACCTGGACTCATCACCTGGACTCACCTGGACCCATCACCTGGACTCCTCACCTGGACTCATCACCTGGACTCATCACCTGGACTCCTCACCTGGACTCATCACCTGGACTCACCTGGACTCATCACCTGGACTCATCACCTGGACTCACCTGGACTCATCACCTGGACTCATCACCTGGACTCACCTGGACTCATCCAGAAAGGACAGAAACACAGAGACGTTCTCCACAGCAGAGTTTTATTAGAAACATGAGAACAAACATGACGTCGTCGTCTCGCTGCACGACTTTAAAGAGAAACTCAACAACGAGCAGATCAGAGACAAACTCGTCTTCACACTCAGAATCAGAACTGATGGAGAATTATGAATTATGAACATCAACTAAAACCCCGACGACATGATGATCTACCTGCTGCTCCACCAGACTGTTGACTTAATTTCTTTGCTTGTTGATTTTCTGACCTCAGGATTGAGCAGAGATGATCAGACAGAAGGAAGATATGATATATAATATATAATATAATAATATCATAAACATACAGAAGACTCTGAACGAGCTTCTAACTTTACATTTATAATGTTTCTTCAGGCAGCATTTGGCTTCCATAATGTATTAAAATCTATTAGAAAACGTCACCGAGTTACATCATCAC
>CAKAOJ020000226.1:237500-325000 GCA_916701645.2 Sebastolobus alascanus | reverse complement strand
GGACCACCACAGGAGCCCCTGATACTGATCCAAGACCACCAGGAGCCCCTGATACTGATCCAGGACCACCACAGGAGCGGCGTTGGGTCCAGAAGGTGCTGATGATGGGGGGTGATGGTGATGAAGATCTATAATAACACGTTAACCGTGGACGTGTTCAGGTTCAGTCATCACACCGCCGCCGTGACTCATCAACCATCCGGTAAACACCGTGCTGACTGAGGATCTGTTCAGGTCTGGACCACTAATCCACCAGCTGATCCTGGACCAGCTGATCCTGGACCAGCTGATCCTGGACCAGCTGATCCTGGACCAGCATCAGGACGGTCCATCGTCCTGGAGGAAGCTGGAACTTTTATTGTGAAAATCTGCCCTCAGACTGACATGAGTAGAACTGGTCCAGATGTTTGATCAGAGAACACATCTGGGCTCCTGCTGGTGCTGGACAGGAAGTCTCCTCACTTTCTACTTTCAACCAAACCTCATGGTCTTCCTCAGCGGATGAAGTTGCTCAGTCGCCATGGAGACGGTTAAGTTGTTATTTAGTGGAATTCCTGTCATGTGACTGCGAGCACTGGAACACAGTCGAGATTCATCTAGTGGAGATCTGAGGAACCCGTCCGGGGCGCCGTCTGACCTGTGATGTAACTGTTGATGTACTTCCTGTCCCGTGAGTCGGTGTGAACATGGCGGACGCCCTGCGGACGCTGTACGCCGCTCTGATGGTTGTGTCGGGCGTGGCGTCTGTCGGAGGGAACCTCCTCCTCCTGCTGGTGCTGCTCCTCAACAGAGAGCTCCGGACCGACACGCTGGGCCTCACCTTGAGCTTCGGCGCCAGCGACCTGGCCCTCGGACTCTCCGCCATCCCGTTCGGCGCCTACAACAGCCTGGCGTGGCCCTCCCGCTACGCCAGCGAGGGCGCCTTCTGTCAGGGCAGCGGCTTCCTGTTGCTCCTGCTGCAGACCGCCTCCGTCCACTCGCTCACCTGGGCAACCGTCCACAAGTTCACCGAGATCTGCTTCGCCCTCAGCTACCGCAGCATCTGGACGGCGGGGCGTGGCCGGGCGGCGCTGGTCCTGGTGTGGTCGTTCTGCCTGGTGAACGCCGCGCTGCCCCTGCTGGGGTTCGGCAGCTACGCCTACAGCGAGTCGCGGTTCCTCTGCTGCCCGAGCTTCACGCCTGACAACAGGTCCTTCGTGGCGCTGTGGATGTCGGCGGGCGTCGTGGCGCCGATCCTCACCGTGTGCTCTCTGTACGGGTACATCGTCTACGTGGCGAGGAAGCAGGCCAGGAGGGGGACGTTCATGTGCAACGAGCTGCACTGCTACCACGTTCCTGCTAACAACTACCTGAGGAGCTCCATCGTCATGGTTACCACCTCAGGTGAGTCGGTGCTGCGCCCTGATTAGTGGCTGACAGGAGTGACTAACGGACTAACCTTACGTATCTGTAGCTCTGTGGTGAGAGGACGGCAGACGGACTCATAAAACTCAAACAGTAGAATCAGATGTACACGTTGCTATGGCAACAGGATGTGTGAGGTTTACCTTCATGACTCAGTGTCATTACTCTCATTATGGAGACACACAGTGATGTCATAAAAACAGGGAGGCTAACTTTACCCTGTAAACAGACACAGCTACTGGCAGGATCTCTCATTGTGTTCTGGTTCTGCCGGGCCCGGTTCTGAGCACCAGACTCCCTTCACAAAACCTCTCATTTTACTGCAGCAGGCTCTGACAGTCTCCCCCGCTCAGTCCTGGTTCTGGTTCTGCCGTGCCTCCCTTCCCTCCAGCGGGTCCAGTAGTACGGCCTGGAGGAGGAGCCACCGCTGCCGGGCCTGGAGCTCCCCGCCTCCTGCCGGGCCTGGAGCTCCTCGCCTCCTGCCGGGCCTGGAGCTCCCCGCCTCCTGCCGGGCCTGGAGCTCCTCGCCTCCTGCCGGGGCTGGAGCTCCCCGCCTCCTGCCGGGCCTGGAGCTCCTCGCCTCCTGCCGGGCCTGGAGCTCCTCGCCTCCTGCCGGGCCTGGAGCTCCCCGCCTCCTGCCGGGCCTGGAGCTCCCCGCCTCCTGCCGGGCCTGGAGCTCCTCGCCTCCTGCCGGGCCTGGAGCTCCCCGCCTCCTGCCGGAGCTCTGACTGCAGGTCGGTGCTGGAGTTCTGACCTGAAGGAGTTTCTGGTGAACCAGCGTTGTTCCGCCTGGTTTCGTTCCTTTGACTATATTATTATAGTTTATTACATGACTGTGTTGAATACTCGATTCTGATTGGTTAATCATGGCGTTCTGCGGTCTGTAATTTCTCCATCGTTGCCCACATGCGCGTTGAAGTCTCCCAGGAGAACTATGGAGTCCCCTACTGGAGCCCGGTGCAGGACTCCATTCAGGGTCTCCAAGAAGGCCGAATCCTCTGAACTGCTGTTCGGTGCATACGCACACACAACAGTCAGAGTTTCCCCCCCATAACCCGAAGGCGTAGGGAGGCGACCCTCTCGTCCACCGGGGTAAACTCCAACGTAGCGGCACTCAGCCGGGGATTTGTGAGTATCCCCACACCCGCCCGGCGCCTCGCACCTTGAGCAACTCCAGAAAAGAATAAAGTCCAACCCCTATCCAGGAGTACGGTTCCAGAACCGAGGCTGTGCGTAGAGGTAAGCCTTACCAGATCTAACTGGTAGCGCTCCACCTCCCGCACAAGCTCCGGCTCCTTCCCCCACAGAGAGGTGACGTTCCACGTTTATTATTATAGTAGATTATTATAGTAGATTACTATAGTTTATTATTATAGTAGATTATTATAGTAGATTACTATAGTTTATTATTATAGTAGATTATTATAGTAGATTACTATAGTTTATTATTATAGTAGATTATTATAGTAGATTACTATAGTTTATTATTATAGTAGATTATTACAGTAGATTATTATAGTAGATTATTATCGTAGATTATTATAGTAGATTACTATAGTTTATTATTACAGTAGATTATTATAGTAGATTATTATAGTAGATTATTACAGTAGATTATTACAGTAGATTATTATAGTAGATTACTATAGTTTATTATTATAGTAGATTATTATAGTAGATTATTATAGTAGATTATTATAGTAGATCATCTCTGTATGGCTTCGTGCTGCCCTGAAGGAACTTTTGCTGTTATTTATTTTGATAAACACGCCGTCCAGCATCCCAACCAGTGAAGCTGACCATGATGAAAACATCCTTCCATCTCACACTGTAGTCTATCTGATAATAACAATACACACTGCAGAACCCGGCTACACAGAACCCGGCTACACAGAACCCGGCTACACAGAACCCGGCTACACAGAACCCGGCGTCTCCATGTGTCTTTGTGTCCAGCTTGTGTGACCTAGCAACAGTAACTAAGGGGGGCGGGACTTCCTGTGTGTTCTCAGTGTGTCTGCTGGTGTGCTGGCTGCCTTACATCTCCGTCTGTCTGTACGAGACGTTTAGCGGTCAACAGAGTCCAGCTGTGACCTCTGCCCTCTCGGCGTGGCTGGTTCTGACCAGCGCCGCCATCAACCCGTGGATCACCTGCATGATGCAGACGTAAGTACGGCGCCACAGAGCCGATCGTGAGCAGGATGAATGAAAACACTAACGATGTCATCCATCTGTCTCCAGCAGGTACAGGACGGCGGCGCGTCGCAGCGTCGGCAGGTTTATCCAGATGTGTCTGTGTTCTGGGACGCCGCTGGAGTCCCGCCCCCAGAGCTCCGCCCTCCACCTGGACGCAACCAATCGCATCAGCACGACGACCACGACCACGACTACGGCAGCGACACGCCCACTGTCACCACCAAAAACACCAACGCCACCGTGATCAACACGCCCATCACTGAGCTGTACCTGCAGACTGACTGCAGCAGCCACACTGCACTCTGGGAAACGTAGTCCAGGCGAGTAGAGGACATTCCTCCTCAGAGCTGGTCCAGATCATCACCGTTAGTGACGTTCACCCCCCCAGAGGATGAATCCTACCACGACATCATCACTCAGTTCATGCCAGGAAACCTCTAAAACTACAATCCCATCAGCCCCAGCTGTAGTGGAAACCTCTAAAACTACAATCCCATCAGCCCCAGCTGTAGTGGAAACCTCTAAAACTACAATCCCATCAGCCCCAGCTGTAGTGGAAACCTCTAAAACTACAATCCCATCAGCCCCAGCTGTAGTGGAAACCTCTAAAACTACAATCCCATCAGCCCCAGCTGTAGTGGAAACCTCTAAAACTACAATCCCATCAGCCCCAGCTGTAGTGAGTTTAAGTGTAAGTGGTTCCCGGTCTGATCAGGATCCTCCTGGAGGTAAACTGGATCCCAGGACCGACCCAGAACTACCTGAACCCGGAGAGTCCAGCTGAGGATTTAACCTGTCGGGTCGCAGCTCTGCTTGTATATAAAGAGCGATAACATCATAATAATAATAATAATAATAATAATAATAATAATAATAATAATAATAAATACTACTAATGTATACGGACCTCTGTGTGCTCATTTATTATTATTGCTTGTATATATTGTGCTTTTATTTTGATGATATTAGCTGGTGCTTTTATTTTCAGGTGTGTCAGAGGTCAGGTGTGTCAGAGGTCAGAGGTCAGGTAGGTCAGAGGTCAGGTATGTCAGAGGTCAGAGGTCAGATGTGTCAGAGGTCAGGTGTGTCAGAGGTCAGAGGTCAGATGTGTGTACCTGGTTGACGACCTCAAAGTAAAGAGCCAGCGTTGTGCTCGGATCCAAACCACAGATCTTCCACTGACACGTTCCTCCTGTTCCGATCTCCTGGAGAACACAGATATATATTATATATTATATAGATATATACAGATATACACAGATATATATAGATATATACAGATATACACAGATATATATTATATAGATATATATTATACAGATATGTACAGATATATATAGATATATTATACAGATATATACAGATATATATATAGATATATTATACAGATATATTATATAGATATATTATACAGATATATATATAGATATATTATACAGATATATTATATAGATATATTATAGAGATATATATAGATATATATAGATATATTATAGAGATATATTATAGAGATATATTATATAGATATATAAAGATATATATAGATATATTATACAGATATATTATATAGATATATTATACAGATATATTATAGATATATTATACAGATATATACAGATATATATATAGATATATTATACAGATATATATTATACAGATATATTATACAGATATATTATATAGATATATTATATAGATATATACAGATATATATATATAGATATATTATACAGATATATTATATAGATATATTATACAGATATATATATAGATATATTATACAGATATATTATATAGATATATTATAGAGATATATATAGATATATATAGATATATTATAGAGATATATTATAGAGATATATTATATAGATATATAAAGATATATATAGATATATTATACAGATATATTATATAGATATATTATACAGATATATTATAGATATATTATACAGATATATACAGATATATATATAGATATATTATACAGATATATATTATACAGATATATTATATAGATATATTATATAGATATATACAGATATATATATATAGATATATTATACAGATATATTATATAGATATATTATATAGATATATACAGATATATATATAGATATATTATACAGATATATATATAGATATATATTATACAGATATATTATAAAGATATATTATATAGATATATTATATAGATATATACAGATATATATATATATAGATATATTATACAGATATATATATATAGATATATATTATACAGATATATTATATAGATATATTATATAGATATATACAGATATATGTATATATATATATATTATACAGATATATTTTATAGATATATTATACAGATATATATATAGATATATTATACAGATATATTATATAGATATATTATACAGATATATTTTATAGATATATTATACAGATATATATATAGATATATTATACAGATATATTATATAGATATATTATAGAGATATATATAGATATATATAGATATATTATAGAGATATATTATAGAGATATATTATATAGATATATTATAGAGATATATATAGATATATATAGATATATTATAGAGATATATTATACAGATATATTATATAGATATATATAGATATATATAGATATATTATACAGATATATTATATAGATATATTATAGAGATATATATAGATATATATAGATATATTATAGAGATATATTATACAGATATATTATATAGATATATTATACAGATATATTATATAGATATATACAGATATATATATAGATATATTATACAGATATATATATATAGATATATATTATACAGATATATTATATAGATATATATACAGATACATACAGATATATTATACAGATATATACAGATATATATATATACAGAGTACTACAGAGTACTACAGTATAATACCGAGTACTACAGAGTACTACAGTATAATACAGAGTACTACAGAGTAATACAGTATAATACAGAGTACTACAGTATAATACAGAGTACTACAGAGTACTACAGTATAATACAGAGTACTACAGAGTACTACAGTATAATACAGAGTACTACAGTATAATACAGAGTACTACAGAGTACTACAGCGTACTACAGTATAATACAGAGTACTACAGTATAATACAGAGTACTACAGAGTACTACAGTATAATACAGAGTACTACAGTATAATACAGAGTACTACAGTATAATACAGAGTACTACAGAGTACTACAGTATAGTGATGTCCTTACGTTCTCAGAGACACAGGGTCCTTTAGCGTTCAGAGACACACACGGTCCGATGGCTCCGGAGACTTTGATCTCTCTGGACGTCTGAAACAAAACAACAGTCTTTATTAGTGACATCATCATGAAGCTGGTTGGAGTCTTTATTAGTGACATCATCATGAAGCTGGTCGGAGTCTTTATTAGTGACATCATCATGAAGCTCGCCGACGCAGAATCCATCACCGCCGATCGACGCGCAATGCATGCTGGTTAGATTTGTGTCCAACTTGATGCCGACTCGCTCTGACGTCATGACCACGTGGGCAACGATAACTTCACGAGATCGAGGCGGACGCAGTTGCTCTCCACCGACTGCAAGACCCAGTGCATTATGGGAAACGCCTGGCTGTCGCCTGATCAAAGAGCTGATTGGCTCTTAGTTTAGACAGCAAACACCAGGTGTTGTAGAAAGTCACAACTTTCTGTGTAATTGTAATATTTAACACTAGATTGTAGATATTAGTCTCATGTTGAAGGTTTCATCTGTTAACAAACACATCTTCTGTGGTTGATAATAATAATAATTATAATAATGAAGGTTATTTATATATAACACTTATCAAAACGAGTGCTCATTAAGTGCTTTACAAGGAGGACATAAAGATAATAAAGGATAGAATCCAACGCCAGTGACTCTGATCAGCGGACTCTGATCAGCTGACTCTGATCAGCGGACTCTGATCAGCTGACTCTGATCAGCGGACTCTGACAGCGCTCGGCTGTAGTCGGTACCTTGACCTCCAGCGTGGCTGCGAAGGCCATCTTGAAGGATCCCTGGACATCTTTGGTGAAAACTCTCTGGAAGGTTTGTTTGAACAGAGACGTGTTGAAGGAGTCGGCCATCACCATGTAACCTCTGGAGAGAAGAGCACAGGTACAGGTTACCGTACAGGTAACAGGTACACAGGTACAGGTAACAGGTAGACAGGTACAGGTAACAGGTAGACAGGTACAGGTACAGGTTACCTTACAGGTACAGGTAACAGGTAGACAGGTACAGGTTACCCTACAGGTAACAGGTAGACAGGTACAGGTAACAGGTAGACAGGTACAGGTTACCTTACAGGTAACGTTGATGGACAGGTGACGATTCTATATAGTATTAATATAATTATTAATTAACATAATTCAATGTTATTAGTAAATATTTGGTCAATATAAGTTGCAGATGTTTGCCCAGCATAATTGCAATGCACTCTAGCTGGCTTGTTCACCATCTGAGTATAATTACAGATGATGCTATCACCAGATGAGGGACAACTTTGTTCAGCTCATGTTCTGTGTTTCATGACAGCATGGTGGAGTTAGCACGCTAAGCTAGCTCAGTAGCCAGCCGTCCGTCCAGCGGGCTGGAGGCCAACGGCAGCTCTGTAAAGATAAACTGAGGGCGTATAAATCTTTGGATGTCTATAGTTAACTATCCTTCAGTAAAGTCAGTCACAAAGAGAGTCGGACAATATGGGAGAAGCGTTTCAGAGACGGAGAGAAAGGGTTGCTAATAGTTTAGCCTTCTGCTAACAGCAGCCAACGGCTCACGGCTGCTGTTAGCAGAAGGCTAAATATGATCAACATTTACTCTCCATCTCTGAAACGTTTCTCTCATATTGTAGCTCTCTAGAGCCTCCAATCACAGTTTGTCATCTCAAATGTTTGTGATATCTGGATTCTGGCACCAACAACACAGCAAGATGACATTTTAGATGTGTAGCTTTAGCCCACTGCTAGTGTTAGTTAGCCTCCAGTCTTTCCTTTGGTTAGCCTCCAGCTAACACCGTGACCTCGTCATGACCTCATCATGACCTCATCATGACCTGATCACTAAAAGGGTCTACAAAACCACCTGTTATCAGGTGTGTGTGTGTGTGTGTGTGTGTGTGTGTGTGTGTGTGTGTGTGTGTGTGTGTGTGTGTGTGTGTGTGTGTGTGTGTGTGTGTGTGTGTGTGTGTGTGTGTGTGTACCCGGTGTAGTTAGCGCAGCACTTCATCTCCAGCAGGCCGGTCTGATCCAGAGCGCAGGCGTAGATGTCGATGATGTGACCGTTAATGGACGCTCTGTTAGCCAGAGACTCATAGTGCTGCAACACACACACACACACACACACACACACACACACACACACACACACACACACACACACACACACACACACACACAGTGATGACTGACCCGACTGTCACATATAGTATTGATACTAGTACTCTGATACTAGTACTCTGATACTAGTACTATGATACTAGTACTCTGATACTAGTACTATGACACTAGTACTCTGATACTAGCACTATGATATTAGTACTATGACACTAGTACTCTGATACTAGTACTATGATACTAGCACTATGATACTAGTACTATGACACTAGTACTATGACACTAGTACTATGACACTAGTACTCTGATACTAGTACTCTGATACTAGTACTATGATACTAGTATTCTGATACTAGCACTATGATATTAGTACTATGACACTAGTACTCTGATACTAGTACTATGATACTAGTACTATGATACTAGTATTCTGCCTCACCTTGGTGGCTTTCTTCATGAACTTGGCGTTGTCCTTCTCCAGGTCGTGCCAGGACCTGATGGGCGTCTTCAGCTCGTCTCCCACCACCATGCCGGGGCCTTGCGTCGCCGGGCCGCCGATGAAGGTCATGATCCTAGCGCCCGTGTTGGGGAAGGTGCACTGTGGGTAAAACACACAGGTTCAGTGTGACACGACGGCGACAGCTCAACGCTACTGAACAAAGAGGTCGACCCTCTCACCTCCAGCAGGCCGACGGCGATGGACATGGCGACGCCCAGCGAGCGCAGCGGCCTCTTCCCCTGAGTGACGGGCCACGGGTCGCGCTGCAGCTCCCCCAGCAGGTCCGTCAGGTTCATGTCGATCTTCTGCACCGGCTGCAGGAACCTGAATGGAGACGACACACCGCACTGTAATCGATTACTAAAATAATGGATAGCTGCATCCCTCGTTAGGAGATAGGGAATAGATTACATCAATGAGGGTCCTCGCAGATATAGCAAGACAAACACACAGTGTGAGTGTTTACCTGTTGGACAGAGGCTGCTGGGCCGGCTGAGGTCCTCGTCCCTGAGCCGCCGCCGCCGCCGGTTTGGTCAGACCCAGCATCTCCTGCAAACAGTTCACAGCTGATTACTACTTCATCTCCTGCAAAAGGTTCACAGCTGATTACTACTTCATCTCCTGCAAAAGGTTCACAGCTGATTACTACTTCATCTCCTGCAAAAGGTTCACAGCTGATTACTACTTCATCTCCTGTAAACAGTTCACAACTGATTACTACTTCATCTCCTGCAAACAGTTCACAGCTGATTACTACTTCATCTCCTGCAAAAGGTTCACAGCTGATTACTACTTCATCTCCTGCAAAAGGTTCACAGCTGATTACTACTTCATCTCCTGCAAACAGTTCACAGCTGATTACTACTTCATCTCCTGCAAACAGTTCACAACTGATTACTACTTCATCTCCTGCAAACAGTTCACAGCTGATTACTACTTCATCTCCTCCAAACAGTTCACAACTGATTACTACTTCATCTCCTGCAAAAGGTTCACAGCTGATTACTACTTCCTCTCCTGTAAACAGTTCACAGCTGATTACTACTTCATCTCCTGCAAACAGTTCACAGCTGATTACTACTTCATCTCCTGTAAACAGTTCACAGCTGATTACTACTTCATCTCCTGCAAACAGTTCACAACTGATTACTACTTCATCTCCTGCAAAAGGTTCACAGCTGATTACTACTTCATCTCCTGTAAACAGTTCACAGCTGATTACTACTTCATCTCCTGCAAACAGTTCACAGCTGATTACTACTTCATCTCCTGCAAACAGTTCACAGCTGATTACTACTTCATCTCCTCCAAACAGTTCACAACTGATTACTACTTCATCTCCTGTAAACAGTTCACAACTGATTACTACTTCATCTCCTACAAACAGTTCACAACTGATTACTACTTCATCTCCTGTAAACAGTGTTGGTAGGGACATGTCTCTACTGTTAGGTTGGGGTCAGGTCACCAGTGGCTACCTGCTGGACTGGTAACCAGTAGCTACCTGCTACCTGCTGGACTGGTCACCAGTGGCTACTTGCTGGACTGGTCACCAGAAGCTACCTGCTACCTGCTGGACTGGACCCAGTGGCGGTCAGATACCTGTAGCTGCTTGGCGTTCAGGTCCTTGGTCCCCCTGAAGACGTAGCTCTTGGAGATCCCCTCACAGCCCAGCTCATGGACTTGAACCATGCGTCCGAAGGTGATGAGTCCGACCAGCGCGGTGGGGGGCAGCAGAGACAGGGACATCTGCAGAGACTCCTTCAGGGCCTGCAGGTCCTCGTCCTCCATACAGGTGTCCACCACGTAAAGGAAGACCAGCGGCATCTGAGGACCCCGCTGAGGACAGAGACCACAGCGGGTCATACATCTGACAGAGACCACATCGGGTCATACATCTGACAATACTGTCTCTCTGTCTGTCCGTCCGTTCGTCTGTCTACCTGTCTACCTGTCTGCCTTACCTGGACCACGTACTCGATGGTGGAGAACTGAGGCAGCAGCTCAGCTGGTTGGTTCACCTCAGAGATTCCAGCGTACGACGGAGGAAACTGAAACAGAACCAGAGTCAAATTTTGAGTGCTGCTCTTCTGTCTCTGTGAGGATGATTCACTAAATATACGTGTGTGTGTGTTTATACTGAACCTGGTTCCTCTGGTAGCAGAAGTTACAAGCCCACAGTTTGGCCCGGTAGTCCACCTGACTGAAAGAGACAGGTACATGTTAGACATCCTGACACCCGTCTGTGACCCCTGACACCCGTCTGTGACCCCTGACACCCGTCTGTGACCTCTGACACCCGTCTGTGACCCCTGACACCCGTCTGTGACCCCTGACACCCGTCTGTGACCCCTGACACCCGTCTGTGACCTCTGCCACCCCTCTGTGACCTCTGACACCCGTCTGTGACCCCTGACTCCCGTCTGTGACCTCTAACACCCGTCTGTGACCTCTAACACCCGTCTGTGACCCCTGACTCCCGTCTGTGACCTCTGACTCCCGTCTGTGACCTCTGACACCCGTCTGTGACCTCTAACACCCGTCTGTGACCTCTGACACCCGTCTGTGACCTCTAACACCCGTCTGTGACCTCTGACTCCCGTCTGTGACCTCTGACACCCGTCTGTGACCTCTAACACCCGTCTGTGACCTCTAACACCCGTCTGTGACCTCTGACTCCCGTCTGTGACCTCTGACTCCCGTCTGTGACCCCTGACTCCCGTCTGTGACCTCTGACTCCCGTCTGTGACCCCTGACTCCCGTCTGTGACCTCTAACACCCGTCTGTGACCCCTGACTCCCGTCTGTGACCTCTGACTCCCGTCTGTGACCCCTGACTCCCGTCTGTGACCTCTGACTCCCGTCTGTGACCCCTGACTCCCGTCTGTGACCTCTGACTCCCGTCTGTGACCCCTGACTCCCGTCTGTGACCTCTGACTCCCGTCTGTGACCCCTGACTCCCGTCTGTGACCTCTGACTCCCGTCTGTGACCCCTGACCCCCGTCTGTGACCTCTGACTCCCGTCTGTGACCCCTGACTCCCGTCTGTGACCTCTGACTCCCGTCTGTGACCCCTGACCCCGGTCAGTGATGTCACCCAGGTGTGTGGTGATGCGTACCACAGCGGGTTGAGGACGGCGCGGCAGGTGGCGCGGCTGCAGAGCACCGGTTCGTACTGGATGGGCGGCAGGTCGGGCCGCTCCCTCAGAGGTGTGAACAGCGACGACACCGGGACGACCATCCGGGTCGCCTCCAGCCGGCTGGACGGCCAAACGTTCCAGCTGAACCGCACGCCGTCCCGCTCCTCGTTCTGAGTGATGTACTCTGGGAAGGTCGCCATGGCAACGCAGGGAGATGGGAGGGGCCAGACACACTGTCAGGTAAACGCTGTGGGGGGGGAGAGGACACAATATCAGAGTACTGCAGTACTACCAACTACACTGTAGTACTACCAACTACACTGTAGTACTACTAACTACACCGTAGTACTACTAAATTTACTGCAGTACTACCAACTACACTGTAGTACTACTAACTACACCGTAGTACTACTAAATTTACTGCAGTACTACCAACTACACTTTAGTACTACTAACTACACCGTAGTACTACTAAATTTACTGCAGTACTACCAACTACACTGTAGTACTACTAACTACACTGTAGTACTACTAAATTTACTGCAGTACTAACAACTATACTGTAGTACCTCCAACTATACTACAGTGCTAATAACTATCTACACTGTAGTACTATCAGCTACACAGTAGTAAAGTAGTAAGTATACTAATTATACTAATGAGCCATAATCTGTCCTCTGGAGCCCCGAAAGGACAAACTGGGTTGTTGTTGATGGGTTTTACTATTAATATTACTACTACTACTACTACTATTATAACTACTACTACTATTACTACTACTACTACTACTACTACTACTACTACTATTATAACTACTACTACTATTACTACTACTACTACTACTACTACTACTACTACTACTACTACTATAACTATTACTACTACTACTACTATTACTATTACTACTATTACTACTACTACTACTAATACTACTATTATTACTACTACTATTACTACTACTACTACTACTACTACTACTACTACTATTATTACTACTACTATTACTACTACTATTACTACTACTACTACTACTACTACAATTACTACTACTATTACTACTACTACTACTATTACTACTACTATTACTACTACTACTACTACTACTACTATTACTACTACTACTACTATTACTACTACTACTACTACTACTACTACTACTACTATTACTACTACTACTACTACTACTACTACTATAACTATTACTACTACTACTACTATTACTATTACTACTATTACTACTACTACTACTAATACTACTATTATTACTACTACTATTACTACTACTACTACTACTACTACTACTATTATTACTACTACTATTACTACTACTATTACTACTACTACTACTACTACTACAATTACTACTACTATTACTACTACTACTACTATTACTACTACTATTACTACTACTACTACTACTACTACTACTACTATTACTACTACTACTACTACTACTACTACTACTACTATTACTACTACTACTACTACTACTACTACTATAACTATTACTACTACTACTACTATTACTATTACTACTATTACTACTACTACTACTAATACTACTATTATTACTACTACTATTACTACTACTATTACTACTACTACTACTACTACTACTACTACAATTACTACTACTATTACTACTACTACTACTATTACTACTACTATTACTACTACTACTACTACTACTACTACTACTACTATTACTACTACTACTACTACTACTATAACTATTACTACTACTACTACTATTACTACTACTATTACTACTACTACTACTACTACTATAACTATTACTACTACTATTACTATTACTACTATTACTACTACTACTACTAATACTAAAACTTTGTTTCACTTCAGAACTGAAACAGTTAATTGATTAATGAGTTAATAAAACGTCATCAACTCTGGTTCAGACTCTGAACTGTGAATATTTCCTGTTAGTAATAAACCAACAATATAATCACCACATGAATGATAGTATATATATATATATATATATATATATATATATATATTAAATAGTCATTAGCTACAGTTTCTACTAGGTTTTTTTCCTTCAGATCACATCGAACACATTCAAACTATTCCTCTTTAACATAAAGTCAAACTGATATATTTTACATTAAAACTAAAATAAAAAAAGGGGATGTAGTATCTAATTAGCATGTAGTATTCTTCACCAGAATGACGTACCTGATGTAGTATTCTTCACCAGAATGATGTACCTGATGTAGTATTCTTCACCAGAATGATGTACCTGAACACATTTAGACCAGCGTGTTTTTAAAATAGAATTAAACATGTAAATCAGTTTGGTTGGTGGCCGATCACAACAGCTCTGAGTTCATCATGAAAACTAGTACTCCGATCGAAGTACTCCAATCTGTAAAAGTAATAATACTACATTGTAAAAATACTCTGCTTTACTACAAGTTTAAGTCCTGCATTTAAAAGGTTACTAAAGTTTAAGTACCAAAAGTAAAAGTACTCATTCTGCAGAATAACCTCAATTATATTACTGTATTCTAATGATTGATCACTTTAATGTTTACTCAAGTAGAGTACTCGAGTAAATGTACTTAGTTACATTTCACCACTCCTACCCCCCACCCCCCCCCAGAGAGGCCACCAACCAAACTAGTATTATTATTATTATTATAGTAGACAGAAATCACAGATCAATATCCAGCTGTCAGGTATCTGAAGAGCAGTACAACCTGAAATACTTCTCTCTGAGATGTAAACAAGTACAAGTATACAGTAGCAGAAAATGTAACAGTACAAGTAATCATCAGTGATCCTCAGGTAATCAATGCTAGCTGATCATCAGGTAATCAATGCTAGCTGATCATCAGGTAATCAATGCTAGCTGATCATCAGGTAATCAATGCTAGCTGATCATCAGGTAATCAATGCTAGCTGCTGATCAATGAGAGCAGCAGTAGCTAAAGTCCAGAGGAGCCTCACAGCTAACAGCAGCTAACAGCTAACAGCAGGTAAACAGACAGCAGGTGACTCGTCCAGGTGAGCGCACAGGTGAGCTGTGTGAGTCCAGGTGCAGCTGCAGGTCAGCGGGGTTCAGGTGAGTCTCTGTGGAGGGAAACAGTCTCTCACCTGCTGCTCAGCTGCTCTCTGCTGCTGACTGACCACGAAGCAAAACAACATGGCGGCGGCCCGGCGCCACGTCAAGCCACAGAGAGGAGAACCGGGAGGAGGAGGTCTCACTCTGAGCAACATCCAGGAACCACAGAGAGGAGAACCGGGAGGAGGTCTCACTCTGAGCAACATCCAGGAACAGCATCCCTCAACACTAGCAGCTACTTATTACAGGACTGTTAACTGTTAACACATCTGACATTCTGGGAAGAAAGTTATAATATTTCATAGAATTATATATAAACATATAAACAAATAAATAAATAAATATAACAAGTAGAGAAATAAGTCATATTATTAGTGATATAAAGGTGTGATATTTTATAGAATATATGTATACATATACATATGTATACATATATAGAGAGATATGTATATATGTATATATATACATATATTCTATAAAATATCACACCTTTATATCACTAATAATATGACTTATTTCTCTACTTGTTATATTTATTTATTTGTTTATGTTTATATATAATTCTATGAAATATTATAACTTTCTTCCCAGAATGTCAGATGTGTTAACAGTTAACAGTCCTGTAATAAGTTAACATATATATATATATATATATATATATATATATATATATATACATATCTCTATATATATACATATAACAAGTAGAGAAATAAGTCATATTAGTGATACAAAGTTGTATTATTTTATGCTATACTAATATTGTAAGGTTGTATTATAACTGTAACGTAGTATTATAACTGTAGCGTAGTGTTATAATTTAACGTAGTATTATCATTTTAAATCAGTATATCAGTTAAAAACTATCAAAAGGACAAGGAAATAAAAACACTACAGGTTTAAAATGGTGCAATACAAATGTTTATTATATGACAAAAATACTGTCACTAACTAATGTTACCTTCACCTTCTTCATCATCATCATCATCATCATCATCCTCACCACCATCATCATCATCATCATCATCATCATCATCATGTGCTGTCTCCTCGTCCAATCAGGACGGACTCTCTGCTGTTTAAATCTTACACACAAACAACTTTTACAGAATTAAATTAACAAGGTCCAAAAGACAACCAGCTCTTCTTCCTCCCATCTCCTCCTCTTCATCATTTAAAGGAGCAGTCAGATGGAAACATCTGAAGAAGAAGAAGCTTCCTGCTCCTTTAAATCATCACTTTTCTTCTTCTGGTGTTTTTCTAAAAGCAGCAGACGACAGAACCAAAATTCAAACATCCTGCTGTTATTCTGTCTCATTACACTTCCTGTCTCTCTCAAAGCCCCGCCCCTCTCCACCTGTACCTGTCAGGAGGCGGAGCTTTAAGTTGAAATTTTTGTTTTAAGGCAGCTGGTTGGTCGGCGGTCACATGTTGTTGAATCCCATCATGCCTTTCATGTTGCCGGCAGCTCCCTGCTGAAACTGACGCATCATCGACTGAAGACCGGCCATCCCACCTAACGGACGAAACACACCGTTCAATCGTTAATTAAGCTTGTTAATAATGAAGCTTGTTAATAACGTGGTTAGTTAATAATTGAGCTCGTTAATAATGAAGCTTGTTAATAATGAAGCTTGTTAATAACGTGGTTAGTTAATAATTGAGCTCGTTAATAATGAAGTCAGTTAATAATGAAGCTCGTTAATAATGAGGTAAGTTAATAATGAAGCTCGTTAATAATGAAGTTAGTTAATAATGAAGCTCGTTAATAATGAGGTAAGTTAATAATGAAGCTCGTTAATAATGAAGTTAGTTAATAATGAAGCTCGTGAATAATGAGGTTAGTTAATAATTGAGATTGTTAATAATGAAGTTAGTTAATAATGAGGTTAGTTAATAATGAAGCTTGTTAATAATGAAGCTTGTTAATAATGAGGTTAGTTAATAATGAGGTTATTTAATAATGAAGCTCGTTAATAATGAAGTTAGTTAATAATGAAGCTCGTGAATAATGAGGTTAGTTAATAATTGAGATTGTTAATAATGAAGTTAGTTAATAATGAGGTTAGTTAATAATGAAGCTTGTTAATAATTAGGTTAGTTAATAATGAAGCTCGTTAATAATGAAGCTTGTTAATAATGAAGCTTGTTAATAATTAGGTTAGTTAATAATGAAGCTCGTTAAATATGAAGCTTGTTAATAATGACGTTAGTTAATAATGAAGCTCGTTAATAAGTTAATAATTTAATTATTATTCATCAGCTTTAAGACGTCTGTCCGTCTCCAGTTATTATATTTTATATTATTAAACTTCCTGCTGTCTGACTGAATGAGGCGGTTTCAGGAGGAAGTCCTGCAGGTGAGACAGACAGGTAGACCAGGTAACAGGTAGAACAGGTAACAGGTAGACCAGGTAACAGGTAGACCAGGTCTCACCCATGTGGTGCAGGACTCGGGGGTCCATCATTTTGGCCATCTGCTGGTTCAGTTTAGCCATCTGAGATGGGTTCACGTTCTTGGACATGTCTCCTCCTTGAAGACACAAAACACACATCAGACACTGGTTCAAATCCCGGACTCCACAGTCCCCCACAGTCCCCCACAGTCCCCCCCAGTCCCCCACAGTCCCCCACAGTCCTCCACAGTCCCCCACAGTCCTCCACAGTCCCCCCCACAGTCCCCCACAGTCCTCCACCGTCCCCTGCCGTCCCCCGCAGTCCCCCCCAGTCCTCCTCAGTCCCCCACAGTCCCCCACCATCCCCCACAGTCCCCCACAGTCCCCCCCAGTCCTCCTCAGTCCCCCACAGTCCCCCACCAACCCCCACAGTCCCCCACAGTCCCCCAGAGTCCCCCACAGTCCCCCACAGTCCCCCACAGTCCCCCGCAGTCCCCCCCAGTCCTCCTCAGTCCCCCACCATCCCCCACAGTCCCCCCCAGTCCTCCTCAGTCCCCCACCATCCCCCACAGTCCCCCGCAGTCCCCCCCAGTCCTCCTCAGTCCCCCCCAGTCCTCCTCAGTCCCCCCCAGTCCTCCTCAGTCCCCCACAGTCCCCCACAGTCCCCCACCATCCCCCACAGTCCCCCGCAGTCCCCCCCAGTCCTCCTCAGTCCCCCACAGTCCCCCACCATCCCCCACAGTCCTTCACAGTCCCCCACAGTCCCCCGCAGTCCTTCACAGTCCTCCACAGTCCTCCACAGTCCTCCACAGTCCCCCACCATCCCCCACAGTCCTTCACAGTCCCCCGCAGTCCCCTGCAGTCCTTCACAGTCCTCCACAGTCCTCCACAGTCCTCCACAGTCCCCCACAGTCCTTCACAGTCCTCCACAGTCCTCCACAGTCCCCCACAGTCCCCCACAGTCCTTCACAGTCCTCCACAGTCCTCCACAGTCCTCCACAGTCCTCCACAGTCCCCCACAGTCCTCCACAGTCCCCCACAGTCCCCCACAGTCCTTCACAGTCCTCCACAGTCCTCCACAGTCCTCCACAGTCCCCCACAGTCCCCACAGTCCCCCACAGTCCCCCACAGTCCCCCACAGTCCTCCACAGTCCCCCACAGTCCTCCACAGTCCCCCACAGTCCTCCTCAGTCCTCCACAGTCCCCCCCAGTCCCCCACCGCCCCCCCTTCCCCCCTCTGTCTCTACCTTTAAAGAGTCCCTTGATGCCCCCCATCTTCTTCACCATCTGGGCGAACTTGGTGTACTGGGTCAGCAGCTCCTGGACGTCTCTGGTGGCGACTCCGGACCCCCGAGCGACTCTCTGGATCCTGTTGGGCTGCTTACTGAACAGCTTAGCTCCGTCTTTACTGTCCAGTTCTGAAGGGACAGACGGAGAGCAGGAACCAGTAAAACCAGTAAGACCAGTAGACCATCATCAGTATTTAATACTAGTATTAGTAAGTATTAGTATCTGTTACCCTGGTCGTTCATGCTGTCCATGATGGTCATCAGTTTCTTCAGTCGGGCCATCGACTCCTGTTCGTTTCCTTTACTCATGAAGTCTGTACCGAACCCCGGAATCATCCCCTGAACGCATCACGGAGAGAGCCAGTCAGTACACTGAACCACATTTACTAACCCTGACCCTGAACGCATCACGGAGAGAGCCAGTCAGTACACTGAACCACATTTACTAACCCTGACCCTGAACGCATCACGGAGAGAGCCAGTCAGCACACTGAACCACATTTACTAACCCTGACCCTGAACGCATCACGGAGAGAGCCAGTCAGCACACTGAACCACATTTACTAACCCTGACCCTGAACGCATCACGGAGAGAGCCAGTCAGTACACTGAACCACATTTACGAGTCTTAATCACGTCACAAGTCTAAGTAACGTCTCGAGTCTGAGTTACGTCTGGAGTCTTAGTAAGGTCACAAATCTAAGTCACTTCTCGAGTCTGAATCACGTCTCGAGTCTGAGTCACGTCTCGAGTCCGAGTTACGTCTCGAGTCTGAGTCACGTCTCGAGTCCGAGTCACGTCTCGAGTCCGAGTTACGTCTCGAGTCTGAGTCACGTCTCGAGTCTGAGTCACGTCTCGAGTCCGAGTTACGTCTCGAGTCTGAGTCACGTCTCGAGTCTGAGTCACGTCTCGAGTCCGAGTTACGTCTCGAGTCTGAGTCAGGTCACAAGTCTGAGTCACGTCTCGAGTCTGAGTCACGTCACGTCTCGAGTCTGAGTCACGTCTCGAGTCTAAGTCCTGTGACGTTAAGGACTCCACTCTGACTCTAGGTCACATGACTCTGGTCTACGTCATTGTGCAGCAGGTGAGTGTTTACCATGATCTGTCCGAAGGGTCCCATCTTCATGATGTTCTGGAACTGCTCGTACATGTCTCTGAGGGTGAACTGACCTGGAGGTCAGAGGTCACAGGTCAGCCATACCATAATACATATTGAGTATACTGTCGTCTCAGGTGAGTAAAGGATGTGAAGTGTTGTGTCAGGTGAGTAAAGGGATGTGAAGTGTTGTGTCAGGTGAGTAAAGGATGTGAAGTGTTGTCTCAGGTGAGTAAAGGATGTGAAGTGTTGTCTCAGGTGAGTAAAGGATGTGAAGTGTTGTCTCAGGTGAGTAAAGGATGTGAAGTGTTGTCTCAGGTGAGTAAAGGATGTGAAGTGTTGTCTCAGGTGAGTAAAGGATGTGAAGTGTTGTCTCAGGTGAGTAAATGATGTGAAGTGTTGTCTCAGGTGAGTAAATGATGTGAAGTGTTGTCTCAGGTGAGTAAATGATGTGAAGTGTTGTCTCAGGTGAGTAAAGGATGTGAAGTGTTGTCTCAGGTGAGTAAAGGATGTGAAGTGTTATCTCAGGTGAGTAAATGATGTGAAGTGTTGTGTCAGGTGAGTAAAGGATGTGAAGTGTTGTCTCAGGTGAGTAAATGATGTGAAGTGTTGTGTCAGGTGAGTAAAGGATGTGAAGTGTTGTGTCAGGTGAGTAAAGGATGTGAAGTGTTGTCTCAGGTGAGTAAATGATGTGAAGTGTTGTCTCAGGTGAGTAAAGGATGTGAAGTGTTGTCTCAGGTGAGTAAATGATGTGAAGTGTTGTCTCAGGTGAGTAAATGATGTGAAGTGTTGTCTCAGGTGAGTAAATGATGTGAAGTGTTGTCTCAGGTGAGTAAAGGATGTGAAGTGTTATCTCAGGTGAGTAAATGATGTGAAGTGTTGTGTCAGGTGAGTGTTGTCTCAGGTGAGTAAAGGATGTGAAGTGTTGTCTCAGGTGAGTAAAGGATGTGAAGTGTTGTCTCAGGTGAGTAAAGGATGTGAAGTGTTGTCTCAGGTGAGTAAAGGATGTGAAGTGTTGTCTCAGGTGAGTAAATGATGTGAAGTGTTGTCTCAGGTGAGTAAAGGATGTGAAGTGTTGTCTCAGGTGAGTAAAGGATGTGAAGTGTTGTGTCAGGTGAGTAAAGGATGTGAAGTGTTGTCTCAGGTGAGTAAAGGGGGTGAAGTGTTGTGTCAGGTGAGTAAAGGATGTGAAGTGTTGTCTCAGGTGAGTAAAGGATGTGAAGTGTTGTCTCAGGTGAGTAAAGGATGTGAAGTGTTGTGTCAGGTGAGTAAAGGATGTGAAGTGTTGTGTCAGGTGAGTAAAGGATGTGAAGTGTTGTCTCAGGTGAGTAAATGATGTGAAGTGTTGTCTCAGGTGAGTAAAGGATGTGAAGTGTTGTCTCAGGTGAGTAAAAGGATGTGAAGTGTATTTTCACACCGTGTTTCAGTTTGTCGATCAGCTCCTCGTTGTCGTCCAGTTTTAGCTCGTTTACTCTGTCGATCAAACCCTCGATGTCTCCCATCCCTGACAGGAAGAGGAGGAGTTACTGAAGGTTTCCATGGAAACACTAAAGACAACATGGTCATTACAGTTAACTAAAGTTGTAGGAACGTTGTAATCACCGAGCAGTTTGCTGATGAACGGCTGAGTCTTAAACGGCTCGAAGTCGTCGATGTGTTCTCCTGTTCCGATGAAGATGATTGGACTCCTGGTGGCCGCCACACTGACAGGAAACAGCAGAAGAAGAACAGCGTCAGCGCAACACTGACAGGAAACAGGGTCACTGTGACATCACACGGTGCTGTGACATCATGGTCTTACGCGCTCAGAGCTCCTCCTCCTTTGGCGTGCCCGTCCAGTTTGGTGACGATCACCGACGCCACGTCCACTTTGTCTTTAAAGGCCTTCGCCTGAGACTCACAGGCCTGACCGATTGACGCGTCCATTACGTACACGATGTTGTCTGGTTGCTATGGAAACACAGGTAGAGAGAAACATCTGAGATGGTCCCAGGTACCACCACAGACCTCTTCACAGCCCGTCAGTCAGTTCAGATACCGACCACGTGCTTGCGGTGGTGCGCCCCCTGGCGTACTGCTTCACTGGGTACTGGCGGTGCGTTCAGGTACTCACCACAGCGTTGGAGACTTGCAGCATCTCCTCAAACAGCGAGTCTTCCTGTTTGTGTCTTCCGCTCGTGTCCACGATGATGATCTCAAAGTTCTCTGCTTTGAACTTCTCGACGCCCTCGGCAGCGATCACCACCGGGTCCATCTCTGTGTAACTGAACACAACACACGGGAGTGACGTACAGCGTTAACGGTCGTTAACGGTCGTTAACGGTCAGCAGACAGCAGCGGGCGCCACCTGTCGGACTCACCTGCCGTAGAAGGGGATTCTGGCTTTGGTGGCGTTCTGTTTCAGCTGATCGAAGGCACCTGACAGACGAGAGGAAGAAACATTTAAATATCTGAAAACTGTTTTAATAAAAGACAGAAGAATGAAGTGAGGCCACTGAAAGGAGTTGAAGTGTTGCGTACCGGCTCTGAAGGTGTCGGCACAGATCAGGCAGGTCTTCCAGCCTTTCCTCTGGTAGTAATAGGCCAGCTGCAGGAAACAGAGCACAGTGAGACAACAGACAGCTGGAGGCGCTCTGCATCACACTGTAAAACAGTACAGTACATACATACGGTACTTCACTGTATACACGGTGTACTCATGTACACCACTACAGGGGGCGGGGCTATGTCTCAGGTGTGTGATGTCACCTTGGAGCAGGTCGTAGTTTTCCCGCTTCCTTGCAGACCAACAAACATGATGACGTTGTTCTTTCCTTTCGTGGGAGTCCAGGCCTTCACACCGGGGTCCACCAGCTGGAAATACACACCGTAGATACACACATAATACACACAGGATATACACACATAATACACACAGGATATACACAGATGGTTGCGTCCAGTTAGCTAACGTTTTAGTTCCCTTAAACAATGTATAAGGAAGATGTTCATCAGAGGGGATTTAGAGGTGGGTGGTGGACTGAAACATCAGAAGGTAAACGCACTACACCACAAGCTAAACGTTAGCTAAACCTGGTTAGCCACATCCTCACATTACCGTAGATTACGTTACATGAATCTTGACAAAGTCACCTAAATCTAAAGCTAATGTATAGCTGCATGTTGCAGAATGACTTCATCACTAAACCAGGAAGATTCAGGACCGTCTGTCTGAGTCCGTCTCCACCATCAAACATGCAGGTTGACCAACGAACTGGCAACTACTAGTGGTGAAGTGAATGTGATGGAAGGGAGGAGGGAGACATCTCGTGGCTGAATGTTATCAATGTTATCAACAGCACCTTTAAATCCTAGAAAACTCATTTTTAGTTCCCTGACTCTTCCAGGACCTTTCCAGGACCTTTCCAGGATCTTTCCAGGACCTTTCCAGGCCTGATGGTCTGACCTTGACGAGCTCCTTGAAGACGGCGTGCTGGATCATCCTCCTCTTGTTCAGACCTGAAGCCATCTCCTCCAGATCTATGGCAGACCTGCAGAGAGCACACAGTTCAACCACAGCTGCTGGACTGAACTGGACCAAGTTTAGATCCTGGATCAGGTTTAGATCCTGGATCAGGACTCTGGGGTTTGATACTCACTTGACGTTCTCTCTCAGCTGTTTGACCAGTTTGATGTTGACGTCGGCCTCCAGCAAAGCAGCACAAACCTCCTTCAACATGGCGTTCAACACCTGGAACACAGACAGCTGGATGAGCTCTGATGACCAAGGGACTCGGATCTTAGGCCGGGTACTCGGATCTTAGACCAGGTCCTCGAGACTAAAGACCAGGTCCTCGAGACTAAAGACCAGGTCCTCGAGACTAAAGACCAGGTCCTCGAGACTAAAGACCAGGTCCTCGGGACTAAAGACCAGGTCCTCGAGACTAAAGACCAGGTCCTCGGGACTCAGGCCAGGTTACTGAATATCTACATTAATAAATAAGATGAAGAAGACGTTGTCCAGGTGGCTGGTCACGTGACCTCAGCGTGTCCCGTTACCTCTTCATTGATGATGGTGGCGTTGCTGAGCGATCTCAGCGCCGAGGTGATCTTCCTCCCCAGGTCGGCTAACACCATGATGGCGGTCTGAACGAGTCCTGAAACACAGATGATGTCACATGAGGGACGGACACTGATTGGACAGCTTTAGTGATGTCATCCTGCATCGTGGGCCACATGGACCCTCAGAGACCAGATCAGAGACCAGATCAGAGACCGGATCAGAGACCGGATCAGAGACCGGATCAGAGACCAGATCAGAGACCAGATCAGAGACCTGATCAGAGACCGGATCAGAGACCGGATCAGAGACCGGATCAGAGACCAGATCAGAGACCGGATCAGAGACCGGATCAGAGACCGGATCAGAGACCTGATCAGAGACCGGATCAGAGACCGGATCAGAGACCGGATCAGAGACCAGATCAGAGACCAGATCAGAGACCTGATCAGAGACCGGATCAGAGACCGGATCAGAGACCGGATCAGAGACCGGATCAGAGACCTGATCAGAGACCTGATCAGAGACCTGATCAGAGACCGGATCAGAGACCGGATCAGAGACCGGATCAGAGACCAGATCATAGACCAGATCAGAGACCAGATCAGAGACCGGATCAGAGACCAGATCAGAGACCAGATCAGAGACCAGATCAGGTCCACCAGATCACTATGACATCATTCACACCTCTAATCAACAACATGCTGTTAACTCTTACCGTGTGTGTGTGTGTGTGTGTGTGTGTGTGTGTGTGTGTGTGGGAGGGGAACCCCCCGACTGAGCACGCTCAGTGAGTCAGCAGGTCAGCTGACAGGTGAAGGTCGCAGCACGCAGACACACACTTCCTGTAAAGAGGAGAGAAGAAGAAAAGTCAACAAATCAACAAGTTCTACAGTCACAGTGGTCTTTGAACACAACACGACATGTTTAGGGACACGAGGAGTGATCGGGTCAACCTCTGCTCACTGCAGGTAACTATGGCAACGGGACCGATGCTTCGGGTAACCAATGGCGACCGTTGTTGTCTGTAGCGTGCTGCTTCCTGAGACGTGGCGTGAGTTTAAGATGATGAATTTGTTAAATAACTGCACGGTACGGCTCGGCTCGGCTCGGCACGGCACAGCTCGGGTACGGCTCGGCTCGGCTCGGCACAGCTCGGGTACGGCTCGGCTCGGCTCGGCACGGCTCGGGTACGGCTCGGCTCGGCTCGGCACAGCTCGGGTACGGCTCGGCTCGGCTCGGCACGGCTCGGCACGGCACGGCACGGCTCGCTCTGTTTTGGTTTTCAGTTATCAACAGTAGTACCTGGTACCTGGTTCTGTTTCTGGTACCAGCTCGGTCCAGGTTCGCAGCGAGCTGAGCCGACACTAGTAGGTGGAGTTAAAACACTGCCGACCACTGATTGGTCAGAGAGAACCGTCCATCCTGCACGAAGCCGCCATCTTTAAACAACCAGACTACCGTCAGTAACGAGCGGCCGCGCCGTGGTCGACTGACGAAGTGCGGACGTTCCTGTTTGGTTGGCGATGAAAGGATCCAGCGAGAATACACACTGCGTTTGTGTCATGTTGAAGATGATGTCACGGCAGATTCACGCAGCGTTGCTATGACGACCAGCGCTCTGCAGTGGAAGACGAGACAGAGAAAAGCAGCTGGTACCGGCGGTGAGAGGAGCCATTAAAACCATCTAAATAACATCATCAGTGTGTTCCAGTCCACGTACTTCTGTACTTACACTGACTATTCTGAGTGCATAAGAGCGTTCACCCTGTGAAGTACGGCAGCATGCAGTGCACTGTAAGGACCCGGGTGTTGTACTCAAAACGGTCACATTGTTGAGTGTTGAACGCTGGACGCTTCTCACCCTCAGCGCTCGTCATCTTGGCTCCGTAGCGGAAGGGGCGGGGCCACGATCACCATTCAAACATGTGAAAATGGCGGCAGATGATGCAGGAGCTTTTGCGGTGCTGAATAACGAACCTTATAGACGCCAGCTGATGTGCCAGCTGCCGTAAAACCACGAAGAAGAAGAAGATATGTTGGCAGGTAGCGAGCCGCGGTGAAATGTTGCGATCGTCATTTCCGATAAGGGCGCCGCAGAGTCTTCGATTTGAGACGAGCCTAACCCGTTGAAATGTACGCACTACTCAAGTAAGTACAGAGTGAACACAGTGCACGACACTGAAGAGTACTTCCAGAAGTACGTGGATAGGAACACACTGCATGTTATTATTCAGGATCATCTACACTTCCCATAATGCTTTGGGGGATACAAACAGGAAGTATAACGTCACCATGGATTCAGTGAGTTCTCTGTGACCTCACTATAGTTTCCATGTAGTCAAAGAGTCTGACTGATCTGAGGTCAGCTCCTGGACGAACAGACTACCATCACTGGATGAACACTTCTCCTGTCTCTGATTTCTGGATGTCAGAGATGATGACGTCAGAGATATATATATATATATATATATATATATATATATATATGTAGATATATCTATATCTATATATGTATACATATATATATATATATATATATATAGTATAATCCGTATATAGTGTATAATTAATGTGTTGTCCATTGACTAAGACTGATTGATGTAGTTATTGATCTCAGATATTCGACAGATTTAAATGTTTAGTTTCAGCCGTTTAAACACAATCATGTTTGTCAGTTTGTCATCATTTAAATCTCCGTCATCAGATCGATACACACCCTGATCGATCAGATCTGCGTGATCGATCGTCCTTCTATCAGTATATCAGCGTTAAACCATCAACAACATGTCAGCTGTTTACAGCGTTTCTCAGTGCTAACATTAGCATTAGCATTAGCAGTTAGCCGTTACCGTTGCCAGAGAGTGGGGGTTAGCAGTTAGCTGTTAGCAGTTAGCTGTTAGCAGTTAGCTGTATGTTAGCAGTTAGCCGTATGTTAGCTGTGTGTTAGCAGTGTGTTAGCTGCGCACGGAGCCTGTCAGACCCGTTACCGTGTGTGAGGAGCACTAACACGGTACATTAAAGAAGAATCGGTACCGACTTACCGACTGTCGGTGAGTTTGATCAGAGAGCAGCTGGAACCAGAACTATCAGAACTATCAGAGGAACGTCATCTAATCAGAGCTGACCCGGAAACAGTAACAGCGAGCTTCCGCTGCTTCTTCGTCTGTGGATTCAGCTGATTACTAAACGATCTGAACGATATATATATATACTGTATATATATACATATATATATATACAGTATATATATATGTATATTTTTATATACATATATATATATATATATATACATATATATATATGTATATATATATATACATATATATATACTGTATATTTACATATATATATACAGTATATATATATGTATATATATATATATACATATATATATATATACAACAAATAAAATGAAAGGAAAGGATGAATAAAAAAGAAATAAAACTAAAATGTCTCAGCAATCGAATAGTTTTTGCCAATTTAGAATTTTTGAGTTTTAATCTTTGAAAGTATAAAAGGATGGTATTTGTTTAAGCCGTATCATGATATTTATATAATATTTTGCTAAAATATTAATCAAATTAATTAATTATGTAAATTTCATCTGCCGAAAAACTTTGATTGTTAAAAGTGATTAATATATCAATCTTTGTTGGTATGACATTTTATCTAAATCTTTTCAGAAATTCTTCTGTAAATGAAACCAGAAAGAATAAAAACAATCTACAAATATGTTCAATAGTTTCACCTTCACAGTTACAAAAAGTGCATCTATTGTTATAGTTATAATATATATATATCTTATCAGGGTAGTACCTGTGTACAATCTGAAATAGAAAGAATTATGTATTCATGAGGTAACAGAAATATAGAGTTCCATTGTTTTCCATTGAAATATAAACACTTACAGTATATTTACATCTGAGAGTAGTAATATGTTCAAGATGATTTCTAATAAAAGCTTTAGTACACTTTTTAATCAGATACAGAAACCTCATTAATAATAAAGGGACAGTCATTTAATTATAGTTCATTGAGACATTAATATTCTTTATGATAAAGACACTATAATGATACTGTATATATATATATATATATATATATATATATATATATATATATGTATATAATATATATTTATATATAAATATATATATATATATATGGCTGGGAGAGCTCAGCTCACTGACTCGACTGTAAACATGTTGGACTCAATAAAGTTTTTCAAAATAAGAGAACACAACTACTTCCGGTGTCTGCTTTAGTTCTTCAGGTGGTCTGAACACGGAACGTGCAGAAAGGTGTGATCTTTAATCTAAACGTCTTCTAACGGTCACACCTGAGTTCGCCTGAGCAGGTGAATGAATGTGTGCTGGTTGGTGGTTTGATGCCTGCTGAGAGGAAAGGACAGACCTTCAGGCGGACACGTTGCTGACAGCTGCAGTGTGAACAGAAACAACGTGGTTCCGTGTTTGTACATGATGGATTTGTCTGAAGCGAAGCGCGAAGTGAAGCAGCTGCTGAGCAGAGTGAAGCCCGGAGAGCTGCAGAGCCTGATGACGTGGCTCAGAGACACAGGTAGCTCACCTGGACGTCACCACGTCACTACAGGATCCTCACGTTCATCACTGATATACAGTACACAGGAAACAGCATATATATATTATATACTACTACAACTGGTAGTTAATACATAATTTATTATTATATATTACTGCTGGTAGTTTAATCCATAATAATACATAATACTGTTGCTACGTATAACAGACCGTTGCTACGTATAACAGACTGTTGCTACGTATAACAGACCGTTGCTACGTATAGCAGACTGTTGCTACGTATAACAGACTGTTGCTACGTATAACAGACTGTTGCTACGTATAACAGACTGTTGCTACGTATAACAGACTGTTGCTACGTATAACAGACTGTTGCTACGTATAACAGACCGTTGGTACGTATAACAGACCGTTGCTACGTATAATAGACCGTTGCTACGTATAGCAGACTGTTGTTACGTATAGCAGACTGTTGCTACGTATAACAGACCGTTGGTACGTATAACAGACTGTTGTTACGTATAACAGACTGTTGCTACGTATAACAGACTGTTGTTACGTATAACAGACCGTTGCTACGTATGGCAGACCGTTGCTACGTATAATAGACCGTTGGTACGTATAACAGACCGTTGTTACGTATAACAGACCGTTGCTATGGATACAGCTCTGATGTCGGACTCTGGAGGACCGTTTTTGTGTCAAATTATTGATTTCTTCAGTAAGTAGCCGTGTAATAAGCGGGATAATGTTCAGCTAGCGGGTCATTGTTAGGGGGCTTCGCGTCGGGGTGCAGCATCACCCTGTCGGGGATTCTTTCACAACAATGACCCGCTAGCTGAACATTATCCCCTACTTATTACATCATCATTTATTAATATATACTAAAGCATGGAAACATTTTCTAGTAGAATCCCAAAATACCAGTCTGAACCTGAAAATGAGGGCGATAGGTCTTCTTTAATAATGACTCCTGAATGAGAACATTGGCCTCTCTGGGCCTCCGTACATTCTGACCTCTCTGAGCCTCCGTACATTCTGTCCCCTCTGGGCCTCCGTACTTCTGACCCTCTGTGCCTCCGTACATTCTGACCTCTCTGTGCCTCCGTACATTCTGACCTCTCTGAGCCTCCGTACATTCTGACCTCTCTGTGCCTCCGTACATTCTGACCTCTCTGAGCCTCCGTACATTCTGACCTCTCTTTGCCTCCGTACATTCTGACCACTCTGAGCCTCCGTACTTCTGACCTCTCTGGGCCTCCGTACTTCTGACCCTCTGAGCCTCCGTACATTCTGACCACTCTGAGCCTCCGTACATTCTGACCACTCTGAGCCTCCGTACTTCTGACCTCTCTGGGCCTCCGTACTTCTGACCTCTCTGGGCCTCCGTACTTCTGACCCTCTGAGCCTCCGTGCATTCTGTCCCATCTGAGCCTCCGTACATTCTGTCCCATCTGGGCCTCCGTACATTCTGACCTGTTGTTCTTCCTGCAGACGAGCTGGACGAGTTTCTGTCCAACAACAAGAAAAAGATTCTAGAGAACATCTCTGAGGAGCTGAGAGCCAGTCTGCCTCCAGACGCCATGTTCTCCTCTGAGAGTACTGCATACACCAAGGTAATACTGTAGTACTACTGTAGTACTACTGCTAACAAGTTCTACATGTTCTCCTCTGAGAATACTGCATACACCAAGGTACTACTGTAGTACTACTGTAGTACTACTGCTAACAAGTTCTACATGTTCTCCTCTGAGAGTACTGCATACACCAAGGTACTACTGTAGTACTACTGTAGTACTACTGCTAACAAGTTCTACATGTTCTCCTCTGAGAATACTGCATACACCAAGGTAATACTGTAGTACTACTGCTAACAAGTTCTACATGTTCTCCTCTGAGAGTACTGCATACACCAAGGTAATACTGTAGTACTACTGTAGTACTACTGCTAACAAGTTCTACATGTTCTCCTCTGAGAATACTGCATACACCAAGGTAATACTGTAGTACTACTGCTAACAAGTTCTACATGTTCTCCTCTGAGAGTACTGCATACACCAAGGTAATACTGTAGTACTACTGTAGTACTACTGCTAACAAGTTCTACATGTTCTCCCTCTGAGAGTACTGCATACACCAAGGTACTACTGTAGTACTACTGTAGTACTACTGCTAACAAGTTCTACATGTTCTCCCTCTGAGAGTACTGCATAACCCAAGGTACTACTGTAGTACTACTGTAGTACTACTGCTAACAAGTTCTACATGTTCTCCTCTGAGAATACTGCATACACCAAGGTAATACTGTAGTACTACTGCTAACAAGTTCTACATGTTCTCCTCTGAGAGTACTGCATACACCAAGGTACTACTGTAGTACTACTGTAGTACTACTGCTAACAAGTTCTACATGTTCTCCTCTGAGAATACTGCATACACCAAGGTAATACTGTAGTACTACTGTAGTACTACTGCTAACAAGTTGTACATATTCTCCTCTGAGAGTACTGCATACACCAAGGTAATACTGCAGTACTACTGTAGTACTAGTGCTAACAAGTTGTACATGTTCTCCTCTGAGAATACTGCATACACCAAGGTACTACTGCAGTACTACTGTAGTACTACTGCAGTACTACTACAGGATGTTTCCACAATACTCCTGGACGTTTCAGATGCAGCAGTGTTCCCGGCCGACGGTCCACGTGGACAGCTTCCTGTATGATGAAGATCAGGTGGACTCTCTGTGTGAGGAGGGAACCATGAGTCGGTCGTACTGTCTCACCTGTGGATCCAACAGAACCGCACCTCTGGGTACCAACACATCTTCATCTTCATCTTCATCTTCATCTTCATCTTCATCATGCCACTGTTGTCTCTATCTCATCTTCCTCTTCCTCTTCTTCTTCATCAGACTTCATCTCTCACTCGTTCTCCATAACAGAGCTTCAGTTTCTGTTTGAGAACGTTCTTCCAGACCTGACGGGTCGGATGCTGGTGGACGTGGGTTCCAGACTGGGAGCCGTCCTGTACGGGGTCAGTAGCTAACACGCTAACACGCTAACACGCTAACATGCTAACACGCTAACACGCTAACATGCTAACATGCTAACACACTAATATGCTCACATGCTAACATACTAACATGCTAATACGCTAACACACTAACATGCTAACACGCTAACATGCTAACACGCTAACATGCTAATACGCTAACACACTAACACGCTAACACGCTAACATGCTAACACACTAGCATGCTAACACGCTAACATGCTAACACACTAACACACTAACACGCTAACACGCTAACATGCTTACACACTAACACACTAACATGCTAACACGCTAACTTGCTAACACACTAACATGCTAACATGCTAACACTCTAACACTCTAACATGCTAACACTCTAACACGCTAACATGCTAACACACTAACACGCTAACATACTAACATGCTAACACACTAATACGCTAACATGCTAACGCGCTAACATGCTAACACACTAACACGCTAACATGCTAACATGCTAACACGCTAACATGCTAACACACTAACACGCTAACATGCTAACACGCTAACATGCTAACACACTAACATGCTAACACGCTAACATGCTAACACACTAACATGTTAACACGCTAACACCTCCCAGACAGACACAAACATGGATTTACAGCTCAAAAACACAACAGCCAATGTATCAATGTGTGTAATGTGTGTATAATGTGTGTGTATAATGTGTGTGTGTATAATGTGTGTATAATGTGTGTATAATGTGTGTGTGTTCAGGGTTACGTGTTCAGCTCGTCCTCTCAGATCGTCGGTCTGGAGATCAGTGACGAGTTCGTTGAACTACAGAATAAAATCCTGCAGAAATACAACATGGCCGACAGAATTCAGGTACACACACACTACACACATTATACGCACACTACACACACACATTAAACAGTAGAAGTCAGCAGATGTCAGTAGAACCCAGTAGAACTCAGTAGACTTCAGTAGAACAGTAGAACTCAGAACTCAGTAGAAGTCAGTAGACTTCAGTAGAACTCAGTAGAACAGTAGAACTTCAGTAGAACCCAGTAGAACGTCAGTAGAACCCAGTAGAACTCCAGTAGAACCCAGTAGAACGTCAGTAGAACTCCAGTAGAACAGTAGAACTTCAGTAGAACCCAGTAGAACGTCAGTAGAACCCAGTAGAACTCCAGTAGAACCCAGTAGAACCAGTTAGTGATGTGTTCTCCTCCTGCAGGTTATCCACACTGACGTCCGCCTGCAGAACGTTCTGCTGCAGAACACAGACGTTCTCATCATGAACAACGTCTTCGAGTTCTTCATGGAACCCAGTGAACAAGTCAGGTACTTATACACACTATACTACTACTAATACTACTACTAATACACATATACACACTATACTACTACCTGTCCAGTACACCCTGGACAGGTCTCCAGACTACCACAGGGCTGACACATAGAGACAGACAACCATTCACACTCACATTCACACCTACGGGACATTTAGAGTCAACAATGAACCTGACCTGCATGTCTTTGGACTGTGGGAGGAAACCTGAGAACCCGGAGTAAACCCACACTAACCTGCATGTCTTTGGACTGTGGGAGGAAACCTGAGAACCCGGAGTAAACCCACACTAACCTGCATGTCTTTGGACTGTGGGAGGAAACCTGAGAACCCGGAGTAAACCCACACTAACCTGCATGTCTTTGGACTGTGGGAGGAAACCTGAGAACCCGGAGTAAACCCACACTAACCTGCATGTCTTTGGACTGTGGGAGGAAACCTGAGAACCCGGAGTAAACCCACACTAACCTGCATGTCTTTGGACTGTGGGAGGAAACCTGAGAACCCGGAGTAAACCCACGCTAACCTGCATGTCTTTGGACTGTGGGAGGAAACCTGAGAACCCGGAGTAAACCCACGCTAACCTGCATGTCTTTGGACTGTGGGAGGAAACCTGAGAACCCGGAGTAAACCCACGCTAACCTGCATGTCTTTGGACTGTGGGAGGAAACCTGAGAACCGGAGTAAACCCACGCTAACCTGCATGTCTTTGGACTGTGGGAGGAAACCTGAGAACCCGGAGTAAACCCACGCTAACCTGCATGTCTTTGGACTGTGGGAGGAAACCGGAGAACCGGGGTAAACCCACGCTAACCTGCATATCTTTGGACTGTGGGAGGAAACCTGAGAACCCGGAGTAAACCCACGCTAACCTGCATATCTTTGGACTGTGGGAGGAAACCTGAGAACCCGGGGTAAACCCACGCTAACCTGCATATCTTTGGACTGTGGGAGGAAACCTGAGAACCCAGTGTGTGTGTGTGTGTTGTCTGGATTTTTTTTGTCACTAATTTTTAATGTAATTTTTAATTTAATGTTCTGAACGAGGTTTTCTTACTTGTGGAACAAACAGAAACTGAAGATCTGTGTTTAATGTGTGTGTGTTCAGAGCGTGGAGATTCATCATGGAGAACTTGAGGAAGAGTGGATCTCTGCTGGTCACCGTCCCCAGTCTGCAGGAGAGTCTGAACCGTCTGCAGGTGAGACACCAATCACACCTGTCACACCTGTCACACCTGTCACACCTATCTCCACCAGAGAAACCGTCTCCACCAGAGTTACCTCCAACATAGAAAAGACCCACAGTGACCAGAACTAACCACTTCCTGTTTGTGTCCAGCAGGAGGCGCTGCAGCCCGGCTGGGTGGAGGAACTTCCTGTGGACTACGATGTTTACCTGGGCAGAGACACTGACCCCGACGCTCTCAGACAGATCCACCTGTACAGGGTCATCTGATCTGGACTGGGTTCTGGACCGGTCTGGACCGGTCTGGACCGGTCTGGACTGGTCTGATCTGATCTGGACTGGGTTCTGGACTGGATTCTGGACTGGGTTCTATTTGAGTTGTATTTTATTTTGTTAAATGCTCCATGGACGCTGTAACAACGAGTGATTCATTAAAGCAGCTCATTAATAAAGACTTTAGTGATCTGTTGCTAGGAAACATCTGCAGCGTCGTCCAATCAGGAGCTGTCGACTGTGGAAACAGGAAGTCGCCGAAGCATCACAAGCTAGAACAACAAAAGATAAATCTGTAGTTTTATTTTATGTTCTATTTCTGAAGAAAACCTGAGAGGAAATATCTGATGATGCTAAGCTAACTGATGGACAGACTGATCCAGACTCTGATCCAGACTGGTCCAGACTGATCCAGACTGGTCCAGACTGGTCCAGACTGGTCCTGATTGATCCAGACTGGTCCAGACTGGTCCTGACTGGTCCTGATTGATCCAGACTGGTCCATATTGGTCTAGAATGGAGCCATCCAGCCAGAACATGTTAAGGTTAAAATAATGAACTCTTACAGCCTGAAGGCTAGAGGACGAACTTCTCCCGTGTCCATACCTGCCAACCTGGAGACCTTAAAAATAGGGAGGATTTCTAAACCACAGCGGGGGGTCTGAGGGTCTGGGGGTCTGGAGGTCTGGAGGTCTGAGGGTCTGGGGGTCTGGAGGTCTGGAGGTCTGAGGGTCTGGGGGTCTGGAGGTCTGGAGGTCTGGAGGTCTGAGGGTCTGGAGGTCTGGGGGTCTGGAGGTTTTGGGGTCTGGAGGTCTGGGGGTCTGGGGTTCTGGAGGTATGGAGGTTTTTGGGTCTGGAGGTCTGGGGGTCTGGGGGTCTGGAGGTCTGGGGGTCTGGAGGTCTGGAGGTCTGGGGGTCTGGGGGTCTGGAGGTCTGGAGGTCTGGGGGTCTGGAGGTCTGGAGGTCTGGGGGTCTGGAGGTCTGGAGGTCTGGGGGTCTGGAGGTCTGGAGGTCTGGGGGTCTGGGGGTCTGGAGGTCTGGAGGTCTGGAGGTCTGGGGGTCTGGGGGTCTGGAGGTGTGGAGGTCTGAGGGTCCTACCCCAGAAACGTTAGAGTTTCAGAGACTTTGTTTCCTGCATTCTGGTGACTGTTAAAGTGTGAAAATAACAAAATATGAAGTACACCCCAACAGCATTTTATGTTAATAGACCTACTTTTAATTCTATATAAATATATAAATATATATACAAATATATATAATTGAAGTAGAAAAAAATCACAGTTTTTGGCCAAAATTTCAACGAAAGTGTGACATGCAGAGCGCTATATACCCACGACTACGTTGTCACGTATATACAAATATATCATTTATTCATTTATTTATTTATTCATTTGTTCATTCATTCATTCATTTATTTATTTATTCATTCGTTCGTTCATCCATTCATTCATTTATTTTAATAGTCCAGCAGCTCTCTTCCACGGGGAAACTACAGTTGGTGTTGCTGTATTTGGGGTCCGGGTGGAAACAGGAGGGATTAAACACACTGAGACAGAAACAGGTTGAGATCACGGATGTTTAGTTGATATAACGACAACAGGGAAAAAAAGGTGTGAAAACCTGGAGAAGTGTGACCGGTAAGTTCTTTGAAGTGGTGATGTTCCGGTCTCTCCGGTCCAGCAGGAGGCGGCTCCTTTAACCGGGGCTGGGAGTCCGCCAGTAAAACCAAAGAAGAAGAAGGGGGCGGAGGAAGAGGAGGAAGAGGAGGAGGAGGAGGAAGAGGAGGAAGAGATATCCGCGGTCAGTGCGCTCAGTCTCTCAGAGGAAGATGGCGGATATAGAAGGTGAGCGAGCTCCTGAACTAATGAACTCTTTAAACTCTTTAAAATCTTTAAACTCTTTAAACAGTTGAACCTGTGTAGCCTCCCTGCAGCAGCAGCAGCAGCAGCTCTCAGTCTGCCGGCTCCTGTCTCACCCTCCTGCAGTCTGCCTGTCTGTCTGTCTGCGGTCCTGCAGGGAGCAGAAGAGAGATTCACAGAACAGAGCTTTACAGATGTGATTTACAGATGTGTGGTTCTGTGTTATTATCCACAGCTGCTTTAATGTTTCCTTCTGGTGTTATAATCGTGTTCGTTAGTTCGGCTCGTGTTTCACGGCCCCAGCAGCAGTAGTTCGGATCCTGTTGGAGCTTTAGGGCCGTGCGGCCTGCTCACGGGCCGCGGCAGGACGCACATGTGGCGGCCGCAGTGAGCCCGAGTCCCGGGTTCTGGTTCTGGTTCTACAGTAACAGCTTGAGACCCGTTAATGTGGAACCTGCAGAGTCCAGCTCCTCTTAGTGAACATGTGTGTGTGTTAGCATGTTGATGAATTATGGGATGTCCTATCCACTCAGACGGCCTGTTAGCTCTGTTAGCCGCCTGATGCTAACAGCCAACCACGTGTTGTCGGAGCGGCCACGTGGGCTGCTGCTCTAAACCCAGACTACCTGAACTCAGCTTTAGGGTTAAAACATCAGCTTTAAGATTAAACTCAGCTTTAAGGTTAAACTCAGCTTTAAGGTTAAACTCAGCTTCAGGTTAAAACATCAGCTTTAAGGTTAAAACATCAGCTTTAAGGTTAAAACATCAGCTTTAAAGTTAAACTATCAGCTTTAAGGTTAAACTCAGCTTTCAGGTTAAAACATCAGCTTTAAGGTTAAACTCAGCTTTAAGGTTAAAACATCAGCTTTAAGGTTAAAACATCAGCTTTAAAGTTAAACTCAGCTTTCAGGTTAAAACATCAGCTTAGTTCCACATTCTGATCAAACAGCCGTTTCATTTGATCAATATCTCAGTAATTCAGAAGAATTCAACACATTTTAACCAAATAAACTGAATGTGAAGAGAGAGTTAGATCATAAGAGCTGAGTGAGGAGCTGAAACCTGCACTATTACAAGACTCTTTAAAGTATTTATACATTAAAGAGTGATTTAGAAGAGTGTTTAAAGTATTTATACATTAAAGTGTGATTTAGAAGAGTATTTATACATTAAAGTGTGATTTAGAAGAGTATTTATACATTAAAGTGTGATTTAGGAGCGTATTTATACATTAAAGTATGATTTAGGAGAGTATTTATACCACCTATATCACCTGAGACGGCTCATCTGTATTACAATAATAATAATAATATAGCTCACCTGTATTACAATAATAATAATAATATAGCTCACCTGTATTACAATAATAATAATAATATAGCTCACCTGTATTACAATAATAATATAGCTCACCTGTATTACAATAATAATAATAATATAGCTCACCTGTATTACAATAATAATAATAATGTAGCTCACCTGTATTACAATAATAATAATAATATAGCTCACCTGTATTACAATAATAATATAGCTCACCTGTATTACAATAATAATAATAATATAGCTCACCTGTATTACAATAATAATAATAATATAGCTCACCTGTATTATAATAATAATATAGCTCACCTGTATTACAATAATAATAATAATATAGCTCACCTGTATTACAATAATAATAATAATAATATAGCTCACCTGTATTACAATAATAATAATAATATAGCTCACCTGTATTACAACAATAATAATAATATAACACTAATATAAACATATTAGATTAGTCGTCAGCGTGTGAAGTGATGAAGAAGTTTATCCATTCTCTGAGCGGCCATCTTGTCGCAGTCCTTCCCTCTGCTCCCGTTCTGGGGGCGGGGCCTCTCGGGCGCGGTGCCGGCGTCGCCCCGGCGTTTTGCCGTAGGGCGACCCAAAACCGCCCGGAGAGTTCGACTCGACCCGAACGCTGCCGAGACGATTTAACTGTTCTGATCACATGACGCTGAGACATAAATGATTTATACATTAAAGTGTGATTTAGAAGAGTGTTTTTATACTTGAGCTGATTGTGTCTGTGTTTCCGCAGCTTCAGGGAAGAAGAAGAAGAAGGTGAAGAAAGTCAGTGAAGAAGAAGTCGGGGTGAGTGTGATGAAGATGATCTTGTTGAGTGTGATGAAGATGATCTTGTTGAGTGTGATGAAGATGATCTTGTTGAGTTTCCGTCCCGCTGAATGATGAAGATGACGGTTAGTTTTGTGTTAACAGGAGATCCAGCAGAGCGGAGACTTCTTCATCCAGCCGGAGTCGAAAGTAGCTTCTCTGGACACGTCCCAATGGCCTCTGCTGCTGAAGGTAACTCACCTGAGAGGGAGGGGCTCACCTGAGAGGGGGGGCTCACCTGAGAGGGGGGGCTCACCTGAGAGGGAGGGGCTCACCTGAGAGGGGGGGCTCACCTGAGAGGGGGGGCTCACCTGAGAGGGCTCACCTGAGAGGGGGGGCTCACCTGAGAGGGGGGGCTCACCTGAGAGGGCTCACCTGAGAGGGAGGGGCTCACCTGAGAGGGAGGGGCTCACCTGAGACCGGCTCACCTGAGAGGGCTCACCTGAGACGGGCTCACCTGAGACCGGCTCACCTGAGACGGCTCACCTGAGAGGGCTCACCTGAGACCGGCTCACCTGTATTACAATAATAATAATAGTATAACACTAATATAAACATATTAGATAAGTCGTCAGCGTGTGAAGTGATGAAGAAGTTTATCCATTCTCTGAGCGGCCATCTTGTCGCAGTCATTCCCTCCGCTCCCGTTCTGGGGGCGGAGCCTCTCGGGCGCGGTGCCGGCGTCACCCCGGCGTTTTGCCGTAGGGCGACCCAAAACCGCCCGGAGAGTTTGACTCGACCAAACTGCTGCCGAGACGATTTAACTGTTCTGATCACATGACGCTGAGACATAAATGAGTTTAATTTATATGAAAGATAATGTTGAATGTTCGCCCAACGTTTATCGTCTTCATACAGGAAGTGAACAAACCAACGAAGAAGTCGTCTCATTTTAAAATTAATTTTGTTTTCTGCAGAATTTTGATAAACTGAACATCCGGACAGCTCATTACACTCCTCTACCGCACGGGAGCAACCCGCTGAGGAGGAACATCCAGGACTATGTCAGGTAACCTGCAGAGTAATGCTAAGCTAACATGCTAACACATCCAGGACTATGTCAGGTAACCTGCAGAGTAATGCTAAGCTAACATGCTAACACATCCAGGACTATGTCAGGTAACCTGCAGAGTAATGCTAAGCTAACATGCTAACACATCCAGGACTATGTCAGGTAACTTTCAGATTAATGCTAAGCTAACATGCTAACACATCCAGGACTATGTCAGGTAACTGTCAGGTTAATGCTAAGCTAACATGCTAACACATCCAGGACTATGTCAGGTAACTTTCAGATTAATGCTAAGCTAACATGCTAACACATCCAGGACTATGTCAGGTAATTTTCAGATTAATACTAAGCTAACATGCTAACACATCCAGGACTATGTCAGGTAACTTTCAGATTAATGCTAAGCTAACATGCTAACACATCCAGGACTATGTCAGGTAACCTGCAGATTAATGCTATGCTAACATGCTAACACATCCAGGATCATGTCAGGTAACTGTCAGATTAATGCTAAGCTAACATGCTAACACATCCAGGATCATGTCTGGTATCTTTCAGATTAATACTAAGCTAACATGCTAACAACAATTGATTCTTATTCCTTTCAGAACGGGTTTCATCAACCTGGACAAACCGGCGAACCCGTCGTCTCACGAGGTGGTGGCGTGGATCCGGAGGATCCTGCGGGTGGAGAAGACGGGTCACAGCGGGACTCTCGACCCGAAGGTCACCGGCTGTCTGATCGTCTGTGTGGATCGAGCCACACGAATGGTCAAGTCCCAGCAGAGCGCCGGTAACCGACGACCACTTCCTGTTTGTGGTGTAGTTATTGATGTGTGTGTGGTAGTGATTGTCTCCACCCGGCTGGCAGGCGTGTGAGCACAGTAAAACCCAGCGGCCCCCCCTCACTGCTCTCTGTGTGTGTTGCAGGTAAAGAGTATGTGGGGATCGTTCGGCTGCACAATGCGATCGAGAGCGAACACACTCTGGCCCGGGTGAGTCCGACTACGTTCTGCTGTCACCAGCGATCGATCCATCACTCTTATTGATCAGATTTTATCATACTCTATGTCGAAACAAGATCAGTATTATTGATTATTATGGTCAGTTTAGTTTGTAGAAAATAATCAGAAAAAAACATGTTTTCCTGAAATATTTCGTTGTCTCTGATTGGCTGGCTGTGTGTCGGGTCATGTGACTGTCGTTGTCTCTGATTGGCTGGCTGTGTGTCGGGTCATGTGACTGTCGTTGACTCAGTTCTTGTCTTTAGGGGTTGGAGAATCTGACCGGAGCTCTGTTCCAGCGGCCGCCGCTTATCGCCGCCGTGAAACGTCAACTGAGGGTCCGAACGGTCTACGAGAGCAAACTGATAGAATACGATCCTGAGAGGAGACTGGGTAAGATCAATAATCAATACACACCTATTCATAATCAATACACACCTATTAATAATCAATACACAACTATCAATAATCAATACACACCTGTCAGTAAATAATTAATTATTTGTATCAACTCGTGTTCAAACATTGAATCTAAACTCTGTTCAGAGAATTGAAGTTGACTGGTTATTAATGAGGGGTCAGGGGTCACCAGAGTGATGTCAGAGTGATGTCAGAGTGATGTCAGAGTGATGTCAGAGGTCACATGACTCTGTGTTGCAGGGATCTTCTGGGTGAGCTGCGAAGCCGGAACCTACATCCGGACTCTGTGTGTCCACCTCGGCCTGATGCTCGGGGTCGGAGGTCAGATGCAGGAACTGAGGAGAGTCCGGTCCGGAGTGCTGGGAGAGAAGGTCAGCGTCACTTTCTGTGATGTCACTTCCTGTGATGTCATATTCAAAGTGTTGAGTTCAGTCCGGCTGCTCCGTGCCGGGCTGCTTATGAAACTTTGGAACAGAAACCTGCGGCGGAGACACAGACTCCATCATCTGTAGAGACTGTGGAGCCTCCACGCTGCTGACATCATGATGACATCACACCTACTGCTGAGGTCATGATGACATCATCATATCTTATATATGTGTATTGTGTGTTTAGGACCACATGGTGACGATGCACGACGTGCTGGACGCTCAGTGGCAGTTTGATCACAACAAAGACGAGACGTATCTGAGGAGAGTCGTCTTCCCGCTGGAGAAACTGCTGGTGTCTCACAAACGGCTGGTGATGAAGGACAGCGCTGTGAGTGCTCTTCCTCCTCCTCCTCCTCCTCCTCCTCTTCCTCCTCCTCCTCCTCCTCCTCTTCCTCCTCCTCCTCCTCTTCCTCCTCCTCCTCTTCCTCCTCCTCCTCCTCATCATCATCATCATCATCATCATCATCATTATTTATATATATATATATATATATATATATATATATATATATATATATATATATATATCTATATATATATATATAGATATATATATATATATATATACATATATATATCACAATTGAACCTTTAGTCCTGGTTTAATGCGTGACTCAGGACTGCCGTTGTGTCTCCAGGTGAACGCCATCTGTTACGGGGCGAAGATCATGCTGCCCGGTGTCCTCAGGTACGAAGACGGCATCGAGATGAACCAGGACATCGTGGTCATAACGACGAAGGGCGAGGCCATCTGCACAGGTGAGACCGTGTGTGTGTGGCTCCAGGTGTGTGCGTCCAGGTGTGTGCGTCCAGGTGTGTGTCTCCAGGTGTGTGTGTGTGTGTGTGTGTGTGTGTCTCCAGGTGTGTGTGTGTGTGTGTCTCCAGGTGTGTGTGTGTGTGTGTGTGTGTGTGTCTCCAGGTGTGTGTGTGTGTGTGTGTGTGTGTGTGTGTGTGTGTGTGTGTGTGTGTGTGTCTCCAGGTGTGTGTGTGTGTGTGTGTGTGTCTCCAGGTGTGTGTGTGTGTCTCCAGGTGTGTGTGTGTCTGTGTCTCTGTGTGTGTGTCTCCAGGTGTGTGTTTGTGTGTGTGTGTCTGTGTGTGTGTGTGTGTGTGTGTGTGTGTGTCTCCAGGTGTGTGTGTGTGTGTGTGTGTGTGTGTGTGTGTGTGTGTGTGTGTCTGTGTGTGTGTGTGTGTGTGTGTGTGTGTCTCCAGGTGTGTGTGTGTGTGTGTGTGTGTGTGTGTGTGTCTGTGTGTGTGTGTGTGTGTGTGTCTCCAGGTGTGTGTGTGTCTCCAGGTGTGTGTGTGTGTGTGCGTCCAGGTGTGTGTGTGTCTCCAGGTGTGTGTCTCTGTGTGTGTGTCTCCAGGTGTGTGCTTGCGTGCGTCGTGCCCAGGTGAAGCCACATGATGAGCTGTGTAGCTGCAGTAGCCTTCGGGCTCTGATGACCTGCTATCTATCACCCTTTTCTGATGGCTCACCTGAACATTAAGACTCGTTAATAGCGTGTTCATTAATTATTAACGAGGCTGTTCTCCTCCAGGTGTTGCTCTGATGACGACCGCCGTCATCTCCACGTGTGATCACGGCGTCGTGGCGAAGATCAAGAGGGTGATCATGGAGAGAGACACGTATCCTCGGAAGTGGGGTCTGGGACCGAAGGTACGCCGCCGCCCGGTCACGTCAACCATAACGAGTTCTAATAAAGGTTATTCAAATATTAACGAGCTGCTTCTCATCAGGCCAGTCAGAAGAAGATGATGATTCAGAAAGGACTCCTCGATAAGCACGGCAAACCCAACGGCAGCACGCCAAACGACTGGAAGAGCCAATACGTGGACTACAGGTGAGGGGGCGGGGCCTGCTACAGGTGAGGGGGGCGGGGCCTGCTACAGGTGAGGGGGGCGGGGCCTGCTACAGGTGAGGGGGCGGGGCCTGCTACAGGTGAGGGGGTGGTGGGGGGGCCTGCTACAGGTGAGGGGGTGGGGCCTGCTACAGGTGAGGGGGTGGGGCCTGTTACAGGTGAGGGACGGGGCCTGCTACAGGTGAGGGGGTGGGGCCTGTTACAGGTGAGGGACGGGGCCTGCTACAGGTGAGGGGGTGGGGCCTGTTACAGGTGAGGGGCGGGGCCTGCTACAGGTGAGGGGGTGGGGCCTGCTACAGGTGAGGGGGTGGGGCCTGTTACAGGTGAGGGGCGGGGCCTGCTACAGGTGAGGGGGCGGGGCCTGCTACAGGTGAGGGGGCGATGAGCTGCAGACAGTTATCTCTCACTGAGCTGACGTGCTCTCTGAGGGAGTCGCTCTGCTACAGGAAACACTCCGGTCTGAGCTGCTTCACTCAGCGGTTTGCTGAGCGGCTGCTCACCTGAGAACAGTGATGTCATCAGGCTGGCTGTGATGTCATCAGGCTGGCAGTGATGTCATCAGGCTGACTGTGATGTCATCAGGCTGACTGTGATGTCATCAGGCTGGCTGTGATGTCATCAGGCTGACTGTGATGTCATCACGCTGCTGTGCAGGTTCAGTTTAAATGTTGACATAAAAACCTTGAATATTAAAACTTGTTGTTTTGATTGACAGCGTCTCCAAGGCGACCGAGGAGTCACGTGACACTCCAGCAAAGGTAAGATCAATAAATGATCAGATCTGTGTACAGTATAAGAACATTTAGTACTGCCTACTGCGGAGTACTACTTAATATACTTCATCTTTATTCCACTGTAGATAAACAGTCTGATTTAAAATAAATATTTAATGATCAGAATCAATAGATCATATTTATTGTATCACACGTGTTTGTATTGAGGTCACATGACCGTGACCCTCATGATGTGGCCACCTGTCGTCCAATCAGAGCGGACGTACCTGATACAGTATGAGGGGATGAATCTCTGACCTTTGACCTTTGTCCTCTACAGAGGAAGAGGGAGGCGACGGAGAGCGACGGCGAAGCGGCGACGACGCCCAGCACGCCGACGGCAGAGGACGTGAAGAAAGAGAAGAAGAAGAAGAAAAAAGAGAAGAAGGCGAAACTGGAGGATGCGGGGCTTGATGAGTCGGGGGCGGGGCTTGATGAGACGGGGGCGGAGCCTGAGACGGAGGTGAGTCTGAGACGTTTGGACGTATGAGGTTTTCATCAAACATCCCTGTGAATAAAACTAACATCTCCACCTACAGACAGGAAGTCACAAACATCACATGACACAAACGTCACAGGACGTCCTGCCGCTCAGTCAGAACCAGAATATTTCTGTTGAATCTGTTAATGAAGAAATGAACAGAACTTCAGTAAATCCTTATTTCTGATGGACGTCATGTGATCTGAAAACTTTGTACAGAACTCGTTAAATGTTTCGTTAAATGAAGAATTCTCTGATTTCCTTTTAAAACCTGAATCTGATTGTTTGCAACTAAAGATGATTTTATTTTAATGATTCAGCAGTTTAATTCTACGTTAATAGAAAATACTCAAACGTCCAGTTTGACAGTAAACTGATGATTTTGTGTATATATATATACTGTATATATTTATATTTATATGTTATGAACTTGTTTGTGTCCTGCAGGTTGTTGATAGCGCCAAAAAGAAGAAGAAGAAGAAGAAACAGAAGGACGGCGAAGCGTCGGAGTGACGGCGGTGAATCAACAGGAAACTGAGACTCCGCCCACTGTCACACCTATCGGAACGCAAAGCATTCTGGGAGATTTATAATGGACTGCATGAACGCAGAAAGAGAAGAGGACACTTTGTTTTTTATATACATTTTATTGTATTTTTTTTCTTTCAGCTGTAAATACCTGAACAGGAAGCCTGTTTGTAATTTCAAAATAAAAGTCTTTGTTTTCTGTATTTGTGGCATCTTTGGAAACATTTTTGTTCAGATATAAAGACACATTTAGTCTGGAGTTAAGAACCAGCTTTAAATTAAACTGAACATGGATCATCAGCGTAATAACGAACAGGACCCAGACGAGGGAAGAACCTCAGTTAAGTTAAGAACCGAGCCGAGGGAAGAACATTACAGTTTACTGATGATCGGCCCGACGGTTGTTGACTTGGGTCCACTGATTGGCCACGCCCCCTTACAGTTCATTGGTTGATATCATCAGAACGCAGTCAGATCAGAACCAGCGTCTGAGAACTTCTGATGAGCTCGGTCCAGTAATGATCTACAGAACGGGTGATGGTAGAACATGTAGAACAACATGTGGTGATAAAACACGTGGTAGAATGTGTGGTGGTAGAACGTGTGGTAGAACAACGTGTGGTGGTAGAACGTGTGCTAGAACATGTGGTGGTAGAACAACGTGTGGTGGTAGAACAACGTGTGGTGGTATAACAACGTGTGGTAGAACAACGTGTGGTGGTAGAACAACGTGTGGTGGTAGAACGTGTGCTAGAACATGTGGTAGAACAACGTGTGGTGGTAGAACAACGTGTGGTAGAACAACGTGTGGTGGTAGAACAACGTGTGGTGGTAGAACAACGTGTGGTAGAACAACGTGTGGTGGTAGAACAACGTGTGGTGTTAGAACAACGTGTGGTAGAACAACGTGTGGTAGTGCTGAGAGTAGATTCCCTCCAATATGTTATTTTTCAAATAAAAAATGACTCCCACACGGTTCTCTGCTTTATTACCGAAACGTTGACTAATAAAGCAGAGAAAAGTGCGTACTGGAGTAATTTTTTATTTGAAAAAGAACAACCTGTGGTGGTAGAACCGGACGTGCGGTTCTGGACAGGTCTGTCTGGACTACAGTGGTTGTTGAGGCAGCGATCGGTGAGAAGGAACCTTTAGAACCTTTAGAAGACAGAGCATTCTCCCGGGCAGCTCCCAGGCTCTGGAACTCCCTCCCACAACTCATCAGAGACTCTGACTCCCTCTCCCTATTTCAGTCCTGCCTCAAAACCCATCTCTTCTCCTCTGCCTTCTCCTAGCCGCCCCCCCCACCCCTTGGTCTGTGTGTGTGTACGAGTGTGTGCGCTTGTCTATGTCGTTTGTCTGATGTTTGTCTCACACCGCCCCTCGCCCTATTGTTAAGCGTCTTTGAGCTTCGGAAAAGCGCTATAGAAATTGAATATATTATTATTATTATTATTAACCTTTAGTTGAGTAATATTTAAATATTTCACACCAACAGACTGTTAAACCGTTTGGCCCCGCCCCCAAAGGTGATGTCACAGCAGGGCGCCGTCAGACGGTCTGTGATTGGTCAGACACAGTGGCAGGAGAGCGGGTCTCTGTGTGAGCTGGTGAGGACTCGGACTCTGTGATTGGTCAGTTTCTGCAGGTCGGAGATCAGCTGCAACAGACGAGGACTCGGCCTGTTGACGACCCGGGTCGGGTCCATCGGGTCCGGTCTGTAGAACGAGTCCAGAACCTCAAGAGTGTCGAGACGCTGAAGCTGCTGCAGAGACAGGAAGTCCCCGTCGGACAGGTGATGATGTCTGAAACACAACAACAACCGGCAGGTTACTACGGAGACCGGCAGGTTACTACGGAGACCGAGCTTTTTGGTCTTCGGTCAGTTTTGGTTCATTTAACCAATCTAATCTAATAATAATAATCTAATGATAATAATCTAATAATAATCTAATAATAATTTAATATTAATCTAATAATAATAATCTAATAATTTAATAATAATCTAATAATAATGTAATAATGTAATAATAATTTAATAATAATCTACTAATAATAATATAATAATAATATAATTATCTAACAATAATAATCTAATAATCACCAGCGGAGTTTCCACCAAACGGTTTGATTTGAATCAGAATGATCATTTTGAACTAATGATTATTGTTATAATAATAATGATGATTATTATTATTGTACTTAATCCTTCCACCATTCATGACAGCTGAGGTCAGAGGTCATGACGGATTAGGGACTCACCTGACCCTGAGCGTCCTCAGGTGAGGGAAGAGCTGTGGGAGGAGTCTAACCAGGCTGGAGGAGGAGCTCCAGGGTTCCAGGTGCAGGTGTTCCAGGTGAGGAGCTCGCTGTGAGACTACCTGCAGGTCTTCAGGCTGCAGGTCCACACACAGAGTCAGACTGAGGAGGGAGGACGGCAGGAAGTCAGCGTACGCCGCCAGAGGATGGCCTCCTATTGGACAGACAGAGTGAGGTCATCGTGACATCACAGCAGTTTGAGCAGGAGAACAAAGTCAGAAAGGTCAAAGGTCAACTTTACATTGACTTTATATAAACGTCACGTTCCTTCAGTGAAAGTAATGGATTTGTTAAACTGTAAATAAAGCCACAGTAGAGTCACGGTAGAGCCACGGTAGAGCCACGGTAGAGTCACGGTAGAGTCACGGTAGAGCCACGTTAGAGTCACGGTAGAATTTAGGTAGAGTCACGGTAGAGTCACGGTAGAGCCACGTTAGAGTCACGGTAGAATTTAGGTAGAGTCACGGTAGAGTCACGGTAGAGCCACGTTAGAGTCACGGTAGAATTTAGGTAGAGTCACGGTAGAGTCACGGTAGAGTCACGGTAGAATTTAGGTAGAGTCACGGTAGAGTCACGGTAGAATTTAGGTAGAGTCACGGTAGAGTCACGGTAGAATTTAGGTAGAGTCACGGTAGAGTCACGGTAGAATTTAGGTAGAGTCACGGTAGAGTCACGGTAGAGCCACGTTAGAGTCACGGTAGAATCTAGGTAGAGCCACGGTAGAGTCACGGTAGAGTCACGGTAGAGCCACGTTAGAGTCACGGTAGAATTTAGGTAGAGCCACGGTAGAGTCACGGTAGAATCTAGGTAGAGCCACGGTAGAGTCACGGTAGAGTCACGGTAGAGCCACGGTAGAGTCACGGTAGAGCCACGGTAGAGTCACGGTAGAGCCACGGTAGAGTCACGGTAGAGCCACGTTAGAGTCACGGTAGAGTCACGGTAGACCCACGGTAGAGTCACGGTAGAATTTAGGTAGAGTCACGGTAGAGCCACGGTAGAGTCACGGTAGAATCACGGTAGAGTCACGGTAGAGTCACGGTAGAATTTAGGTAGAGTCACGGTAGAGCCACGGTAGAGTCACGGTAGAATCACGGTAGAGTCACGGTAGAGTCACGGTAGAATCACGGTAGAGTCACGGTAGAGTCACGGTAGAGCCACGTTAGAGTCACGGTAGAATTTAGGTAGAGCCACGGTAGAGTCACGGTAGAATCTAGGTAGAGCCACGGTAGAGTCACGGTAGAGTCACGGTAGAGCCACGGTAGAGTCACGGTAGAGCCACGTTAGAGTCACGGTAGAATTTAGGTAGAGCCACGGTAGAGTCACGGTAGAATCTAGGTAGAGCCACGGTAGAGTCACGGTAGAGCCACGTTAGAGTCACGGTAGAATTTAGGTAGAGCCACGGTAGAGCCACGGTAGAGTCACGGTAGAGTCACGGTAGAGTCACGGTCGAGTCAAGGTAGAGTCACGGTAGAGTCACGGTAGAGCCACGGTAGAGTCACGGTAGAGTCACGGGAGAGTCACGGTAGAGCCATGGTAGAGTCACGGTCGAGCCACGGTAGAGTCACGGTAGAGCCACGGTAGAGTCAAGGTCGAGCCACGGTAGAGTCACGGTAGAGTCACGGTAGTGCCACGGTAGAGTCACGGTAGAATTTAGGTAGAGCCACGGTAGAGTCATGGTAGAATCTAGGTAGAGCCACGTTAGAGTCACGGTAGAATTTAGGTAGAGCCACGGTAGAGCCACGGTAGAGTCACGGTAGAGTCACGGTAGAGTCACGGTCGAGTCAAGGTAGTCACGGGAGAGTCACGGTAGAGTCACGGTAGAGTGACGGTAGAGTCACGGTCGAGTCACGGTAGAGTCACGGGAGAGTCACGGTAGAGCCACGGTAGAGTCACGGTCGAGCCACGGTAGAGTCACGGTAGAGTGACGGTAGAGTCACGGTAGAGTCACGGTAGAGTCACGGTAGAGCCACGTTAGAGTCACGGTAGAATTTAGGTAGAGTCACGGTAGAGTCACGGTAGAGTCACGGTAGAATTTAGGTAGAGTCACGGTAGAGTCACGGTAGAGCCACGTTAGAGTCACGGTAGAATTTAGGTAGAGTCACGGTAGAGTCACGGTAGAGTCACGGTAGAATTTAGGTAGAGTCACGGTAGAGTCACGGTAGAATTTAGGTAGAGTCACGGTAGAGTCACGGTAGAGTCACGGTAGAGCCACGGTAGAGTCACGGTAGAGACACGGTAGAGTCACGGTAGAGCCACGGTAGAGTCACGGTAGAGCCACGGCAGAGTCACGGTAGAGTCACGGTAGAGCCACGGTAGAGTCACGGTAGAGCCACGTTAGAGTCACGGTAGAATTTAGGTAGAGTCACGGTAGAGCCACGGTAGAGTCACGGTAGAATCACGGTAGAGTCACGGTAGAGTCACGGTAGAGCCACGTTAGAGTCACGGTAGAATTTAGGTAGAGCCACGGTAGAGTCACAGTAGAATCTAGGTAGAGTCACGGTAGAGTCACGGTAGAGTCACGGTAGAGCCACGGTAGAGTCACGGTAGAGCCACGGTAGAGTCACGGTAGAGTGACGGTAGAGTCACGGTAGAGTCACGGTAGAGTCACGGTAGAGTCACGGTAGAGTCACGGTAGAGTCACGGTAGAATTTAGGTAGAGCCACGGTAGAGCCACGGTAGAGCCACGGTAGAGTCACGGTAGAGGCACGGTAGAGTCACGGTAGAGCCACGTTAGAGTCACGGTAGAATTTAGGTAGAGCCACGGTAGAGTCACGGTAGAATCTAGATAGAGACACGGTAGAGTCACGGTAGAGTCACGGTAGAGACACGGTAGAGTCACGGTAGAGCCACGTTAGAGTCACGGTAGAATTTAGGTAGAGCCACGGTAGAGTCACGGTAGAGTCACGGTAGAGTCACGGTCGAGTCAAGGTAGAATCACGGGAGAGTCACGGTAGAGCCACGGTAGAGTCACGGTAGAGTCACGGTAGAGTCACGGTAGAGTCACGGTAGACAGGAGAGTCACGGTAGAGACACGGTAGAGTCACGGTAGAGCCACGGTAGAGTCACGGTAGAGCCACGGTAGAGTCACGGTAGAGTACGGTAGAGTCACGGTAGAGCACGGTAGAGCCACGGTAGAGTCACGGTGAGCCACGGTAGAGTCACGGTAGAATTTAGGTAGAGCCACGGTAGAGCCACGGTAGAGCCACGGTAGAGTCACGGTAGAGGCACGGTAGGTCAGAGCCACGTTAGAGTCACGGTAGAATTTAGGTAGAGCCACGGTAGAGTCACGGTAGAATCTAGTAGAGCCACGGTAGAGTCACGGTAGAGTCACGGTAGAGTCACGGTAGAGTCACGGTAGAGCCACGTTAGAGTCACGGTAGAATCTAGGTAGAGCCACGGTAGAGTCACGGTAGAATCACGGTAGAGTCACGGTAGAGTCACGGTAGAGACACGGTAGAGCACGGTAGAATTAGTCACGGTAGAGCCACGGTAGAATCTAGGTAGAGCCACGGTAGAGTCACGGTAGAGTCACGGTAGAGTCACGGTAGAGTCACGGTAGAGCCACGTTAGAGTCACGGTAGAATTTAGGTAGAGCCACGGTAGAGTCACGGTAGAATCTAGGTAGAGCCACGGTAGAGTCACGGTAGAGCCACGTTAGAGTCACGGTAGAATTTAGGTAGAGCCACGGTAGAGTCACGGTAGAGTCACGGTAGAGTCACGGTAGAGTCACGGTCGAGTCAAGGTAGAGTCACGGTAGAGTCACGGTAGAGCCACGGTAGAGTCACGGTAGAGTCACGGGAGAGTCACGGTAGAGCCATGGTAGAGTCACGGTAGAGCCACGGTAGAGTCACGGTAGAGACACGGTAGAGTCAAGGTAGAGCCACGGTAGAGTCACGGTAGAGTCACGGTAGTGCCACGGTAGAGTCACGGTAGAATTTAGGTAGAGCCACGGTAGAGTCATGGTAGAATCTAGGTAGAGCCACGTTAGAGTCACGGTAGAATTTAGGTAGAGTCACGGTAGAGTCACGGTAGAGTCACGGTAGAATTTAGGTAGAGTCACGGTAGAGTCACGGTAGAATTTAGGTAGAGTCACGGTAGAGTCACGGTAGAGTCACGGTAGAGCCACGGTAGAGTCACGGTAGAGCCACGGTAGAGTCACGGTAGAGCCACGGTAGAGTCACGGTAGAGCCACGGCAGAGTCACGGTAGAGTCACGGTAGAGTCACGGTAGAGTCACGGTAGAGCCACGTTAGAGTCACGGTAGAATTTAGGTAGAGTCACGGTAGAGCCACGGTAGAGTCACGGTAGAATCACGGTAGAGTCACGGTAGAGTCACGGTAGAGCCACGGTAGAGTCACGGTAGAATTTAGGTAGAGCCACGGTAGAGTCACGGTAGAATCTAGGTAGAGTCACGGTAGAGTCACGGTAGAGTCACGGTAGAGCCACGGTAGAGTCACGGTAGAGCCACGGTAGAGTCACGGTAGAGTCACGGTAGAGTCACGGTAGAGTCACGGTAGAGCCACGGTAGAGTCACGGTCGAGCCACGGTAGAGTCACGGTAGAATTTAGGTAGAGCCACGGTAGAGCCACGGTAGAGCCACGGTAGAGTCACGGTAGAGGCACGGTAGAGTCACGGTAGAGCCACGTTAGAGTCACGGTAGAATTTAGGTAGAGCCACGGTAGAGTCACGGTAGAATCTAGATAGAGCCACGGTAGAGTCACGGTAGAGTCACGGTAGAGCCACGGTAGAGTCACGGTAGAGCCACGTTAGAGTCACGGTAGAATTTAGGTAGAGCCACGGTAGAGTCACGGTAGAGTCACGGTAGAGTCACGGTAGAGTCACGGTCGAGTCAAGGTAGAATCACGGGAGAGTCACGGTAGAGCCACGGTAGAGTCACGGTAGAGTCACGGTAGAGTCACGGTCGAGTCACGGTAGAGTCACGGGAGAGTCACGGTAGAGTCACGGTAGAGTCACGGTAGAGCCACGGTAGAGTCACGGTCGAGCCACGGTAGAGTCACGGTAGAGCCACGGTAGAGCCACGTTAGAGTCACGGTAGAATTTAGGTAGAGCCACGGTAGAGTCACGGTAGAATCACGGTAGAGTCACGGTAGAGTCACGGTAGAGCCACGTTAGAGTCACGGTAGAATTTAGGTAGAGCCACGGTAGAGTCACGGTAGAATCTAGGTAGAGCCACGGTAGAGTCACGGTAGAGTCACGGTAGAGCCACGGTAGAGTCACGGTAGAGTCACGGTAGAGTCACGGTCGAGTCAAGGTAGAGTCACGGGAGAGTCACGGTAGAGCCACGGTAGAGTCACGGTAGAGTCACGGTAGAGTCACGGTAGAGCCACGGTAGAGTCACGGTAGAATTTAGGTAGAGCCACGGTAGAGTCATGGTAGAATCTAGGTAGAGCCACGTTAGAGTCACGGTAGAATTTAGGTAGAGCCACGGTAGAGCCACGGTAGAGTCACGGTAGAGTCACGGTAGAGTCACGGTCGAGTCAAGGTAGAGTCACGGGAGAGTCACGGTAGAGCCACGGTAGAGTCACGGTAGAGTCACGGTAGAGTCACGGTCGAGTCACGGTAGAGTCACGGGAGAGTCACGGTAGAGCCACGGTAGAGTCACGGTCGAGCCACGGTAGAGTCACGGTAGAGTGACGGTAGAGTCACGGTAGAGTGACGGTAGAGTCACGGTAGAGTCACGGTAGAGCCACGGTAGAGTCACGGTCGAGCCACGGTAGAGTCACGGTAGAGTGACGGTAGAGTCACGGTAGAGTCACGGTAGAGTGACGGTAGAGTCACGGTAGAGCCACGGTAGAGTCACGGTCGAGCCACGGTAGAGTCACGGTAGAGTCACGGTAGAGTGACGGTAGAGTCACGGTAGAGTCACGGTAGAGCCACGGTAGAGTCACGGTCGAGCCACGGTAGAGCCACGGTAGAGTCACGGTCGAGCCACGGTAGAGTCCCAGTAGATGACTCACCGTGCACGCTCAGGCTGCGGAGCTGCGTCAGTGAGGTCAGCCATGTTGTCAGGTGACAGGTGGGTCCAGGTACGGAGTACAGGTGGAAGATTGACAGGCTGCGGAGGCGGGACAACGGCTGCAGGACTTCCTGCGTCACCACGGCGTCGTAGTTCAACAGCTGGAGGTCAGACAGCTGCAGAGCGCCGCCACCTGCTGACCGACACACACACACACACACACACACACACACACACACACACACACACCTGTCAGCTCACCTGTACTACACACACACACACACCTGTACTACACACTGCTGCTGATGGCGCCACCACCTGTGTGACCTCTACACTGTCATCACCTGGACGCCGCTGACACCTCACTGAAACTGTGATGACATCACAGCTAGTCTGGAGCCAATCAGGGTCTAGACTGAAAGTGATACAGCGTGCTGCCTGCTGATTGGCTGTTTAACCCTACAGGTGTGTTTACCTGTGAGGTGGGCGGGGCTGAAGAAGTCATGTGACAGCGTCTTGTAGGTGATCATGGTCCAGGACAGGTGTTTGAGCTGCGTCAGGTGAGTGAGAACGCCGCTCAGCGTCGGGACTTTCAGACTGCCGTCGTGGTGCAACATCAGCGAGGTGAGGCGGGTCAGCTGACTGATGGCGGCCGACAGGTGAGAGGCGGGACAGGTGGGCTGCACGTTACACAGTCTGAGCTGCAACAGCTGCTGACTCAGAGGAAACAGGAAGTTGACGTTCTTCAGTGGCGTGGGACAGGAAGTGACAGACAGACGCTGTAGCCGGTGGAACAGTTTCAGCTCGTCCACGCCCCCTTCCCTCCAGTCGTCCAATCGCAACGCCTCGAGAGCAGGAAGCCAGGCGGCCAGCTGCTTCAGGTGTTTCCTCTTACCTGAACGCACGCACACGGCGCTCACGTGCCTCTGAGCCAGGCTCCTCCAGAAGGGGGGATTGTAGCGCGAGAAGTGACGCAGCACCACGCTGAAGCCGCGCCACAGGGGGCGGGACTTATCCAGCAGCTGCCGGAAGTGAGAGCAGGTGCAGCGCACGGTCAGCTTGTCTCTCCAGGACAGGAAGCTGAACACCTGCTGCCACAGCTCGGCCGGAAGCTGCAGCGCGGCCATCCTCACGACCTCACGCTGTTATCGATGATCGATTATTGATTAGTGATGTCAAAGCTCAGCGATGACGTCATCACACCGAGAAACACGTCAGCGACACCAACAACAGATTAACACTGAGGTGGGACGGTTCGATTATCTACTACTACCTGGATGTATCGATTATTGATCGTCGATCAGAGGAACTGTGACTCTCCTCGTCTCTTCTTCTGCTGCTGCTGCTGCTGCTTCCTGCTGCGTAAATGAGCAGAGTGTCTCCGCAGTGAGAGCTCTCACTCTGACTGCTTCTGCTGAGCTCAGGATTCATGTTAAAGATGCTGCAGCACTTTGTTACTTTATGCTTTCACCTGAACTGTCAATCAGTCACACCGGATGTTGAGTGAGACCTCTTCACAATAAAACAGCAGACAGAGTGAGACCTCTTCACAATAAAACAGCAGACAGAGTGAGACCTCTTCACAATAAAACAGCAGTCAGAGTGAGACCTCTTCACAATAAAACAGCAGACAGAGTGAGACCTCTTCACAATAAAACAGCAGACAGAGTGAGACCTCTTCACAATAAAACAGCGAACAGAGTGAGACCTCTTCACAATAAAACAGCGAACAGAGTGAGACCTCTTCACAATAAAACAGCAGACAGAGTGAGACCTCTTCACAATAAAACAGCAGACAGAGTGAGACCTCTTCACAATAAAACAGCAGACAGAGTGAGACCTCTTCACAATAAAACAGCAGACAGAGTGAGACCTCTTCACAATAAAACAGCGGACAGAGTGAGACCTCTTCACAATAAAACAGCGGACAGAGTGAGACCTCTTCACAATAAAACAGCGGACAGAGTGAGACCTCTTCACAATAAAACAGCGGACAGAGTGAGACCTCTTCACAATAAAACAGAGAGCAGAGTGAGACCTCTTCACAATAAACAATCCTGCCAGTGTGCTGACGTCACTGCCAGTATATGACGTCAGGACATGTTAATGAATCAGCTATCAGACTGTAAACAGCAGAAACACTAAAGAGAGTTCAACATGTTACTGAGGTAAGAGAATTGCAGTTACTGATGGATTAATATATATTTATATATATATATTTATATATGATCTGAAGAAGAAGAAGTGATCATCAGGTGGCGCTGCTGAGCAGGAGATCCACCACAGAATAAGAAGAAGAAGAAATCCGGAAGTGTAAACCAACCTCATCGTGAGCGCGTGAGGAGTTATTGATCAGATGGAAGGTGAGTGAATATGGATCAATAGTTTCATTAATGTGAAGATGAAAGCTGCTCGAGGCTCTGCGTGTTAAACAGCTGATCGATCAGCTGATGTATCGATCCCGTTTATTCTCACTTCCGGTCAGTGTGAAAGACCCAGCAGGCAAGTTGGAGATAATCCGGGTCAGAACCGGTCCTCCTCTGTACTGAACCGGCACCGGGTCACTGAGAGGTTCTGTTCTCCTGATGCCTTTACTCACTGCTGCTGGGAGAGATCACTGTTAGAGTCAGGCTCTCTGATGTCGGAGTGAATATATACACATATATATATATATAAATACTTATATATATATATATATATATATATATATATATATATATATATATATATATACTTATATATATATATATATATATATATATATAAATACTCTCAGTTCAGCAGTAAAACCTCTGAGCTGGCAGTTCGTGTTAATGCAGCAGGTAGAATAACTCTCAGTTTTTAACTTTTCTTTCCTCATCTCCCAAAAGTGACACACTTTATACCTTTAAGGTAAATCTGTGTTTCTAGTGTTGTTCTCCTCTTAATGAACGAGGGATCAGACATTTAACCAACAGAAAAGCTTTATTTTGGTTTTGTAGAAACAGACTCAGGTCAAAGAGACGAAACATTGTGGTGCATCCAGTGGGGGGGGGGTCTGATGGTTCTGATGGTTCTGATGGTTCTGGGGTTTATAACCTTATCGAGACTTTAATGGATCTATTATTGAATCACAATTCTCTTCTCAAGGTAAACGGATGTTAATTGTAATTCAAATTGGTGATTCGTTAATTATCTCAGCCAACATTGATGGTTTTAATAAGATCATTTAAATAAAGCTTCTCCTTCAGGAGGGTTCTGGTTCCGCAGAGAGACTCGCTCTGATGAACAGAACCCTCCTGCAGCCGCTTCACTGAGAACCGGGTCTGAGTATGGACAGATTCCCCCCAAAGAGGTGGAACAAGAACTTTAAATGTAGTAATCAGAGGTCGAACGACTTTTTGAAACATATTTAGTTTAGTTTAGCAGATTGTCAGCTGTGTGTCTGCCCAGATTAACGAAAGAGTGTTTTTTTTGTGCTCAATAGCAGCTGCAGCTCTGCTGCTAGCTTCGGAGTGGGGGGGTTTATCGGTGGTGTTTCAGCTGTGAACGTTAGTGTAGCAGACAGTGTGTGTACAGTTTATTTGTCGGTGGATAAATGCTACGAGGCTACAACTCGCTCTGCTGAGAGCCAGAGACCGGAGACAACTTCCTGTATCTGTAACTCCGGCTCAGACTCTTAAGGTGGACTCTTAAGGTGGATTCTTAAGGTGGACTCTTAAGGTGGACTGTTAAGGTGGACTGTTAAGGTGGACTCTTAAGGTGGACTCTTAAGGTGGACTGTTAAGGTGGACTGTTAAGGTGGACTGTTAAGGTGGACTGTTAAGGTGGACTCTTAAGGTGGACTGTTAAGGTGGACTGTTAAGGTGGACTCTTAAGGTGGACTGTTAAGGTGGACTCTTAAGGTGGACTCTTAAGGTGGACTCTTAAGGTGGACTGTTAAGGTGGACTCTTAAGGTGGACTGTTAAGGTGGATTCTTAAGGTGGATTCTTAAGGTGGACTCTTAAGGTGGACTGTTAAGGTGGACTGTTAAGGTGGACTCTTAAGGTGGACTGTTAAGGTGGACTGTTAAGGTGGACTCTTAAGGTGGACTCTTAAGGTGGACTGTTAAGGTGGACTCTTAAGGTGGACTCTTAAGGTGGACTGTTAAGGTGGACTCTTAAGGTGGACTCTTAAGGTGGACTGTTAAGGTGGACTGTTAAGGTGGACTCTTAAGGTGGACTGTTAAGGTGTTAAAGTCTTTAATTGTTGGTTGCAAAGAGACCGAACTATACAAAGCCGAATTCTTCTGTCACAGGCAGAGGGTATTTCCAGATTAGTGTAACCTGCCATCTCCCTTTATGTTGATCCAAAGATTTGTTCTGCCATTGATTCTCTTCTATTTAAGTTCGTATGGAAAAATAAAACTGAGTATGTTAAAAGAAAGACATGTATTAGAAGCTACTTGGAGGGAGGTTTTAATGCCCTAGATTTCCAAACAATCAATCAGATCTTTAAGATCAATTGGATGAAGCAGTGTTTGTCTAAAAGAAACTCTCAATGGTTTACATTCCTAATTTGTTATTCGATAAATGTGGTGGCCTAAGATTTCTGTTATCATGTAACTATAAATGTAACAAACTGCTCCTCAAGCTTGCCAATTTCCATAAACAAGCTCTTGAAGCCTCAATGCCTTCAAACATAACTTTTCCCCACATTCTTGTATAATTTGGAACAACCAGCATGTATTGTTCAGGAACAAGACCATGTAAAAAAGAGAATGGATTGATAAGGCTGTAATCTTTGTGTTAGATGTTCTCACTGATAGGGGAAACCCCTACGGATCTGAGGAATTTATTCTTAAAAAGGGTTAAACCATTTCTCGAACAGATTATAACAATGTTATAAAAAGTATATCGCCGAAATTACTATTTCTTATTAAAAATGCATTGTTATATAGTCCTTTAAACGGAAAAATCCCCAAGCTCCTAATTGGTGGGAAGGAGCTCGTTAACTATAAATGTAATAATCGTCACATCAGGAAAGTTTTGATTTCAGATAAGAGTTATTTTCCCAAATCAATGCTGATATGGAAACTTAACTTTCCAGATATCTTGGTAGAGAAATTATGGTCTGACCCAAATAAGTTCCTCATTCCAAATAAAATAAAAGAGGTCCACATGAAGATATTGCACAGATATTACCCATGCAATAAGTTTTTACATAAATTTAAAGCAGACATATCTCCTATGTGCTCCTTCTGTAAAACAGAATCTGAATCCATATCTCACTTATTCTATGAATGTACTTTCTCTCTAGAGTTCTGGGTCGAAGTCTCCTTACTGATTTATACAAACTGTAATATATTAACACCAATATTGGAAGACATGGTCCTGTTTGTGAACTGTAATACAAAATCTCATTTTATTAACAATGCTATTAAGCTTTTATGTCTTGTTGGTAAATACCATATACATAAATCTAGAGTGCTTCAAACAACCCCAAATTTCCACTTATTTTGTGTTGAATTGCAATATCTCTTTGACTCTGTTTCCAAGATCACTACAAACAAAAAAGCTATTTTGACATCCTAAATATACAAAAAAGGAAAATATTAACAAATTAACTATATAAACGTAAAATATCTGGTCATTTCCCTTGTACTAAATGTCATTGTTGCTTATTTCTATTTATTATGTTTTTATTTTAATTTTATGTAATTTTATTTTATCTCTTTTCTGTCTTTAATCTCATGTTGTCCATGTCATATATTGACGATTTATGAGTTATGATGTAAAATCTTCATTCTCTTGTTCCATGGAAAATGTATTGTTGAAAGAATTCAATAAAAAAAGAGATGAGCCAGGCCGGCGCAGAATCACCGCGCAATGCATGCTGGTTAGATTTGTGTCCGACTTGATGCCGACTCGCTCTGACGTCATGACCACGTGGGCAACGATAACCTCACGAGATCGAGGCGGCCGCAGTTGCTCTCCACCGACTGTAAGACCCAGTGCATTATGGGAAACGCCTGGCTGTCGCCTGATCAAAGAGCTGATTGGCTCTTAGTTTAGACAGCAAACACCAGGTGTTGTAGAAAGTCACAACTTTCTGTGTAATTGTAATATTTAACACTAGATTGTAGATATTAGTCTCATGTTGAAGGTTTCATCTGTTAACAAACAAATCTTCTGTGGTTGATAATAATAATAATTATAATAATGAAGGTTATTTATATATAACACTTATCAAAACGAGTGCTCATTAAGTGCTTTACAAGGAGGACATAAAGATAATAAAGGATAGAATCCAACGCCAGATACACGCACATTTCCACATATATTTACAAAGAGATATAAATAAATCCCAACGTGGTCTGAAAACTACAAGTAGCCTACAGATCGGATCTAACAGGAAGTCACTGTATCTGTGACTTCCTGTAAATTCAGTGAAGGCTGCTGGAAACGGCTGGAAACTGTCCGACTGGACCTAGTCTCCGCCTCCTGCTGCTGCCGCCTGATCTCATCTACTTTCCAGCCGAGATGTAGTTCATCTCCAACGAGCCTAATAACAAAACATGGAATCTGTCTACCTACATACAGCATATATCTAGATAAACGGGTATTCATTTAATTCACTATAATAAAGTGGTTCGTAGATATATATTTATATATATATATATATATATATATACAGTATATATACAGTATATATATATATATATATATACTGTGTATATATACAGTGTATATATATATATATATATATACTGTATATATATCTATCAGACTGATGATTTAATGACTCCTAAAGTGTTCATTGATTTATTAAACCACCTGTTAAATTCATCACGTGTTTAATGACAATAAAAAAAACTGAGCGACAGTTTAGGAAGGAAACAAAGCTTTTATTGATTATTGATGATTGATTATTGATTATTGACAGTGACTGCAGGTTTCATCTCTGACTGTGACCTGTTTTGTCATTGTCAATGTCATCAGACGTTCTGGAAAGATTTATCTGATTATTTTATGAATACTTATTTACTCTCAAACTTTAAATGGTATTTTTTTGTTTCCCAGATTAACATATAACTCAAACACTTCCTGTCTGATCTGTCTTTTGCTACATGCAGAGTACACTAGTCTATAAAAACATGTAAATATGTCTCATCACACATCACAGTGACCTCAGCAAACAGGAAGTGCTCTGCTGTCACAGGAAGTAGCCGGAAGATCAAAGATAACGCAGCCGACTGGCACAACCTGATGGTGAGGTGGGAAAAACTCAACGAGGACGGATTCAACGTGGCGGGAAACATCGTCGACATCAGACTGACACGGTGAGTTTACTTCAATTAGTTTAGTTTAATTAGTTTCCTTTAATTAGTTTAGTTTAATTAAGTTAGTAAAGTTTAATTTGTTTAGTTTACTTTAATTAGTTTAGTTTAATTAGTTTCCTTTAATTAGTTTAGTTTAATTAGTTTCCTTTAATTAGTTTAGTTTAATTAAGTTAGTAAAGTTTAATTTGTTTAGTTTACTTTAATTAGTTTAGTTTAATTAGTTTCCTTTAATTATTTTAGTTTAATTAGTTTACTTTAATTAGTTTCCTTTAATTAGTTTAGTTTAATTAGTTTAGTTTAGTTTAGTTTTATTAGTTTACTTTAGTTTACTTTAATTAGTTTAGTTTATTAATGATAGATTTAACATGGTGGGAAACATCGTCAACATCAAACGTTTAATTAGTTTAGTTTAATTGGCTAAATTTACTCTAATTAGTTTAGCTTAGTGTACTTTAATTAGTTTAGCTTAGTTTAATTTAATTAGTTTAGCTTATTTTACTTTAATTAGTTTAGCTTAGTGTACTTTAATTAGGTTAACTTAGTTTACTTTAATTAGTTTAGATTAGTGTACTTTAATCAGTTTAGCTTAGTTTACTTTAATTAGTTTAGTTTAATGTGGATTTATAAAGTGTGCAGTTTAAACATCTTTTATCACTTTTCTGTCGCTCAGTTCTCAGAGCGATCAGCTGCTGCTAGTGGACGAGTCTTCATCATCTTCATCAGCTCCGTCGCAGCAGACAGACGGAGCTGCAGAGCTGCAGGAGGAATGCTGCAAGCTGCAGGACGTCGTCGACAAAATGGTGACGCTTCATTTAACTTAATTTAACTACATTTAACTATATCTAACTTCATTTAACTACATTTATCTTCATTTAACTTAATTTATCTTCATTTACCTTCATTTAACTTAATTTATCTTCATTTAACTTAATTTATCTTCATTTAACTACATTTAACTTCATTTATCTTCATTTAACTTCATTTATCTTCATTTAACTATATTTAACTATATGTAACTTCATTTAACTACATTTAACTTCATTTAACTACATTTAACTACATTTAACTTAATTTATCTTCATTTAACTACATTTAACTTCATTTATCTTCATTTAACTACATTTAACTATATGTAACTTCATTTAACTTCATTTATCTTAATTTATCTTCATTTAACTTCATTTATCTTCATTTAACTTCATTTATCTTTATTTAACTATATGTAACTTCATTTAACTTCATTTATCTTCATTTAAATTCATTTATCTTCATTTAACTTCATTTAACTTAATTTATCTTCATTTAGCTTCATTTAATTTCATTTAACGTATTATTTTCATTTAACTTCATTTAACTTAATTTATCTTCATTTAACTAAATTTATCTTCATTTAACTTCATTTATCTTCATTAACTTCATTTAATTTCATTTAACTTAATTTATCTTCATTTAACTTCATTTAACTTATTATTTTCATTTAACTTCATTTAATTTCATTTACCTACATTTATCTTCATTTAACTACATTTATCTTCATTTAACTACATTAATTTAACTTATTATTTTCATTTAACTTCATTTAATTTCATTTAACTTCATTTATCTTCATTTAACTTCATTTAATTTCATTTAACTTAATTTATCTTCATTTAACTTCATTTAACTACATTTATCTTCATTTAACTTCATTTATCTTCATTTAGCTTTATTTAGCTTCATTTATCTTCATTTAACTTCATTTATGTTCATTTATGTTCATTTAACTTAATTTATCTTCATTTAATTTCATTTATCTTCATTTAACTTCATTTATCTTCATTTAGCTTCATTCAGCTTCATTTATCTTCATTTATCTTCATTTAACTTTTAGCTTCATTTATCTTCATTTAACTTAATTTATCTTCATTTAATTTCATTTAACTTCATTTAACTTAATTTAGCTCCATTTAACTACATTTAACTTAATTTAGCTTAATTTCGCTTCATTTAATTTCAGAGCATGAAGGTTCAGTCACTTTCTTTTCTGATCACAAGATCAGAAGAAAACTGATCAATAATTATCAATAATAAGTCGTAATGATCTGGAGGAGCCTCTCAGTGGTCGTATGGTAGAAATATAAGTGATCAGATTAATAAACTGATTGATTGATTGACTGATAGATTGTCTTCTTCCTGTCAGGTGGTCGTGGTGACGAAGATGGAGCGTCTGATGACATCACAGCAAGGCGTTCAGGATCTGGAGGAGTTTCAGTTTGGACCTGAAGGAAGAAACTTCCCTCTGTTTCACAGCTGGAACACCGAAAACTTCAGTGAGTTTACCTGTTCACTAAACTCACCTGTCCGATGTTCCTTCTTCATGTTTCAGAGGAGACGTCCGATGTTTCTCTTTCACGTTTCAGAAGAGACGTCTGACGTTTCTTCTTCACGTTTCAGAGGAGACGTCTGATGTTTCTCCTTCATGTTTCAGAGGAAATGTCCGATGAGGAGACGTCCGATGTTTCTTCTTCACGTTTCAGAGGAGACGTCTGATGTTTCTTCTTCATGTTTCAGAGGAGACGTCCGATGTTTCTTCTTCACGTTTCAGAGGAGACGTCCGATGTTTCTCCTTCATGTTTCAGAGGAGACGTCCGATGTTTCTTCTTCACGTTTCAGAGGAGACGTCTGATGTTTCTTCTTCATGTTTCAGAGGAGACATCTTATGTTTCTCCTTCACATTTCAGAGGAGACGTCTGATGTTTCTCCTTCACATTTCAGAGGAGACGTCTGATGTTTTTTCTTCATGTTTCAGAGGAGACGTCTGATGTTTCTCCTTCACTTTTCAGAGGAGACGTCTGATGTTTCTCCTTCACTTTTCAGAGGAGACGTCTGATGTTTCTCCTTCACGTTTCAGAGTAGACGTCTGATGTTTCTTCTTCATGTTTCAGAGGAGACATCTTATGTTTCTTCTTCATGTTTCAGAGGAGACGTCCGATGTTTCTCCTTCACTTTTCAGAGGAGACGTCTGATGTTTCTCCTTCACGTTTCAGAGTAGACGTCTGATGTTTCTTCTTCATGTTTCAGAGGAGACGTCTGATGTTTCTTCTTCATGTTTCAGAGGAGACGTCTCGTGTCCTGTTGGACTCCTTCAGTCAGGAGCTGAAGTTGAAGCTGACGATCCTGCAGGAACTCGCCCACACTGCGACCTCTGACCTCTGCATGGTCTACCTGTCCTGCTGGCTGCACCAGCCCTTCATCCCTCCCCAGACCAGACTGACCCTGGAGGCTCTGCTTCAGGAGACCGGGCACCGCCCCCTATGATGTCATCAGTCCTCCAGAGTCATGTGACCATGTCTGAGAGTCCAGGTGTTAACGTAGCGTCGCCCAGAGACAGGAAGCAGGGCGATCTGGTTCGTGAAACAGGAGTAGAAACAGAAGATCTACTTCCTGAGGCTGCAGGTGATACTCGGGATCAGTTAATGGACTGAGCGGATCTGAGCGGTCGGATCTGGTTCTGTCGGGTCTGGTTCTGAACCCTGAAATTCAATGTGAACATTACAAATGTTTTAATTACTGACTTTGTCTTCATGTACAAACAGTAACACTAGTTTGTTTGTTTGTTTCTGAAGCAGCAGAAGACATGCTGAAGTTTTCCTTCTGCTGATATTAACAGAGATTTTTTTATGACATACTCGAGTTCACAAAACCTAAAACAAAGTAACCGAAAGGTTTCGCTGACATGCCGAACGTAACGCAAATTCATTTAAAAATGTTGTGATGGAATACAAAACTAATGCTCAGTAACGTTAAGAACATAGTTCATAAAATAAATTGCCTCCATGATCTTTCAGGGATTTTTACTAAATGAGCTGCAGACTTTTTTCTATCTGAAGACGAGAGTGAAACACTTGGAGGACGCGAGGAGTCCTCGGCGAGGAGTCCTCGGCGAGGAGTCCTCGGCGAGGAGTCCTCGAGTCCTCGGTGTTTATCTGATGACGTTCAGTCAACTTCCATCATGTGAAATAATGAAACCCAGTTGAGTTCATCACATCAGTTTATTGGAGGAACATGAAATGTGTTTAATGCTTTCAGCACTCGAACCATCAACATGACAAACCAATAAAGTTTCATTTCCTCCAAAACCGTCCTTCAGTCCGTCCTCACGTCCATTCTCCAAACGTTCAGTTTGCGTTTGGAAAATGTTTTGCTGTGAAGTTTTATAAAAAGTAATAAAATAGTGCAACTTTTTTTAAACTTTGTTTTTCATATGTATCTACATATAAACAGCCAACTAATCAGTTTCTATATTGAAATGTTCAAATATGGAAACACGGGAAAAAAAAACAAGTTTACAAATTTACAATCAGTCCAGATTCCTTTAAAAACCAGCAGGAAGATCCGGTTCCTCCTGAGGAGCCGCTGCTGACATCATCACAGGTGAGAACTCAACGAACCAATCACAGGAGCTGAACTGAGACAATAAATAAGACGGCTTGTTAATCGCTGCTGAGTGTGGCAGCCCAGAGAGGACACTACGCGGTCACATCTCGTTGAAATGATGTTGCTCATATTTAGAAGTTGAATCTGTTAACCTGAGCTCAGGATTTATTGATCAGATTATCTGTAGAAGTCCGGAGTTAAACGTGTCCAGATCATATTCCCCTCAGGATAACAGCCTCTAAATATTAGATATGAGCTAAATGTAAATTAGATCGAAAAACTTCAGGTGTTTGTTGGAAGATCGTCAACTTTTTTCTAAAACATGAAATTGAGTCTGATGAAGAAAGAACGAGACGTCACGTCTACGGAGAACACGTTCAACAGAAACTCCTGAAACCACAAAACAGCAGTCTGAAGATCTGTTGGTGCCCCCTTCTGGCTGCTGTGTTCATCACACCCACAGTTATACTGTACACTTTGTACACCTTATAAATACCACCTTAAAATCCAGACTCTCCCTGTTATGTGATGTGGTTCAGGTCAAGTTCTGGTCTTGCTCAGATCAGATCAGTCTAGATTTTGTTCAGGGTTCACTGAGGAGCTCTGGCTCCGTCTGAAGCCTCGATGCCCAGCAGGGCCTGGACCGCCTCCAAGGGGACCCCCTCTGGGGTCTGGATATGCATGGTGGTTCCGTCCGGCCCGTTGACAATCACAATCCGGTCTAAACCGGGCTCTGCCAACTGGACTGTCAGCCCCTCGGTCTGGATGTAGATCTCCTGACCCTCCTGGAGCTCTTTGGGCTCGCAGGGGTCCACTGAGCTGGACTTGGACAGGGAGGAGTCCCTCTGCTGGAGCTGAGAGGAAGTCTGGACTGAGCTGGACTCAGGTGTCTGGGTGGAGCTGGAGTCAGGTTGGGTCTCGGGACTTGGATCCAGAGCTTTCTCTAGCTCCTTCATCTGGGCTGTGCTGTCACTGGTGTTCAGGATCTGGTCCTGGCTTGCCAACAGAGGCTCCACCTGGGCGTTGGTCTGCAGAGGCCCCATCCTCTGGTCGTCACCTGGGGTCACCTCCATGCGCGTGGCAGGGGGCGTAGCCTGGATGGAGGCCATCTTAGCAGACGTGGAGCCAGAGGAGCTGAGGGACCACAGAAACACATTCAGACCAGATCAGCCCTGTAAACCTAGTCCAGGTATCACCTGTTCTACCTGTACTACACACAGAGGACAGGGGGCGGGGCCAGCTCACCTGGAGGCGGAGTCAGCAGTGGTGGTCAGCAGTTTTGATCCAGCTGGAATCACCAGAGGAGAGACAGAGACCGAGCAGGGCTTCAGAGAGGAGGTCACAGGGGTCACTGTAGTCCCACCTTGGAAAGAAAAGTGGAAAGACAAAGAAACATTACCTGAGTTCAGTTCAAAATGTATATCAACAGTTACAACTAGTTCAGACGCAGTAGGGTGAGGTACGTATGAAGTACAAACGCAGTAGGGTGTAGTAAGGATGCAGTACGGTGCGGTACAGATGCAGTAGGGTAACGAGGCGGTAGGGATGCAGTAGGGTACAGATGCAGTAGGTTGCGGTACGGATGCAGTAGGGTAAGGATGCGGTACGGATGCAGTAGGGTAAGGATGCAGTAGGGATGCAGTAGGGTAAGGATGCGGTAGGGATGCAGTAGAGTACGGATGCAGTAGGGATGCAGTAGGGTAAGGATGCAGTAGGGATGCAGTAGGGTACGGATGCAGTAGGGTAAGGATGCAGTAGGGTAAGGATACAGTAGGGTGTAGTAAGGATTCAGTAGGGCGCGGTACGGATGCAGTAGGGATGCAGTAGGATGTGGAATTGATGCAGTAGGATGTGGTACGGATGCAGTAGGGATGTGGTACGGATGCAGTAGGGATGCAGTAGGGTACGGATGCAGTAGGATGTGGAATGGATGAAGTATGGATACAGTAGGGTGTAGTAAGGATGCAGTAGGGCGCGGTACGGATGCAGTAGGGATGCAGTAGGATGTGGAATGGATGCAGTAGGATGTGGTACGGATGCAGTAGGGATGTGGTACGGATGCAGTAGGGATGCAGTAGGGTACGGATGCAGTAGGATGTGGAATGGATGAAGTATGGATACAGTAGGGTGCGGTATGGATGCAATAGGGTAAGGATGCAGTAGGGTGCAGTAGGGATGCAGTAGGGTAAGGATGTATTACGGATGCAGTAGTGTAAGGATGCAGTAGGGTGCGGTTGGGATGCAGTACGGTATGGGTGCAGTAGGGATGCAGTAGGGTGCGGTAGGGATGCAGTACGGTATGGATGCATTACGGGTGCAGTATGGATGCAGTAGGGTAAGGGTGCAGTACGGATGCAGTAGAGATGCAGTAGGGTAAGGATGCATTACGGATGCAGTAGTGTAAGGATGCAGTAGGGTGCGGTTGGGATGCAGTACGGTATGGGTGCAGTAGGGATGCAGTAGGGTGCAGTAGGGTGCGGTAGGGATGCAGTACGGTATGGATGCATTACGGGTGCAGTATGGATGCAGTAGGGTAAGGGTGCAGTACGGATGCAGTAGAGATGCAGTAGGGTAAGGATGCATTACGGATGCAGTAGTGTAAGGATGCAGTAGAGTGCGGTAGGGATGCAGTACGGTATGGATGCAGTAGGGTGCAGTAGGGTATGGGTGCAGTAGGGATGCAGTACGGTATGGATGCAGTTCGGTGCAGTAGGGATGCAGTAGAGTGCGGTATGGATGCAGTTGTTGTACCTGTACTGGGCGTCTCAATGCCATTCTGGTGAACTGGAACGCTGTTCTCCATCTTGAATCTCTTTGAAGGCGGCAGCATCTTGGAATTCTGGGAAACATATTTTCTGACTGAGTCAGACTGAACCTGGATCAGGTGTTTAGCTGCCACAGAGTCCTGGTTTCTATCAGAGTACAACAGTTAACAGATCTAGATCTCTGTAATCAGGCTCTGATGTTTACGCTTGCAACACAACATACTCCAAAGTCACCAGTTTGCAAGTAAACAGACTGGAACCAGACCCAACCTGGATCCTGAACCCGACTGTGCTGATGGTGTGTTTACCTCCATGTATCGGACGTTCTTATTGGTCAGACTGGAACTGGGAGACGCTCCAGGAACCACCTTCATTCTGTTCACCTCGTCCAGGATCCCCAGAGACCTGGCAACCTGAAACACACAGTACAGAACAGTACAGTATAGTACAGTACAGTACAGTACAGTACACGGGCCTGGCAACCTGTGTACTGCTACATACAACCCACAGCAGAATGTTGAGTAGAGTAGAACACAGTAGAACTTCTCACCTCGATGTTTCTGACCTCCAGTGGTATAGCTCCGCCCTGCGGGCTGATGATGTAATCCTGAGCAGCCTGTCTCACCTGCGCCTGCAGGGACTCAAACTCACGGTAAATGTCTGGAAACCGAGTCCGAGCCGGACTGCCCCCCTCCACCTGAAACAGCCAGAGGACACAAAATAGTTTGACATATACAGACAGTATGTACATATGTATATACAGTATGTGTATATACAAGCATACAGTATGTACATGTACTGTATATATACATGCATACAGTATGTATATGTATATGTACATGTAATGTATATGTAGAAGTGTGTACCTTTGCCAGCAGCAGTTCCCAGAGACTCAACACTTTGGTCAAACGAGGAAGAACGATGTCCATTAGCTCCTCATCCTCACACTGCTCCACCAGCTGTAAACACGTGGTCGTCATGGAAACACAACAACACATTATGGTTACTACATTATGTCTTTAAAGAAAAACTACTTTGAAAGTACATCTCCACTTCCTTCTCTTACCTCCTGCAATCTGTCTCGTCTCCTCTCCACCTGCTGCTCTGCGGTTACCGTGGTGACAGTGAGCTTTGGAGGTCGACCGCGACGGCCCCGCCTACTGACAAGGCCCACCGTCACCTGAGAGTATCGACCAATCAGATGAACCGATTATTTGCCTGACTTAAAGTCACTATTGCAGTCCAGTTCAGTCTGGACTGTACAGGTGTGGTATACTGGTAGACTGTTGGTCTGGACTGTACAGGTGTGGTATACTGGTAGGCTGTTGGTCTGGAATGTACAGGTGTGGTATACTGGTAGGCTGTTGGACTGGACTGTACAGGTGTGGTATACTGGTAGACTGTTGGTCTGGACTGTACAGGTGTGGTATACTGGTAGACTGTTGGTCTGGACTGTACAGGTGTGGTATACTGGTAGACTGTTGGTCTGGACTGTACAGGTGTGGTATACTGGTAGGCTGTTGGACTGGACTGTACAGGTGTGGTATACTGGTAGGCTGTTGGTCTGGACTGTACAGGTGTGGTGTTGGAGTGTTTGTTCAATAAAAAAACAGTTTGAAGTGATCTCACCTTAGGAGGTGGTCCCAGTGATCCCAGTGGTCGTCCCCGTCCCCGCCCCCGCCCCCTGCCTCTCCCTCGCCCTCGGGGCCGGCCCGGTCCCCGGGTATGGAGGCCTCTGAGTCCCACAGCTGCTGCTGGACCCCCCTCAACCTGATGACAGACAGAAGGTAAACTAGTTATTCAGACAGGCAGGAGTTCACTACTCATTTAAGAACTAGTCAGTTAACCACACTAATAAACAAGTTAGTGATATACCAGACTAGTTAACCAGTCAGTAATAAACGAGTTAGTGATAACCAGACTAGTTAACCACACTAATAAACAAGTTAGCTATAAACCAGACTAGTTAACCACACTTATAAACGAGTTAGTGATAAACCAGACTAGTTAACCACACTAATAAATGAGTTAGTGATAAACCAGACTAGTTAACAACACTAATAAAGTAGTTAGAGGTAACCAGACTAGTTGGCCACACTAATAAACTAGTTAGTGGTAAACCAGACTAGTTAACCACACTATTAAACTAGTTGGAGATAACCAGACTAGTTAACCACACTAATAAACTAGTTAGAGATAACCAGACTAGTTAGCCACACTAATAAAGTAGTTAGTGATAAAACCAGACTAGTTAACCACACTAATAAACTAGTTAGTGGTAAACCGGACTAGTTAACCACACTAATAAACTAGTTAGTGGTAAAACAGACTAGTTAACCAGTCAGTAATAAACTAGTTAGTGATAACCAGCCTAGTTAACACCACTAGTAAACTAGTTAGCGACAACCAGACTAGTTAACCAGTCAGTAATAAACGAGTTAGTGATAACCAGACTAGTTAACCACACTAATAAACAAGTTAGCTATAAACCAGACTAGTTAACCACACTTATAAACGAGTTAGTGATAAACCAGACTAGTTAACCACACTAATAAATGAGTTAGTGATAAACCAGACTAGTTAACAACACTAATAAAGTAGTTAGAGGTAACCAGACTAGTTAGCCACACTAATAAACTAGTTAGTGGTAAACCAGACTAGTTAACCACACTATTAAACTAGTTGGAGATAACCAGACTAGTTAACCACACTAATAAACTAGTTAGAGATAACCAGACTAGTTAGCCACACTAATAAAGTAGTTAGTGATAAAACCAGACTAGTTAACCAGTCAGTAATAAACTAGTTAGTGATAACCAGACTAGTTAACCACACTAGTAAACTAGTTAGCGATAACCAGACTAGTTAACCAGTCAGTAATAAACTAGTTAGTGATAACAAGACTAGTTAACCACATTAGTAAACTAGTTAGCGATAACCAGACTAGTTAACCAGTCAGTAATAAACGAGTTAGTGGTAAACCAGACTAGTTAACCAGTCAGTAATAAACCTGCATGAAGCTGGAAGCTGAGAGTCATCCTCCAGATCTGAGCTCTGATTGGTGGATTGGTCTCTTACTCGGTTTGTTGCCGTGGCGACAGGTTTGTCCTCTTTCTTCTCCTCCTCCTCCTCTCTGACGCCTCCTGTTGTCGTGTCCTGTGATTGGCTGTCGTCTCTGAGGGGGTGTGGTGTGTTGTCGGGCGGATCGGGCTCTCCGTGAGTCGGGTTCAGTTTGTAGTGCCGGTTCAGGCCTCCGGGACCGATGTAGGCCTTGTCACAGGTCTGGCAGCGGTGGGACCGGGACTTGTGGCTGTAGGTGAGGGAGGCGCCGGGGGCGGGGCCATCCTTCCTCCCGCCCTCCTCCTCCTCCACGCTCATGTCGGAGTAGTCGTCCGAGTCGGACTGGTGGCTGTCCGCCAGGTCCTCCGTCTTTATGAACTTGTAGTCTTTGGCTTTGTACTTCGGTGGTCTAGAGACTCGACCAGACCTGGTCTGGACCTTCACCGCCTTCTTCTCTCTCTTCTTCGCCCTCTTCTCTTTTTCCCTCTCTCTGTCCTTCACTGCTGGGGGGGGGGTCACAGGGGGCGGGGCCAGTGTGGCGGGTTGGGCAGCAGCAGGTGTCTGTACCGGGACCGCCGTGATGACTGCAGCTGGTTTAACTGGACTCTTACCGGCAGCCGACGTGGTGCCGTTAGCGGGGGTTTTGATTAGCGGGACGCTTACGGTCTTAGCAGCGGAGGTGGGCGGGGTCTTGACGATGGAGGGGGTTTGGACTCTGATGGGGGACATTGCAGGTTTCTGACCCCGGCTGGAAGCCGTGCCTGCCGATGTCGTCTGACCTGTGACCTTGTGGACCAATGGGAGCAGAGATCCGACGGGGGCGGGGCTCTGCAGCAGCAGCTGGATGGGGGGGTCGCCCGGGCTCTGCTGCAGGAAGAACTGCTGACCCTGCTGACCCACCAGAGGCTGGATGTGGATGATCTGAGCGCTGCTCACGCTGCCATTGGCCGAAAGCTTCACCTGCGGATGATTGACAGCTACACTCTTCTGCTGGGGGGCGGAGCCAGACTTCACTTCCTGTTTGTGGGGGACCTGGATCTGGATCCTGACGGGCTCCGACTGAAAGGACAGAAAACCAGAAACCAGATGAAAACTCAAGAGGGATCGAACCTGTGACACACAGCTGCTTCATGATGAAGAGAAGAGGATCTAAAGATGAATTATCGTCTCTCCAAAAAGATCATGTGATATGGCTGAGAGCTCCAGAACGGCTACTAAATGGACGTTTTTTCTTCTAATGTTTAATCCGTTGATCTTCAGAGGAAAGAATAAAACATAGTTAGCATGCTAGTTGTGTCTCTCTCTGTTTCTCTGTCTGTCCATCCGTCCGTCTGCATTATGTTTTAGAGCCTGAAGAGCTCAAAGTACGTCACATGAAAAAATACATTTGTGAAACAGAAATGTATTTTTTCTTTCTGCTCTCCTGTCAATCATCTCCTGACCTCAGATTGATCCTGCGACCTCCTGTGGGGTCCCGACCCTCAGGTTGACCCACTGCTGTAATGAATGTTGATGCATGGAGCTCAGTGCAGACTCAAACAGAACCAGTAGGGGTATCAGTCTGGACATGGAGAATCCACTACGGTCCAGATTAATTAGGCTCCAAATCTGACTCACCTTCTTCTGGACCGAGCTCCCGGTCTGCATGGCGACCTGCTGGGCGACGCTCTTCAGCTGCTGGGAGGCGTTGTTCTGAGTGCTGGGCTTTAAGTTCTGCTGGGGGACCTGGACCTTCTGCTTCAGACCCTGCTGGGGGACCTGGACCTGCTGCTTCAGACCCTGCTGGGGGACCTGGACCTGGACCTGGACCTGCTGCTTCAGACCCTGCTGGGGGACCTGGACCTGCTGCTTCAGACCCTGCTGGGGGACCTGGACCTGGACCTGCTGCTGGGACTTGGTGACCTGGTTGATGACCTGCTGCAGCTGGCTCGGGTCCAGGGCCGTGTTCTGCACCGGGATGGTTTTGACCAGCTGGCTCTGCTGTAGTAACTGGGCCGCCTCGGTGTCGGAGACCTGGACGATCTGCTGCTTGGTGAGCTGGTCCAGCAGAACCTGCTGCTCCTCGGCCGTCAGCCCGGAGCCCTCCACCAGGCTGCCGTCCGCCTGCACGTAGATGATGGTGGTGTTCACCAGGTCCGGGCCCAGGCCGCCGAACTCTGGGCCCAACAGGATGCTCTGTTCTTCTGGGAAGCTCTGCAACAAGTCCGTCAGCTGGACTCCGGTCACTGTCTGTGAACTCTCCCCGGGCCCGGTGCACTGAGCTCCAGAACCGGGCGGTGCATCCTCCCCGGGCTGACTGCACTGAGCTCCAGAACCGGGCGGTGCATCCTCCCCGGGCTGACTGCTCTGAGCTCCAGAACCGGGCGGTGCATCCTCCCCGGGCTGACTGCTCTGAGCTCCAGAACCCGGCGGTGCATCCTCCCCGGGCTGACTGCTCTGAGCTCCGGAACCCGGCGGTGCATCCTCCCCGGGCCCGGTACACTGAGCTCCGGAACCCGGCGGTGCATCCTCCCCGGGCCCGGTGCTCTGAGCTCCGGAACCGGGCGGCTCCGCGGCTGTTATTGTTCTGGTCGAGCTGCTGTCAGCCTCCTTGTCCGCCATCTTGGCTGTGAGGCTAACTGTTAGCTTAGCTCCGCCCGGGGAACAGGATCAGATCAACCTGATCGTAGATCGATATCCCGGAATATCTGCGTGTCTCTGTTATAGAACCTGTGTGCTGCTGAATAAAACGCTCCGCTGGGACGAAGGACAACATTAACGGGAGCGGTGATACCGGGAGACGGTAACGGTTAGCGGGGGAGATTTGTACTAGCTTAGCTTAGCCGTCAGCAGCAGCGGGAGCAAGGAACTCCCGGACCGGATCACCGGACCGGAGTCACCACCGGACCGGACTGGACTGGATCCACCGGACCGGACCGGAGTCACCGGACCGGACTGGACTGGATCCACCGGACCGGACCGGAGTCACCGGACCGGACTGGACTGGATCCACCGGACTGGACTGGAGTCACCACCGGACCGGACTCTCGGAGTTTTCCTATTAAACATCTTAATGTTGGAACTCTACATTCTATTGAACTATAAGTACTGTCGGGCTGCAAATGTATATTAAATAATATTCACATTTAGATAGAGAAAACATTCAAATCAAATGTTTCTGTATAGTTTAGTGTAACTGTCCTGATATGTTCAGATGCTATATATAAGTCAATCATACATTGACTTATATATTTTACATATGGAACTCTGTGATATATCACAGAGTTCCATATGTAAAATATATAAGTCAATGTATGATTATAACCTCAAATGCTTCTATAAAGTATTTAAATGTCAGTTTAACGAGCTTGTTGACTTTAAATGGAAGAACAGATCCAGTTTCCGGGTTTTCCAACCAGCAGTCACTGAGCTTCCGCTTCCAGTCACTGAGTTTCCGCTTCCGGTCAGTCATTTATAAATATATTTATGAAATTATCCTCAGATGAGAATCATTAACTGACCGATTAAAGACGATATGAACTGCAGAGAGTCTGCTGTTTAGTGGGAATAAACCAGAACATCAGAACAGAACCAGCGGAGGGGGTAGTTCGGCTGTAGTTCTGGTGCAGTTCCGGTTCCGGTCGGCAGGGGGCGCAGTGTGTTGACAGCAGCAGCAGTAGTTCGGCTGCAGTTCCGGTTCCGGTCGGCAGGAGGCGCAGTGTGTTGACAGCAGCAGCAGTCTGGAGGCTGAGAGACAGACAGGATGTCTCCGCTCAGCTGTTATTATTAAACATCTGGAAGAACATCTGGATCCTCCGCTGTGATTTCTGAGTAAGTGACTCACGGTCTTCCTCCCGCTGTTAGCCTGCCTGCTAACACTGAGCTAGCTGGTTCCGTATGATGCTAGCTAGCCGGGCTAACCCGGTTCACAGTGTTTGACATGATGTTGTTTATGGGATGTTTACAGATCTCAGATCAGCCTCCTCCCGCAGAAACAGCTTCACACCAAACTCCATTAAACAAATGGACAATTTAATATTTATCTCGAGTTGGGCCACAATAGAAGTACTGCACAGCCCGCTGTAAGGTTCCTTACTCTTTGTTAGGCTGCTGTGTTTAATTCGGTTTATATCTACTTTACAATCCGGTGTTTAAATGAGGTGAACTGTCAGCTGTTAGTGTTTGTTCAGCTGCTCGGTTCCGCCCTCAGTGACTCCAGAGAGGAGAGAGCAGTGCAGGAGAAACTGCAGATTCATCACTAACTAAACCTTTACTGTTGTCCAATGCTTCGAGCTGTTACCTTGAATACATCTTCATGTCTTTGTTAACAGTATTGGATGTTGTCAGATAACGAGCAAGGTAACCGGAACCTGCTGGGTTTGGTGCAGAGTCCTCTCCAGCTGATCCGGAGCAGAACCTTCACAGCGTTTCTCCAAACCAAACCTCATTAAGCAAAAGTCAATTTGACCTTTCTCTCTATTTGAACTAATAATAACATGGCGTTAAAACCTCTAACCATCTGGTGAAGTGTTTCTCTTTAATTCGGCATATATGTGGTCCACCAAACCCTGTTCGATTACAACTGTTGACGTTTGTTCATGCTGTGTGTGTGTGTGTGTGTGTGTGTGTGTGTGTGTGTGTGTGTGTGTGTGTGTGTGAGAGTGTGTGTGTGTGTGTTTGTGTGAGTGTGTGTGTGTGTGTGTGTGTGTGTGTGTGAGTTCCCTCCAGCTGAACAGGAAGCCCAGTGTTCTGTATTCCAGCCGTGTCATTGTCTAACATTCACTTCTTCTCACGTTAATTTGATGTGTTTTTAAATGGAGGTTTTGAATTGACTTTCAGGACCAGTTGAGCCCAGTTCGGCAGAAACATGGCGACCCCGCCTTCTGTCCTGAGAGAGTTCTGCCCGCTTTACTATCTGCTGAACGCCATCCCAGCCAAGGTACTGAACCGTTCCAAACCAGGCCAGAACTCAGGCCAAGGTATTGAACTGTTCCAAACCAGGCCAGAACCCAGGCCAAGGTACCGAACCGTTCCAAACCAGGCCAGAATCCAGGCCAAGGTACTTCCCTAGTATAATGGCATTGGTATCATGTGGTGTCTCTGTGTCGTCACTTTGGCGGTGAGGGTCCGGCTTCACTCTGGTACCGATCCGGTACTGATCCCTGGGCTCACCGACACCGGTGTCTCCATCAGCCTGCAAGATACGCCAATAGTTACCGTGGTACCGCAGTAACAACTGACGTTAGCACACATTAGCATCTTAGCTTAATAGTCTGAACAACAGTAACCCTCAAAATTAGAATTCATCATATTTAAACATCAACAGCAGCCAGAGTCCTCCAACCGGAACTAATGAGTCAGCGGTTCCATTAATATCTGCCTCAGTCAGGAGCTACGGTAGCTTCTTAGCATTAGTGACAGTTGTGTCCAGTTAGCTAACGTTTTTGTTCCCTTAAACAATGTATAAGGAAGATGTTCATCAGAGGGGATTTAGAGGTGGGTGGTGGACTGAAACATCAGAAGGTAAACGCACTACACCACTGCTTAGACCACAAGCTAAACGTTAGCTAAACCTGGTTAGCCACATCCTCACATTACCGTAGATTACGTTACATGAATCTTGACAAAGTCACCTAAATCTAAAGCTAATGTATAGCTGCATGTTGCAGAATGACTTCATCACTAAACCAGGAAGATTCAGGACCGTCTGTCTGAGTCCGTCTCCACCATCAAACATGCAGGTTGACCAACGAACTGGCAACTACTAGTGGTGAAGTGAATGTGATGGAAGGGAGGAGGGAGACATCTCGTGGCTGAATGTTATCATAATATTGATGCTGATGAAGAAGTTCTGTCTCTGTGTGTCTCCCTGCAGGTGCAGCGTGGGTTCAGGTCCGTCCTGGTCTACCTGACGGCTCTGGACAGCAGCAGTGACTTCCTGGCGGTCGGCAGCAGCATCGGCATGCTCTACCTGTACTGTCGCCGCCTCGGACACATGAACAAGTACAGCCTGGAGGTCAGAGCTCTTCTTCTTCTGTGGTGCTCAGTCTGTTTTACAGGAGGTCTAGCTGGGTCCTGGTTTAGATTAAGTCCTCTGACCCCTCAGGGAGTCCTCTGTCCTCATTAGGCTTTCACTTCTTATTCTAACTTTGGTTTGAACGTGGATTCAAACTGACGGTCTTTGTTTATAGCAGTTTGCCTCGTGGTCCTCAGGAAGTGATCATCGCCCTGGTTGTTATTCTGTAGGCCAACAGGAAGTTAGCATCGCCCTGGTTGTTATTCTGTAGTCCAACAGGAAGTGATCATCGCCCTGGTTGTTATTCTGTAGTCCAACAGGAAGTGATCATCGCCCTGGTTGTTATTCTGTAGTCCAACAGGAAGTGATCATCGCCCTGGTTGTTATTCTGTAGGCCAACAGGAAGTGATCATCGCCCTGGTTGTTATTCTGTAGTCCAACAGGAAGTGATCATCGCCCTGGTTGTTATTCTGTAGTCCAACAGGAAGTGATCATCGCCCTGGTTGTTATTCTGTAGTCCAGCAGGAAGTGATCATCGCCCTGGTTGTTATTCTGTAGTCCAACAGGAAGTTAGCATCGCCCTGGTTGTTATTCTGTAGTCCAGCAGGAAGTTAGCATCGCCCTGGTTGTTATTCTGTAGTCCAACAGGAAGTTAGCATCGCCCTGGTTGTTATTCTGTAGGCCAACAGGAAGTGATCATCTCCCTGGTTGTTATTCTGTAGTCCAACAGGAAGTTAGCATCGCCCTGTTGTTATTCTGTAGTCCAACAGGAAGTGATCATCGCCCTGGTTGTTATTCTGTAGTCCAGCAGGAAGTTAGCATCGCCTTGGTTGTTATTCTGTAGTCCAGCAGGAAGTTAGCATCGCCTTGGTTGTTATTCTGTAGTCCAACAGGAAGTGATCATCGCCCTGGTTGTTATTCTGTAGTCCAGCAGGAAGTTAGCATCGCCCTGGTTGTTATTCTGTAGTCCAACAGGAAGTGATCATCGCCCTGGTTGTTATTCTGTAGTCCAGCAGGAAGTTAGCATCGCCTTGGTTGTTATTCTGTAGTCCAACAGGAAGTGATCATCGCCCTGGTTGTTATTCTGTAGTCCAGCAGGAAGTGATCATCGCCCTGGTTGTTATTCTGTAGTCCAGCAGGAAGTTAGCATCGCCCTGGTTGTTATTCTGTAGTCCAACAGGAAGTTAGCATCGCCCTGGTTGTTATTCTGTAGTCCAACAGGAAGTTAGCATCGCCCTGGTTGTTATTCTGTAGTCCAACAGGAAGTGATCATCGCCCTGGTTGTTATTCTGTAGTCCAACAGGAAGTTAGCATCGCCCTGGTTGTTATTCTGTAGTCCAGCAGGAAGTTAGCATCGCCTTGGTTGTTATTCTGTGGTCCAACAGGAAGTGATCATCGCCCTGGTTGTTATTCTGTAGTCCAACAGGAAGTTAGCATCGCCCTGGTTGTTATTCTGTAGTCCAACAGGAAGTGATCATCGCCCTGGTTGTTTTTCTGTGGTCCAACAGGAAGTGATCATCGCCCTGGTTGTTATTCTGTGGTCCAACAGGAAGTGATCATCGCCCTGGTTGTTTTTCTGTGGTCCAACAGGAAGTGATCATCGCCCTGGTTGTTTTTCTGTAGTCCAACAGGAAGTTAGCATCGCCTTGGTTGTTTTTCTGTAGTCCAGCAGGAAGTGATCATCGCCCTGGTTGTTTTTCTGTAGTCCAGCAGGAAGTTAGCATCGCCCTGGTTGTTTTTCTGTAGTCCAGCAGGAAGTGATCATCGCCCTGGTTGTTTTTCTGTAGTCCAGCAGGAAGTTAGCATCGCCTTGGTTGTTATTCTGTAGTCCAGCAGGAAGTTAGCATCGCCCTGGTTGTTTTTCTGTAGTCCAGCAGGAAGTTAGCATCGCCCTGGTTGTTATTCTGTAGTCCAGCAGGAAGTTAGCATCGCCTTGGTTGTTATTCTGTAGTCCAGCAGGAAGTTAGCATCGCCCTGGTTGTTTTTCTGTAGTCCAGCAGGAAGTGATCATCGCCCTGGTTGTTTTTCTGTGGTCCAACAGGAAGTTAGCATCGCCTTGGTTGTTATTCTGTAGTCCAGCAGGAAGTGATCATCGCCCTGGTTGTTTTTCTGTAGTCCAACAGGAAGTTAGCATCGCCCTGGTTGTTTTTCTGTAGTCCAGCAGGAAGTGATCATCGCCCTGGTTGTTTTTCTGTAGTCCAACAGGAAGTTAGCATCGCCTTGGTTGTTTTTCTGTAGTCCAGCAGGAAGTGATCATCGCCCTGGTTGTTATTCTGTAGTCCAGCAGGAAGTTAGCATCGCCCTGGTTGTTATTCTGTAGTCCAGCAGGAAGTTAGCATCGCCCTGGTTGTTTTTCTGTAGTCCAGCAGGAAGTTAGCATCGCCTTGGTTGTATTCTGTAGTCCCAGCAGGAAGTTAGCATCGCCCTGGTTGTTATTCTGTAGTCCAACAGGAAGTGATCATCGCCCTGGTTGTTATTCTGTAGTCCAACAGGAAGTGATCATCGCCCTGGTTGTTATTCTGTAGTCCAGCAGGAAGTGATCATCGCCCTGGTTGTTATTCTGTAGTCCAGCAGGAAGTGATCATCGCCCTGGTTGTTATTCTGTAGTCCAACAGGAAGTGATCATCGCCCTGGTTGTTATTCTGTAGTCCAACAGGAAGTGATCATCGCCCTGGTTGTTATTCTGTAGTCCAGCAGGAAGTGATCATCGCCCTGGTTGTTATTCTGTAGTCCAGCAGGAAGTGATCATCGCCCTGGTTGTTATTCTGTAGTCCAACAGGAAGTGATCATCGCCCTGGTTGTTATTCTGTAGTCCAGCAGGAAGTGATCATCTCCCTGGTTGTTATTCTGTAGTCCAGCAGGTAGTGATCATCGCCCTGGTTGTTTTTCTGTAGTCCAGCAGGTAGTGATCATCGCCCTGGTTGTTATTCTGTAGTCCAGCAGGAAGTGATCATCGCCCTGGTTGTTATTCTGTAGTCCAGCAGGAAGTTAGCATCGCCCTGGTTGTTATTCTGTAGTCCAGCAGGAAGTGATCATCGCCCTGGTTGTTATTCTGTAGTCCAACAGGAAGTGATCATCGCCCTGGTTGTTATTCTGTAGTCCAACAGGAAGTGATCATCGCCCTGGTTGTTATTCTGTAGTCCAGCAGGAAGTGATCATCTCCCTGGTTGTTATTCTGTAGTCCAGCAGGAAGTGATCATCTCCCTGGTTGTTATTCTGTAGTCCAGCAGGTAGTGATCATCGCCCTGGTTGTTTTTCTGTAGTCCAGCAGGTAGTGATCATCGCCCTGGTTGTTATTCTGTAGTCCAGCAGGAAGTGATCATCGCCCTGGTTGTTATTCTGTAGTCCAGCAGGAAGTGATCATCGCCCTGGTTGTTTTTCTGTAGTCCAGCAGGAAGTGATCATCGCCCTGGTTGTTATTCTGTAGTCCAGCAGGAAGTGATCATCGCCCTGGTTGTTATTCTGTAGTCCAGCAGGAAGTGATCATCGCCCTGGTTGTTATTCTGTAGTCCAGCAGGAAGTTAGCATCGCCTTGGTTGTTATTCTGTAGGCCAACAGGAAGTTAGCATCGCCCTGGTTCCCTCCACTAGCAGGAAGTGATCATCTCCCTGGTTCCCTCCACTAACAGGAAGTGATCATCTCCCTGGTTCCCTCCACTAACAGGAAGTGATCATCTCCCTGGTTCCCTCCACTAACAGCCAATGGGATTGTTCCATTGGGTTTTGGATTATTACAGTAAATAATCTCTGTGGTAAACACACGTTTATGATACTGACACGGTTTGTTCATCAAGGTAATCTCCACCAATGAACACCACCTTATGATTTATGAAGTAAAAAGCTAACGTTAGGCTATAAACAAACTACACCACGGTCACATGAGCATGAGTATAAACACAACGAGGCTGTAAAGGAGGACGAGTCGGCGTGAAGACGTTTAGTCGTCTCATTCAGTCTTTTTAAAGACACGTAAAAGCTTCAAAACTCACCAGTGGGATATTTACTGACGTATTTTATATCGTAGAACAAAACGTTAAAATCTCTTAGCTTGTGTTAACCACAGACCTTATTTCAGACATCTAACTAAAACCCATTGACTTCCAGACAAGGGAACAGGAAGTGACATCATGATGACTCATTTCTGGGTCACCATCACACCATGTTGGGTGCGTTTGAATTCATTGAAACTTAACTTTTTGAAAAAGTGACAGCCCTAATCCTCAGTATCCCAGAATGCATTGTGCTGCAGTCAGTGGGTCAGTGGTGTGTTCAGGTGATCCTCATAATGTCTGTGATGTTTTATGCTATATTTTCTATATTTAATTATTTATATTAATGCTTTTATGCTGTGTAACAGGGAAAGAGTGATGCGATCACGGCGGTGAAGCTGCTCAGCTGTTTTGATGATCTGGTTGCCGTTGGAACAGCATCAGGTCGAGTTGCGGTCTTCCAGCTGGTATCTCCACTTCCTGGTCGAAACAAACAGGTGAGACGTTGGACAGGTGTTTCAAAGCCAGATGATGTCGCGTCCTCAGCCTATCACAGAGCTGAAACATAGAGACAGACAACCATTCACGCTCACATTCACACCTACGGGTCAACAGTTAACCTGTTTCATGGTCACCAATAATCTAATGTTTCATGGTCACCATTAATCTAATGTTTCATGGTCAACATTAATCTAATGTTTCATGGTCACCATTAATCTAATGTTTCATGGTCAACATTCATCTAATGTTTCATGGTCACCATTAATCTAATGTTTCATGGTCACCATTAATCTAATGTTTCATGGTCAACATTAATCTAATGTTTCATGGTCACCATTAATCTAATGTTTCATGGTCAACATTAATCTAATGTTTCATGGTCAACATTAATCTAATGTTTCATGGTCACCATTAATCTAATGTTTCATGGTCAACATTAATCTAATGTTTCATGGTCAACATTAATCTAATGTTTCATGGTCACCATTAATCTAATGTTTCATGGTCACAAATAATCTAATGTTTCATGGTCAACATTAATCTAATGTTTCATGGTCAACATTAATCTAATGTTTCATGGTCAACATTAATCTAATGTTTCATGGTCAACATTAATCTAATGTTTCATGGTCACCATTAATCTAATGTTTCATGGTCACCATTAATCTAATGTTTCATGGTCAACATTAATCTAATGTTTCATGGTCAACATTAATCTAATGTTTCATGGTCACCATTAATCTAATGTTTCATGGTCACCATTAATCTAATGTTTCATGTCAACATTAATCTAATGTTTCATGGTCACATTAATCTAATGTTCATGTCAACATTATCTAATGTTTCATGGTCACCATTAATCTAATGTTTCATTGTCAACATTAATCTAATGTTTCATGGTCACCATTAATCTAATGTTTCATGCTCAACATTAATCTAATGTTTCATTGTCAACATTAATCTAATGTTTCATGGTCACCATTAATCTAATGTTTCATGCTCAACATTAATCTAATGTTTCATGGTCACCATTAATCTAATGTTTCATGGTCAACATTAATCTAATGTTTCATGGTCACCATTAATCTAATGTTTCATGGTCAACATTAATCTAATGTTTCATGGTCACCATTAATCTAATGTTTCATTGTCAACATTAATCTAATGTTTCATGGTCAACATTAATCTAATCATGTCCATAATCTAATGTTTCATGGTCACCATTAATCTAATGTTTCATGGTCACCATTAATCTAATGTTTCATGGTCACCATTAATCTAATGTTTCATTGTCAACATTAATCTAATGTTTCATGGTCACCATTAATCTAATGTTTCATGGTCAACATTAATCTAATGTTTCATGCTCAACATTCATATAATGTTTCATGCTCAACATTCATATAATGTTTCATGCTCAACATTCATATAATGTTTCATGGTCAACATTAATCTAATGTTTCATGGTAGAGCTGTAACACACCTGTCTGTCTCTCTGTAGAGCTGTAACACACCTGTCTGTCTCTCTGTAGAGCTGTAACACACCTGTCTGTCTGTCTCTGTAGAGCTGTAACACACCTGTCTGTCTCTCTGTAGAGTTGTAACACACCTGTCTGTCTCTCTCTGTAGAGCTGTAACACACCTGTCTGTCTCTCTCTGTAGAGCTGTAACACACCTGTCTGTCTCTCTGTAGAGCTGTAACACACCTGTCTGTCTCTCTGTAGAGCTGTAACACACCTGTCTGTCTGTCTCTGTAGAGCTGTAACACACCTGTCTGTCTCTCTGTAGAGCTGTAACACACCTGTCTGTCTCTCTCTGTAGAGCTGTAACACACCTGTCTGTCTGTCTCTGTAGAGCTGTAACACACCTGTCTGTCTCTCTCTGTAGAGCTGTAACACACCTGTCTGTCTGTCTCTATGTAGAGCTGTAACACACTGTCTGTCTGTCTCTGTGGAGAGCTGTAACACACCTGTCTGTCTGTCTCTGTAGAGCTGTAACACACCTGTCTGTCTGTCTCTATGTAGAGCTGTAACACACCTGTCTGTCTGTCTCTGTAGAGCTGTAACACACTTGTCTGTCTCTCTCTGTAGAGCTGTAACACACTGTCTGTCTCTCTCTGTTGAGCTGTAACACACTGTCTGTCTCTCTCTGTAGAGCTGTAACACACCTGTCTGTCTCTCTCTGTAGAGCTGTAACACACTTGTCTGTCTCTCTCTGTAGAGCTGTAACACACCTGTCTGTCTCTCTCTGTAGAGCTGTAACACACCTGTCTGTCTCTCTAGTAGAGCTGTAACACACCTGTCTGTCTCTCTGTAGAGCTGTACACACCTGTCTGTCTCTCTGTAGAGCTGTTAACAACCCTGTCTGTCTCTCTGTAGAGCTGTAACCACACCTGTCTGTCTGTCTCTGTAGAGCTGTTAACACACCTGTCTGTCTCTCTGTAGAGTTGTAACACACCTGTCTGTCTCTCTGTAGAGCTGTAACACACCTGTCTGTCTCTCTCTGTAGAGCTGTAACACACCTGTCAGTCTCTCTGTAGAGCTGTAACACACCTGTCTGTCTCACTCTGTAGAGCTGTAACACAGTCTGTCTGTCTCGTAGAGCTGTAAAACACCTGTCTGTCTCTCTAGCTACGCTGTACCACACCTGTCTGTCTCTCACTGTAGAGCTGTAATACACCTGTCTGTCTGTCTTGTAGAGCTGTAACACACCTGTTGTCTGTCTGTAGAGCTGTAACACACCTGTCTGTCTGTCTCTATGTAGAGCTGTAACACACCTGTCTGTCTGTCTCTGTAGAGCTGTAACACACTTGTCTGTCTCTCTCTGTAGAGCTGTAACACACCTGTCTGTCTCTCTCTGTAGAGCTGTAACACACCTGTCTGTCTCTCTCTGTAGAGCTGTAACACACCTGTCTGTCTCTCTCTGTAGAGCTGTAACACACTTGTCTGTCTCTCTCTGTAGAGCTGTAACACACCTGTCTGTCTCTCTCTGTAGAGCTGTAACACACCTGTCTGTCTCTCTCTGTAGAGCTGTAACACACTTGTCTGTCTCTCTCTGTAGAGCTGTAACACACCTGTCTGTCTGTCTCTATGTAGAGCTGTAACACACCTGTCTGTCTGTCTCTGTAGAGCTGTAACACACTTGTCTGTCTCTCTCTGTAGAGCTGTAACACACTTGTCTGTCTCTCTCTGTAGAGCTGTAACACACCTGTCTTACTGTCTCTGTAGAGCTGTAACACACTTGTCTGTCTCTCTCTGTAGAGCTGTAACACACTTGTCTGTCTCTCTCTGTAGAGCTGTAACACACCTGTCTGTCTCTCTCTGTAGAGCTGTAACACACCTGTCTGTCTCTCTCTGTAGAGCTGTAACACACCTGTCTGTCTCTCTCTGTAGAGCTGTAACACACTTGTCTGTCTCTCTCTGTAGAGCTGTAACACACCTGTCTGTCTCTCTCTGTAGAGCTGTAACACACCTGTCTGTCTATATGTAGAGCTGTAACACACCTGTCTGTCTCTCTGTAGAGCTGTAACACACTTGTCTGTCTCTCTCTGTAGAGCTGTAACACACCTGTCTGTCTCTATGTAGAGCTGTAACACACCTGTCTGTCTGTCTCTATGTAGAGCTGTAACACACCTGTCTGTCTGTCTCTGTAGAGCTGTAACACACCTGTCTGTCTCTCTGTAGAGCTGTAACACACCTGTCTGTCTGTCTCTATGTAGAGCTGTAACACACCTGTCTGTCTCTCTGTAGAGCTGTAACACACCTGTCTGTCTGTCTCTGTAGAGCTGTAACACACCTGTCTGTCTGTCTCTGTAGAGCTGTAACACACCTGTCTGTCTGTCTCTGTAGAGCTGTAACACACCTGTCTGTCTCTCTGTGTGTAGTTGAGGCGGTTCGATGTGGTCGGCCTACATAAAGGCTCGGTAACGTCTTTGGCGTGGAGCACCAACGGGATGAAACTCTTCTCTGGAGACGATAAAGGACGAGTGGTGTTCTCCTCTCTGGACCTGGATCAGGTGAAACCACAACAACACAACACTGTTACAGCAGCTTAGAGCAAAACACCCAACAATATTTGTCAGATATAATATATAAATATGATAAGTTTATAATTTTCACTCCCCAAAGAAATGTATTTAAATTGTTTGTTTTAATATGTTTTATCAATATTCAGTTTGTCATTTATTACACGGCTGTGTTGAATACTCGATTCTGATTGGTCAATCACGGTGTTCTGCGGTCTGTAATTTCTGTATAGCAGACCGTTGCTACGTATAACAGACCGTTGCTACGTATAACAGACCGTTCCTACTAGGGATGCACCGGTACCACTTTTTTCAGACCGAGTACGAGTATGAGTACAAGTACTTACATTTGGGTACTCGCCGATACCAAGTACTGATACGAGTACTTCTCTTCTTTGCAAATTTCCCCACTGTGGGACTAATAATATAATAATAATCGCGACCGGCTCTAGGTCGGCTTGGAAAGGCTCGGGGTGAAGGTGGCTCGCGGCCGCAGCTTTACAGCGCTCCCCGCCTGGACCTGGCCGCACCTGGCCCATCGCTCGCTGCGCACTCTCACCCCGCCGGGGAGGGACGGGGGCCTCTGCTCCCGGTGCAACTGTCGACTGGGGCGGACTTTCCTCAGTGCGCCCCAACCGCATCGTGGTGCCAGGGTGGGGCTCGGCCCACGTAAAAGGTGCCAGGGGTCTGCGGCGATGTCGGCAACCCACCCGACCCGTCTTGAAACACGGACCAAGGAGTCTAACGCACGCGCGAGTCAGAGGGTGCAAGCAAAGCCCCGTGGCGCAATGAAAGTGAGGGCCGGCGCGCATCGACTGAGGTGGGATCCTGGCCCAGCGGGATTGGGCTCACCACCGGCCCGCGCGCACCGTCGGGGAGGTGGAGTGAAAGTAAAGTTGTATCGGAGCCGTTTTGCGAGTACGAGTACGAATACATGAGCACAGTATCGGACCCGATACTCGATACTGGTATCGGGTATCATTGCATCCCTTGTTGCTACGTATAACAGAACGTTGCTACGTATAACAGACCGTTGCTACGTATAACAGACCGTTGCTACGTATAACAGAACGTTGCTACGTATAACAGAACGTTGCTACGTATAACAGAACTTTGCTACGTATAACAGAACGTTGCTACGTATAACAGAACGTTGCTACGTATAACAGAACGTTGCTACGTATAACAGAACGTTGCTACGTATAACAGAACGTTGCTACGTATAACAGAACTTTGCTACGTATAACAGAACGTTGCTACGTATAACAGAACGTTGCTACGTATAACAGACCGTTGCTACGTATAACAGAACGTTGCTACGTATAACAGACCGTTGCTACGTATAACAGACCGTTGCTATGGGCGCAGCTCTGATGTCGGACTCTGGAGGACCGTTTTCGTGTCAAAATATTGATGTCTTCAGTAAGTAGCCGTGTAATAAGCGGGATAATGTACAGCTAGCTGGTCATTGTTGTGAAAGAATCCATATCAGGGCAATGCCACCCATATAACACAATAAATAATAAAATAGAAAAATATTAAAATATTATCCCCCTGGGACCTGCGGGATTGCGGGTCTCAGGGGGATAATATGTTTTATTAATATTCAGTCATATATGACAAAGAAAAGCAGAATATGTTAACATTTGAAAAGAGAATTTCTGCTATTTTTAAAATGACTACACTGATTGTTGCTGATGAATCTTCTGTTGATGGA
>CAKAOJ020000226.1:217500-232500 GCA_916701645.2 Sebastolobus alascanus | reverse complement strand
GATAACCTCTCACTGTCTCTGTCTGACTGAACTGTAGACACCCTGCACTGCTACGTTCACAGCTACAACGTTACTGATAACCTCTCACTGTCTCTGTCTGACTGAACTGTAGACACCCTGCACTGCTACGTTCACAGCTACAACGTTACTGATAACCTCTCACTGTCTCTGTCTGACTGAACTGTAGACACCCTGCACTGCTACGATCACAGCTACAACGTTACTGATAACCTCTCACTGTCTCTGTCTGACTGAACTGTAGACACCCTGCACTGCTACGTTCACAGCTACAACGTTACTGATAACCTCTCACTGTCTCTGTCTGTCTGAACTGTAGACACCCTGCACTGCTACGATCACAGCTACAACGATACTGATAACCTCACACTCTCTCTGTTTCTCTGCCTCGGCCCTCAGACAGCAGCAGTGGGAACCGCCTCTCTGAGAGCAGCTGTTCAGACTCCATGTTTGTAGTCCAGGATGGCAGCTGTAGTGACGGTGGAAGTGGAACTCCTCTAAGTGACAGAGCCTCCCTCATCGATCTGGAGCTTCAGAACCAGGACTCTTTAATGGACTCGCAGGAGGCAGGGGGTGAAGATTTAGATAGAGGTGTAAAGGATGGAGAGGAGGTGGAGACTTCCTCCAACCAGTCTGGGTTAGTAACTGAAGACCAGTGTCTCATCCTTGTTTCCTGCTCCCACTGAGATGTCTGTCTCATCCTTGTTTTCTTGTCCCAGCTCCCTCCTCCCTCCAGGCTCGCTGCTCCTCAAGGGTCTGGAGAACCAGATGAACCCAGGAAAAGCCTCTGGTCCTGGTGCAGATGCAGAAGTTGTCCCCCCGACCCCAAATGTGGATCTGCTGCTGGAGTGCACCTTCTCCTACATGCACAACACTGAGGAGGATGATGGACGGGAGCAGCAGCCAATGGAGGAGCAGGAGGATGCGTTTCTGAGCCCTCTGATTGGACCAGAAGAGGAGGAGGTGATGTTGCCGGAGTTTCAGTTGTACATACATGAATATAAACATATGTGTAACTATCAGGTGATATCGTCTCTGAGGACAGATATAAGCCGGGTTTCCACCAAAGTAGTCCCGGGAACCACTTTTTAACGACCTAAAAGGTTCCTTCAGCCCATTGATGTCTCGATTCCACCGCGGTCTAAAGACCGGTGAAGATCAGGCCAATTAGTCCGCTGACGAATGAAAAAGCAACAACTCTGCAACTAGTCCTAAAACTTCTGCAACTAGTCCCCAGACCTCTACAGCTAGTCCCCAGACCTCTACAGCTAGTCCCCAGACCTCTACAACTAGTCCCCAGACCTCTACAGCTAGTCCCCAGACCTCTACAGCTAGTCCCCAGACCTCTACAGCTAGTCCCCAGACCTCTACAACTAGTCCCCAGACCTCTACAACTAGTCCCCAGACCTCTACAACTAGTCCCCAGACCTCTACAGCTAGTCCCCAGACCTCTACAACTAGTCCCCAGACCTCTACAACTAGTCCCCAGACCTCTACAGCTAGTCCCCAGACCTCTACAGCTAGTCCCCAGACCTCTACAGCTAGTCCCCAGACCTCTACAGCTAGTCCCCAGACCTCTACAACTAGTCCCCAGACCTCTACAGCTAGTCCCCAGACCTCTGCTGTAACTCCCTGTTCAACCCCCAAAAGTTTTCCCACACCACTCCTCCTTACATCCAGTGCTGGTCTGGTGCTGGTCTGGTACTGGTCTGGTGCTGGTCTGGTGCTGGTCTGGTGCTGGTCTGGTGCTGGTCTGGTGCTGGTCTGGTGCTGGTCTGGTGCTGGTCCGGTGCTGGTCTGGTGCTGGTCCGGTGCTGGTCTAGTGCTGGTCTGGTGCTGGTCCGGTGCTGGTCTGGTGCTGGTCTGGTGCTGGTCTGGTGCTGGTCAGGTGCTGGTCTGGTGCTGGTCTGGTGCTGGTCTAGTGCTGGTCTGGTGCTGGTCTAGTGCTGGTCTGGTGCTGGTCTGGTGCTGGTCTGGTGCTGGTCTGGTGCTGGTCTGGTGCTGGTCTGGTGCTGGTCTGGTGCTGGTCTGGTGCTGGTCTACAGGGCAGTGAAGGGAACATTACACTCCTCATCTGTCTCTGGAGGATTATCTGGTGAACACACTATAACGCATCGGCCAAATGAATGTCATAAATATGAACTTTCCTCTGTGTTGGTGTCCAGAGTGAAGAGCTGGTGCCTCCTGCTGCTCTGGCAGACCACATGTTTTACTCCACTGTGTCCAATCTGGACAGAAAACCCAGCATGTCCAGTGATGAGGAGGGAGACATCTACTGTCACAGCGGGGGGGAAGTCCTCACCTGTCCATCTGACCAGACAGAGAAGACAACAGACCGACAGACGGACCAGGACAGAGACACACACAAACCTGACCAGGTGAGACACAAACCTGACCAGGTGAGACACACACAAACCTGACCAGGTGAGACACAAACCTGACCAGGTGAGACACACACAAACCTGACTAGGTGAGACACACACAAACCTGACCAGGTGAGACACACAAACCTGACCAGGTGAGACACACAAACCTGACCAGGTGAGACACAAACCTGACCAGGTGAGACACACACAAACCTGACCAGGTGAGACACACACAAACCTGACCAGGTGAGACACACAAACCTGACCAGGTGAGACACACAAACCTGACCAGGTGAGACACACACAAACCTGACCAGGTGAGACACACAAACCTGACCAGGTGAGACACACACAAACCTGACCAGGTGAGACACACACAAACCTGGCCAGGTGAGACACACAAACCTGACCAGGTGAGACACACACAGACCTGACCAGGTGAGACACACAAACCTGACCAGGTGAGACACACAAACCTGACCAGGTGAGACTGTCAGCAGACATTTTTTGTCTTTTTGTAGTTGGCAGAAAGCTGGATGGGATACTCGGGACCAGGATGTGGAATACTGAGCCTGCAGGTGACTGACAGGTGGGTGGTCAGTGGACTCACAGGTGACTAAAGTATGTTGCCTGTGTGTTTCAGGTATGTGTGTAAGATACCTGTAAGGTGTCTTACAGGTGAGCTGTATGTTTCAGGTACGTGTGGTGTCTGGACTTTAAAGGAGGACTGTTCTGCAGCGGTCTGCCTGAAACTGGGCTCAACTGGCAGCGCTTTGAAGACAACGTCCACCAGGTGGCGTTGTCACCCTCAGGTGAGCTGCTGGCATCACACTTTACAAATCCTCTGTTCTCTTGTTGTGAACCACAGTTTGCACTTTGCCACCTGCTGGTAATAAAGCCATGATTATAACTTCAGCTAACGTCAGCTTCCAGTTAACACTGGCTTGATCTCATGTTAAAGCAGGCAGCAGACTACCAGGTGTAGATGTGTATGTAGCATTAGTGGGATGCTAACTGTTGCTCATCCATCAGGTAATCTGCTGTGGAAGGTGTATGTAGCATTAGTGGGATGCTAACTGTTGCTCATCCATCAGGTAATCTGCTGTGGAAGGTGTATGTAGCATTAGTGGGATGCTAACTGTTGCTCATCCATCAGGTAATCTGCTGTGGAAGGTGTATGTAGCGTTAGTGGGATGCTAACTGTTGCTCATCCATCAGGTAATCTGCTGTGGAAGGTGGAGCAGAAGAGCATGACGGCGTTTGCTTGTGCTAAAGTCTCAGTGAAAGGAAAACGTCACTGGTACAAAGCTGTGGAGCAAACAGCCTTCGTGGCTCTGAGTGACGACTCTGCCTGGATTATCCGGACCAACGGAGACCTCTACCTGCAGACAGGTAACTAACTACCTGTCTAACTGTTTGTCTCACATGTTCAGTAACAACAACTTGCTGGTGAGAAGAAACAGGAAGGACATATAGAACACAAACATACTGGTTTCTATTGCCAGTGACGTTCGATGTGACAGCAGTATGTAATAGAAATCAGCACAAGTTCCTGAGGATATTAGTAAACATCCATAAAGCTGCTGCCAAATCATAGAAATAATGTTTCCATGGTAACAGTGCAAAACAGGAACTGCTAGCACCTAATTTGGCATGACTTTCCATGATGGAGATTCAACAAAGACAAATATAGGCTAAAAAACACGTTTTCCATGGCAACATTATACTTTATGCTTGCATCTCCAAAAGCATGATGGGAATTGTAGTTCAAAATATGATAATCTCAATGGAAGTAAGAAAAAAAAACATCAGGAGTCTTGGGGACGTGATTGAGAGTTTACCAGGACCACCAGAACATCCAGGACCACCAGAACATCCAGGACCACCTAAACATCCAGGACCACCTAAACATCCAGGACCACCAGAACATCCAGGACCACCTGAACATCCAGGACCATCTAAACATCCAGGACCACCTGAACATCCAGGACCCCCTTAACATCCAGGACCCCCTAAACATCCAGGACCACCTGAACATCCAGGACCACCTGAACATCCAGGACCACCTAAACATCCAGGACCACCAGAACATCCAGGACCACCAGAACATCCAGGACCACCAGAACATCCAGGACCACCAGAACATCCAGGACCACCTGAACATCCAGGACCATCTAAACATCCAGGACCACCTGAACATCCAGGACCACCTGAACATCCAGGACCCCCTAAACATCCAGGACCCCCTTAACATCCAGGACCCCCTTAACATCCAGGACCCCCTAAACATCCAGGACCACCTGAACATCCAGGACCACCTGAACATCCAGGACCACCTAAACATCCAGGACCACCTAGACATCCAGGACCACCTAAACATCCAGGACCATCTAAACATCCAGGACCATCTAAACATCCAGGACCACCTGAACATCCAGGACCACCTGAACATCCAGGACCCCCTAAACATCCAGGACCCCCTAAACATCCAGGACCACCTGAACATCCAGGACCACCTGAACATCCAGGACCACCTGAACATCCAGGACCCCCTAAACATCCAGGACCCCCTAAACATCCAGGACCCCCTAAACATCCAGGACCACCTGAACATCCAGGACCACCTGAACATCCAGGACCACCTGAACATCCAGGACCCCCTAAACATCCAGGACCCCCTTAACATCTAGGACCCCCTAAACATCCAGGACCACCTGAACATCCAGGACCACCTGAACATCCAGGACCACCTAAACATCCAGGACCACCTAGACATCCAGGACCACCTAAACATCCAGGACCACCTGAACATCCAGGACCACCTAAACATCCAGGACCACCTGAACATCCAGGACCACCAAAACATCCAGGACCACCTGAACATCCAGGACCATCTAAACATCCAGGACCACCTAAACATCCAGGACCACCTGAACATCCAGGACCACCTAAACATCCAGGACCACCAAAACATCCAGGACCACCTGAACATCCAGGACCATCTAAACATCCAGGACCATCTAAACATCCAGGACCACCTGAACATCCAGGACCACCTAAACATCCAGGACCACCTAGACATCCAGGACCACCTAAACATCCAGGACCACCTGAACATCCAGGACCACCAAAACATCCAGGACCACCTAAACATCCAGGACCACCTGAACATCCAGGACCACCAAAACATCCAGGACCACCTGAACATCCAGGACCATCTAAACATCCAGGACCACCTAAACATCCAGGACCACCTGAACATCCAGGACCATCTAAACATCCAGGACCATCTAAACATCCAGGACCACCTAAACATCCAGGACCACCTAAACATCCAGGACCACCAAAACATCCAGGACCACCTGAACATCCAGGACCACCTGAACATCCAGGACCATCTAAACATCCAGGACCATCTAAACATCCAGGACCATCTAAACATCCAGGACCACCTAAACATCCAGGACCACCTAAACATCCAGGACCACCAAAACATCCAGGACCACCTGAACATCCAGGACCATCTAAACATCCAGGACCACCTGAACACCCAGGACCACCTAAACATCCAGGACCACCTGAACATCCAGGACCACCTGAACATCCAGGACCACCTAAACATCCAGGACCACCTGAACATCCAGGACCACCTAAACATCCAGGACCACCTGAACATCCAGGACCACCAAAACATCCAGGACCACCTGAACATCCAGGACCATCTAAACATCCAGGACCACCTAAACATCCAGGACCACCTGAACATCCAGGACCACCTAAACATCCAGGACCACCAAAACATCCAGGACCACCTGAACATCCAGGACCATCTAAACATCCAGGACCATCTAAACATCCAGGACCACCTGAACATCCAGGACCACCTAAACATCCAGGACCACCTAGACATCCAGGACCACCTAAACATCCAGGACCACCTGAACATCCAGGACCACCAAAACATCCAGGACCACCTAAACATCCAGGACCACCTGAACATCCAGGACCACCAAAACATCCAGGACCACCTGAACATCCAGGACCATCTAAACATCCAGGACCACCTAAACATCCAGGACCACCTGAACATCCAGGACCACCTAAACATCCAGGACCACCAAAACATCCAGGACCACCTGAACATCCAGGACCATCTAAACATCCAGGACCATCTAAACATCCAGGACCACCTAAACATCCAGGACCATCTAAACATCCAGGACCACCTAAACATCCAGGACCACCTAAACATCCAGGACCACCAAAACATCCAGGACCACCTGAACATCCAGGACCATCTAAACATCCAGGACCACCTGAACACCCAGGACCACCTAAACATCCAGGACCACCTGAACATCCAGGACCATCTAAACATCCAGGACCACCTAAACATCCAGGACCACCTAAACATCCAGGACCACCAAAACATCCAGGACCACCTGAACATCCAGGACCATCTAAACATCCAGGACCACCTGAACACCCAGGACCACCTAAACATCCAGGACCACCTGAACATCCAGGACCATCTAAACATCCAGGACCATCTAAACATCCAGGACCACCTAAACATCCAGGAACACCAAAACATCCAGGACCACCTGAACATCCAGGACCATCTAAACATCCAGGACCACCTGAACACCCAGGACCACCTAAACATCCAGGACCACCTGAACATCCAGGACCATCTAAACATCCAGGACCACCTGAACATCCAGGACCATCTAAACATCCAGGACCATCTAAACATCCAGGACCACCTAAACATCCAGGACCATCTAAACATCCAGGACCACCTAAACATCCAGGACCACCTAAACATCCAGGACCACCAAAACATCCAGGACCACCTGAACATCCAGGACCACCAAAACATCCAGGACCACCTGAACACCCAGGACCACCTAAACATCCAGGACCACCTGAACATCCAGGACCATCTAAACATAAACATCCAGGACCACCAAAACATCCAGGACCACCTGAACATCCAGGACCATCTAAACATCCAGGACCATCTAAACATCCAGGACCACCTTAACATCCAGGACCATCTAAACATCCAGGACCACCTAAACATCCAGGACCACCTAAACATCCAGGACCACCAAAACATCCAGGACCACCTGAACATCCAGGACCATCTAAACATCCAGGACCACCTGAACACCCAGGACCACCTAAACATCCAGGACCACCTGAACATCCAGGACCATCTAAACATCCAGGACCACCTAAACATCCAGGACCACCTAAACATCCAGGACCACCAAAACATCCAGGACCACCTGAACATCCAGGACCATCTAAACATCCAGGACCACCTGAACACCCAGGACCACCTAAACATCCAGGACCACCTGAACATCCAGGACCATCTAAACATCCAGGACCATCTAAACATCCAGGACCACCTAAACATCCAGGAACACCAAAACATCCAGGACCACCTGAACATCCAGGACCATCTAAACATCCAGGACCACCTGAACACCCAGGACCACCTAAACATCCAGGACCACCTGAACATCCAGGACCATCTAAACATCCAGGACCATCTAAACATCCAGGACCATCTAAACATCCAGGACCATCTAAACATCCAGGACCCCCTAAACATCCAGGAACACCTAAACATCCAGGACCCCCTTAACATCCAGGAACACCTGAACATCCAGGACCCCCTAAACATCCAGGACCCCCTTAACATCCAGGAACACCTAAACATCCAGGACCCCCTAAACATCCAGGACCCCCTTAACATCCAGGACCACCTGAACATCCAGGAACACCAAAACATCCAGGACCATCTAAACATCCAGGACCACCTAAACATCCAGGACCACCTGAACATCCAGGACCACCTAAACATCCAGGACCACCAAAACATCCAGGACCACCTGAACATCCAGGACCATCTAAACATCCAGGACCATCTAAACATCCAGGACCACCTAAACATCCAGGACCATCTAAACATCCAGGACCACCTAAACATCCAGGACCACCAAAACATCCAGGACCACCTGAACATCCAGGACCATCTAAACATCCAGGACCACCTGAACATCCAGGAACACCTAAACATCCAGGAACACCTAAACATCCAGGACCACCTAAACATCCAGGACCATCTAAACATCCAGGACCACCTAAACATCCAGGACCATCTAAACATCCAGGACCACCTGAACATCCAGGACCATCTAAACATCCAGGACCACCTGAACATCCAGGAACACCTAAACATCCAGGACCCCCTAAACATCCAGGAACACCTAAACATCCAGGACCACCTAAACATCCAGGACCATCTAAACATCCAGGACCACCTAAACATCCAGGACCACCTAAACATCCAGGACCACCTGAACATCCAGGACCACCTAAACATCCAGGACCATCTAAACATCCAGGACCACCTAAACATCCAGGACCACCAAAACATCCAGGACCACCTGAACATCCAGGACCATCTAAACATCCAGGACCCCCTAAACATCCAGGAACACCTAAACATCCAGGACCCCCTTAACATCCAGGAACACCTGAACATCCAGGACCCCCTAAACATCCAGGACCCCCTTAACATCCAGGAACACCTAAACATCCAGGACCCCCTTAACATCCAGGACCCCCTTAACATCCAGGAACACCTAAACATCCAGGACCACCTGAACATCCAGGACCACCTGAACATCCAGGACCATCTTAACATCCAGGACCACCTGGACTCCTCCCTGTGCAGGACCAGAACACACTGGAGGATTATTTATCCCATCAGGAGGAGCCAGAGGGGGAGGTGATGCATGTCTCCCTGTGTGCTGTTGCCATAGTAACGGCTGTCTCTGTGTGTCCCTCAGGTCTGAGCGTGGACCGGCCCTGTGCCCGCTCCGTGCAGGTGGAGTCTCCCTGTGTGCTGTTGCCATGGTAACGGTTGTCTCTGTGTGTCCCTCAGGTCTGAGCGTGGACCGGCCCTGTGCCCGCTCCGTGCAGGTGGAGTCTCCCTGTGTGCTGTTGCCATGGTAACGGTTGTCTCTGTGTGTCCCTCAGGTCTGAGCGTGGACCGGCCCTGTGCCCGCTCCGTGCAGGTGGAGTCTCCCTGTGTGCTGTTGCCATAGTAACGGTTGTCTCTGTGTGTCCCTCAGGTCTGAGCGTGGACCGGCCCTGTGCTCGCTCCGTGCAGGTGGAGTCTCCCTGTGTGTTCAGCCAGGTGTGCGTCAGTGGAGGAGTCGTCTGGGCTCTGAGCGAACACCAAGCTCTGTTCTACAGAGAAGGACTGAACAGCTACTGCAGCGAGGGAGAGGGCTGGAAGTACGACACTGTCAGGTACTACTACTACTGTAATACTACTGTAATACTGCTGTAATACTACTGCAGCGAGGGAGAGGGCTGGAAGTACGACACTGTCAGGTACTACTACTGTAATACTGCTGTAATACTGCTGTAATACTGCTGCAGAGAGGGAGAGGGCTGGAAGTACGACACTGTCAGGTACTACTACTGTAATACTGCTGTAATACTGCTGTACTGCTGCAGCGAGGGAGAGGGCTGGAAGTACGACACTGTCAGGTACTACTACTGTAATACTGCTGTAATACTGCTGTAATACTGCTGCAGCGAAGGAGAGGGCTGGAAGTACGACACTGTCAGGTACTACTACTGTAATACTGCTGTAATACTGCTGTAATACTGCTGCAGCGAAGGAGAGGGCTGGAAGTACGACACTGTCAGGTACTACTACTGTAATACTGCTGTAATACTGCTGTAATACTGCTGCAGAGAGGGAGAGGGCTGGAAGTACGACACCGTCAGGTACTACTACTACTGTAATACTGCTGTAATACTGCTGTAATACTGCTGCAGCGAGGGAGAGGGCTGGAAGTACGACACCGTCAGGTACTACTACTACTGTAATACTGCTGTACTACTAAGGAGAGGGCTGGAAGTATTTCTACAGTACTACTACTGTACTACAGTATACAGACAGCTGGGTGTACGACACCGTCAGGTACTGAGTAGAATACCAGCGCTGGTATTTCACTGGTACCTCAATGAAACACAATTTTATTATGATTCTTTTACGACCATGTTAGTATTGTTAGTTCACAATTGAAGGTGAGAAGAAGAAGAAGAAGAAGAAGAAGAAGAAGAAGAAGAAGAAGAAGAAGAAGAAGAAGAAGTCATCATGGCCTGAGCTACTGCCACTTAGCATTATTAGCTTGGTTAGCATACAGCGTTAAAACCAGTGGAACTGTTAGCTGTGAGCTAGTTTCAGATGAAGGAGGGGCAGCTGATCAGTTTTAACGGGTTCCCCGTTGTTCTCCCTGTGTTTGTCTCAGTGAGGCTCAGGGTCTGGAGCTGATGTGTGTCTCCCTGGCTGAAGGTGGGACAGCTTGGGCTCTGGATGCCAGCGGCAGCCTCTGGTTTCGAACCGGCATCTGTTCGTCCAGACCGCAGGGCGATGACGACCACTGGTGGCAGGTACACGGAGAGAGAGAGAACTTCTGTTTGTCCCGCTGGATCTCAGGTCAGATCTGCAGCTTGACGGCTCGTCTGTCTCTCTCCATCAGATCAGGATCTCGGACTACGTGGTCTTCGATCAGGGAAGTCTGTTCCAGACGCTGCTGCATGCCACCCAGAGTGTTGCCACGGTAACCAGGGCGCCGGTGGAGCGGGTGGTGGCCTTCCTGTCGCAGTACTCGCAGTGCCAGCCGAGCTTGGTCAGCGCCAACTGCAGTGGAGTCTGGGTAGCCTCGGGACGGAACCAGCTGCACCTGGCCCGCGGCAGTCTCGTGGGTCAGTAGAGTCCAGAAAGGTCCAGTAGAGTGCAGTAGAACAGCAGACTCCAGAGTTTAGTTTCTCAGTTGCTCTTTGTGTTTGGATCTTTCAGGAACTTTCTGGCAGAACGTTGTTCCAAGAGGAACCGTCTCAGCCACCAGATGGACCTTCATCACGTCTTCAGCTGTTCCTCACAGAGAAGGTCAAATACCTGAACACTATACACACCCAGACCTCTTCAACTAGTCCCCAGACCTCTTCAACTAGTCCCCAGACCTCTACAACTAGTCCCCAGACCTCTACAACTAGTCCCCAGACCTCTATAACTAGTCCCCAGACCTCTACAGCTAGTCCCCAGACCTCTTCAACTAGTCCCCAGACCTCTTCAACTAGTCCCCAGACCTCTATAACTAGTCCCCAGACCTCTATAACTAGTCCCCAGACCTCTACAACTAGTCCCCAGACCTCTATAACTAGTCCCCAGACCTCTACAGCTAGTCCCCAGACCTCTATAACTAGTCCCCAGACCTCTACAACTAGTCCCCAGACCTCTTCAACTAGTCCCCAGACCTCTATAACTAGTCCCCAGACCTCTATAACTAGTCCCCAGACCTCTACAACTAGTCCCCAGACCTCTATAACTAGTCCCCAGACCTCTACAGCTAGTCCCCAGACCTCTATAACTAGTCCCCAGACCTCTACAACTAGTCCCCAGACCTCTTCAACTAGTCCCCAGACCTCTATAACTAGTCCCCAGACCTCTATAACTAGTCCCCAGACCTCTGCAACTAGTCCCCAGACCTCTACAACTAGTCCCCAGACCTCTACAGCTAGTCCCCAGACCTCTACAGCTAGTCCCCAGACCTCTTCAACTAGTCCCCAGACCTCTTCAACTAGTCCCCAGACCTCTACAGCTATTCCTCAAATACCTGGACAGCAGAGTCACCGCCCATGTTTCATATGTAACTAAACACACTTGTACATTAAACTCAACCTGTGTGTGTTACCTGTGTCTCAGGTACATTCCTGTGGTTGGCTCAGAGCAGGAAGGATCTGTTCGGTGTTTGGGACCAGGATGGAGAGCTCCGCCCCTCTTCCGTGCCTCTACCTCCTGAGGTAAAAACACCTGTCACCTGTCTCTGAGTCCGATTCTACTGGTCTCTGTTCACTCTGATGGTCTACCTGTGTGTTCTGCTGATGTTCTACTGTGTTCCACCTGTGTGTTCTGCTGATGTTCTACTGTGTTCCACCTGTGTGTTCTGCTGATGTTCTACTGTGTTCCACCTGTGTGTTCTGCTGATGTTCTACTGTGTTCTACCTGTGTGTTCTGCTGGTGTTCTACTGTGTTCTACTATGTTCTCAGATGGAGTTGACTCACATGTCTGCCTGTCGTGATGCTCTGTGGGGTTTAGACACTCATGGCCGAGTCAGTATTCGTACGCTGTCTCCGTCCTGTCCCTTCGGACTCCACTGGACTCCACTGGACCTCAGCCAGCTCGGTACGTACCTCAGTCATACAGGTGGTGTCTGGGTGGAGTCATACGGGTGGTAACTGGGTGGAGTCATACGGGTGGTAACTGGGTGGAGTCATACGGGAGGTAACTGGGTGGAGTCATACGGGTGGTAACTGGGTGGAGTCATACGGTTGGTAACTGGGTGGAGTCATACGTGTGGTAACTGGGTGGAGTCATACGGGTGGTAACTGGGTGGAGTCATACGGGTGGTAACTGGGTGGAGTCATACGTGTGGTAACTGGGTGGAGTCATACGGGTGGTAACTGGGTGGAGTCATACGGGTATGTGTAACGTGGTAACTGGGTGAGTCAACTGGGAGGAACTGGTGAGTCATACGGTACTGGTTACGGAAACTGGGTGGAGTCATACGGGAGGTAACTGGGTGGAGTCATACGGTTGGTAACTGGGTGGAGTTACGGGAGGTAACTGGGTGGAGTCATACGGTGTACGGTGAGTACTAACTGGTGAGGTGGAGTCATACGGTTGGTAACTGGGGTGGAGTCATACGGTGTAACTGGTGGAGACATACGTTGTAACTGGTGGAGTCATACGGGTGGTAACTGGGTGGAGTCATACGGGTGGTAACTGGGTGGAGTCATACGGGAGGTAACTGGGTGGAGTCATACGGGTGGTAACTGGGTGGAGTCATACGGGTGGTAACTGGATGGAGTCATACGGTTGGTAACTGGGTGGAGTCATACGGGAGGTAACTGGGTGGAGTCATACGGGTGGTAACTGGGTGGAGTCATACGGGTGGTAACTGGGTGGAGTCATACGGGTGGTAACTGGGTGGAGTCATACGGGAGGTAACTGGGTGGAGTCATACGGCTGGTAACTGGGTGGAGTCATACGGTTGGTAACTGGGTGGAGTCATACGGGAGGTAACTGGGTGGAGTCATACGGGTGGTAACTGGGTGGAGTCATACGGGAGGTAACTGGGTGGAGTCATACGGGTGGTAACTGGGTGGAGTCATACGGTTGGTAACTGGGTGGAGTCATACGGGAGGTAACTGGGTGGAGTCATACGGGTGGTAACTGGGTGGAGTCATACGGTTGGTAACTGGGTGGAGTCATACGGGTGGTAACTGGGTGGAGTCATACGGTTGGTAACTGGGTGGAGTCATACGGTTGGTAACTGGGTGGAGTCATACGGGAGGTAACTGGGTGGAGTCATACGGGTGGTAACTGGGTGGAGTCATACGGTTGGTAACTGGGTGGAGTCATACGGTTGGTAACTGGGTGGAGTCATACGGTTGGTAACTGGATGGAGTCATACGGGTGGTAACTGGGTGGAGTCATACGGTTGGTAACTGGGTGGAGTCATACGTGTGGTAACTGGGTGGAGTCATACGGGTGGTAACTGGGTGGAGTCATACGGGTGGTAACTGGGTGGAGTCATACGGGAGGTAACTGGGTGGAGTCATACGGCTGGTAACTGGGTGGAGTCATACGGTTGGTAACTGGGTGGAGTCATACGGGAGGTAACTGGGTGGAGTCATACGGGAGGTAACTGGGTGGAGTCATACGGGTGGTTACTGGGTGGAGTCATACGGGTGGTAACTGGGTGGAGTCATACGGGAGGTAACTGGGTGGAGTCATACGGGTGGTAACTGGGTGGAGTCATACGGGAGGTAACTGGGTGGAGTCATACGGATGGTAACTGGGTGGAGTCATACGGGTGGTAACTGGGTGGAGTCATACGGTTGGTAACTGGGTGGAGTCATACGTGTGGTAACTGGGTGGAGTCATACGGGTGGTAACTGGGTGGAGTCATACGGGTGGTAACTGGGTGGAGTCATACGGGAGGTAACTGGGTGGAGTCATACGGCTGGTAACTGGGTGGAGTCATACGGTTGGTAACTGGGTGGAGTCATACGGGAGGTAACTGGGTGGAGTCATACGGGTGGTAACTGGATGGAGTCATACGGTTGGTAACTGGGTGGAGTCATACGGGAGGTAACTGGGTGGAGTCATAGGGTGGTAACTGGGTGGAGTCATACGGGTGGTAACTGGGTGGAGTCATCGGGTGGTAACGGGTGGAGTCATACGGGTGGTAACTGGTGGAGTCATACGGGTGGTAACTGGGTGGAGTCATACGGGTGGTAACTGGGTGGAGTCATACGGGTGGTAACTGGGTGGAGTCATACGGGTGGTAACTGGGTGGAGTCATACGGGTGGTAACTGGGTGGAGTCATACGGGTGGTAACTGGGTGGAGTCATACGGGTGGTAACTGGGTGGAGTCATACGGGTGGTAACTGGGTGGAGTCATACGGGTGGTAACTGGGTGAGTCATACGGTTGGTAACTGGGTGGAG
>CAKAOJ020000226.1:202500-212500 GCA_916701645.2 Sebastolobus alascanus | reverse complement strand
TATACAGGTCATGAAGACGTGTTGGGGGTCCTGGAGACGTGTTGGGGGTCCTGGAGACGGTTCCATTGGGACTTGCAGTGCTTCTTGGGACAGTTCATGCGGTCCTGAAGGGGTCCTGAAGGGGTCCTGAAGGGGTCCTGAAGGGGTCCTGAAGGGGTCCTGAAGGGGTCCTTGAAGGGGTCCTTGAAGGGGTCCTGAAGGGGTCCTGAAGGGGTCCTGAAGGGGTCCTTGAAGGGGTCCTGAAGGGGTCCTGAAGGGGTCCTTGAAGGGGTCCTTGAAGGGGTCCTGAAGGGGTCCTTGAAGGGGTCCTTGAAGGGGTCCCAGTAGTCTATGAAGTGGTTAGTCTCTGAGGGGATTTTAGGGGTCCTTGAGATTGTTCTAATGATCCTTGAGGGGGTTTTACAGGTTCTGAAGAGGATGTTGGTCCATGGGGAGTTTTAAGGTTTCACTTACTTGTATGTAAAGAGATAAATGTGTGGACAGGTGTGTTCAGGTAAAATATCACCTGTGTGTTACAGGAAGTGTTCGTCTGGTCAGTGTGAGCTGCGGCAGTCAGAACGTCTGGGCTGTGGACAGTCGAGGAGTAGTTTACTTCAGAGTCGGAACCCAACCTCTGAACCCGAGCATGATGCTGCCGGCCTGGATCCACATAGAACCACCTGTACAGGTAACACAAACACTGGATCCACATAGAACCACCTGTACAGGTAACAGAAACACTGAATCCACATAGAACCACCTGTACAGGTAACAGAAACACTGAATCCACATAGAACCACCTGTACAGGTAACAGAGAAACACTGGATCCACATAGAACCACCTGTACAGGTAACAGAAACACTGGATCCACATAGAACCACCTGTACAGGTAACAGAGACACTGAATCCACATAGAACCACCTGTACAGGTAACAGAGAAACACTGGATCCACATAGAACCACCTGTACAGGTAACAGAGACACTGAATCCACATAGAACCACCTGTACAGGTAACACTGAATCACTAAACCACCTGTACAGGATAACTACTGATCCATATAGAACCACCTGTACAGGTAACAGAAACACTTGATCCATATAGAACCACCTGTACAGGTAACAGAAACACTGGATCCACATAGAACCACCTGTACAGGTAACAGAGAAACACTGGATCCACATAGAACCACCTGTACAGGTAACAGAGAAACACTGGATCCACATAGAACCACCTGTACAGGTATCAGAGAAACACTGGATCCACATAGAACCACCTGTACAGGTAACAGACCCCTATATCCATATAGAACCACCTGTACAGGTAACAGAGAAACACTGGATCCACATAGAACCACCTGTACAGGTAACAGAGAAACACTGGATCCACATAGAACCACCTGTACAGGTATCAGAGAAACACTGGATCCACATAGAACCACCTGTACAGGTAACAGACCCCTATATCCACATAGAACCACCTGTACAGGTAACAGAAACACTGGATCCACATAGAACCACCTCTACAAGTAACAGACCCCTAAACCCACATAGAACCACCTGTACAGGTAACAGACCCCTAAATCCACATAGAACCACCTGTACAGGTAACATAAACACTTGAGCCATAATAGAACCACCTGTACAGTTAACATAACACTTGAGCCATAAGAACCACCTGTACAGGTAACAGAAACACTGGATCCCATAGAACCACCCGTAAGGTAACAGAAACACTGGACCACATAGAACCACCTTACAGGTATAGAGAAACAACTTTATCCATATAGAACACCTGTACAAGGTATCATAACAACACTTGATTCCCTTAGAAGCCCCCTGTACAGGGACATATACACTATGATCCATATAGAACCACCTGTACTGGTAAAGAAACACTGTCTCCACCATAGACCCACCTGTTACAGGTAAGCAGAAACACTGGATCCACATAGAACCACCTGTACAGGTAAAGAGAAACACTGGATCCCACATAGAACCACCCTGTACAGGTATAAGAGAACACTGGATCCACATAGAACCGACCTCTACAGGTAACAGAGAACACTGGATCCACATAGAACCACCTGTACAGGTATCAGAGAAACACTGGATCCACATAGAACCACCTGTACAGGTAACAGACCCCTATATCCACATAGAACCACCTGTACAGGTAACAGAAACACTGGATCCACATAGAACCACCTGTACAAGTAACAGACCCCTAAATCCACATAGAACCACCTGTACAGGTAACAGAGACACTAAATCCACATAGAACCACCTGTACAGGTAACAGAAACACTGGATCCACATAGAACCACCTGTACAGGTAACAAAGAAACACTGGATCCACATAGAACCACCTGTACAGGTAACATAAACACTTGATCCATATAGAACCACCTGTACAGGTAACATAAACACTTGATCCATATAGAACCACCTGTACAGGTAACATAAACACTTGATCCATATAGAACCACCTGTACAGGTAACAGAAACACTGGATCCACATAGAACCACCTGTACAGGTAACAGAAACACTGGATCCACATAGAACCACCTGTACAGGTAACAGAAACACTGGATCCACATAGAACCACCTGTACACAGTGCCTGTTACCTGTCCAGATAATTGTGACATCATATCTCTGCAGCCAATAGGAGTGCAGCTGGTCAGTATTGAGACGAGTCCTAACGACCATCTCCTCTGGGCGTTGGACAACAGAGGAAGTGTCTTCGTCAGGACCGGACTCAGTGAGGAGATGCCTGTAGGGACGGACTGGGAGCTGGTACCAGGTACACACCTGTCTGTCTGATCTGATCACCTGTCTGTCTGATCACCTGTCTGTCTGATCTGATCACCTGTCTGTCTGATCTCAACACCTGTCTGTCTGATCTGAACACCTGTCTATCTGATCGCAACACCTGTCTGTCTGATCTGATCACCTGTCTGTATGATCTGATCACATGTCTATCTGATCTCAACACCTGTCTGTCTGATCTCAACACCTGTCTGTCTGATCTCAACACCTGTCTGTCTGATCTGATCACCTGTCTGTCTGATCTGATCACCTGTCTGTCTGATCTGATCACCTGTCTGTCTGATCTCAACACCTGTCTGTCTGATCTCAACACCTGTCTGTCTGATCTCAACACCTGTCTGTCTGATCTGATCACATGTCTATCTGATCTCAACACCTGTCTGTCTGATCTGATCACATGTCTGTCTGATCTGATCACCTGTCTGTCTGATCAGATCACATGTCTGTCTGATCTGATCACCTGTCTGTCTGATCTCAACACCTGTCTGTCTGATCTGATCACCTGTCTGTCTGATCTCAACACCTGTCTGTCTGATCTCAACACCTGTCTGTCTGATCTGAACACCTGTCTATCTGATCTCAACACCTGTCTGTCTGATCTCAACACCTGTCTGTCTGATCTGATCACCTGTCTGTCTGATCTCAACACCTGTCTGTCTGATCTGATCACCTGTCTGTCTGATCTGATCACCTGTCTGTCTGATCTCAACACCTGTCTGTCTGATCTGAACACCTGTCTATCTGATCTCAACACCTGTTTTTCTGATCTCAACACCTGTCTGTCTGATCTGTGTACGTGTGTGTATACTGTGTTAGTATTGTGTATATTGTACTTTAATGTGTGTACTCGTGTATATATTTGTGTATTTTAGGTTTAGCCATCAGCCAGCTGGTCCTCAGCTCTCGGACAGTTTGGGTTCGATGTGTAAACGGAGATCTGGCTCGACGCTACGGTGTCTCTGACCGAAACCCTGCAGGAGATTACTGGAAGAAGATCCCCGGAAACATCAACTGGTTAACTGGTAAAACTGGGATTATACTGGTCATACTGGGATTATACTGGCCAGACTGGGATTATACTGGTCAGACTAGGATTATACTGGCCAGACTGGGATTATACTGGTCAGACTGGGATTACACTGGTCAGACTGGGATTATACTGGTCAGACTGGGATTATACTGGTCATATACTGGTCAGACTGGGATTATACTGGTCAGACTGGGATTATATTGATACAACTTGGATTATACAGGTCAGACTGGGATTATACTGGTCAGACTGGGATTATACTGATAAAACTGGGATTATACTGGTCAGACTGGGATTATACTGGTCAGACTGGGATTATATTGATACAACTTGGATTATACTGGTCAGACTGGGATTATACTGGTCAGACTGGGATTATATTGATACAACTTGGATTATACCGGTCAGACTGGGATTATATTGATACAACTTGGATTATACCGGTCAGACTGGGATTATACTGGTCAGACTGGGATTATATTGATACAACTTGGATTATACCGGTCAGACTGGGATTATACTGGTCAGACTGGGATTATACTGATAAAACTGGGATTATACTGGTCAGACTGGGATTATATTGATACAACTTGGATTATACCGGTCAGACTGGGATTATACTGGTCAGACTGGGATTATACTGATAAAACTGGGATTATACTGGTCAGACTGGGATTATACTGGTCAGACTGGGATTATACTGGTAAAACTGGGATTATACTGGTAAAACTGGGTTTATACTTGGGAGACTGGGTTTATACTGGCAAGAATGGGTTTATACTGGTAAAACTGGGATTATACTGGGGAGACTGGGATTATACTGGTAAACTGGGATTATACTGGTAACACTGGGATTATACTGGCAAGATTGGGTTTATACTGGCAAGATTGGGTTTATACTGGCAAGATTGGGTTTATACTGGCAAGATTGGGTTTATACTGGTAAAACTGGGATTATACTGGAGAGACTGGGTTTATACTGGTAAGATTGGAATTATACTGGTAAAACTGGGATTATACTGGTAAAACTGGGATTATACTGGGGAGACTGGGATTATACTGGTCAGACTGGGATCATACTGGTCAGACTGGGATCATACTGGTCAGACTGGGATCATACTGGTCAGACTGGGATTATACTGGTCAGACTGGGATTATACTGGTCAGACTGGGATTATACTGGTAAAACTGGGATTATACTGGTAAACTGGGATTATAATGGTCAGACTGGGATTATACTGGTAAACTGGGATTATAATGGTAAAACTGGGATCATACTGGTCAGACTGGGATCATACTGGTCAGACTGGGATCATACTGGTCAGACTGGGATTATACTGGTCAGACTGGGATTATACTGGTCAGACTGGGATTATACTGGTAAAACTGGGATTATACTGGTAAACTGGGATTATAATGGTCAGACTGGGATTATACTGGTAAACTGGGATTATAATGGTAAAACTGGGATTATACTGGTCAGACTGGGATTATACTGGGGAGACTGGGATTATACTGGTAAACTGGGATTATACTGGTAAAACTGGGATTATACTGGGGATACTGGGATTATACTGGTAAACTGGGATTATACTGGTAAAACTGGGATTATACTGGTGAGACTGGGATTATACTGGGGAGACTGGGTTTATACTGGTAAGACTTGGATTATACTGGTAAAACTGGGTTTATACTGGTAAGACTTGGATTATACTGGTAAACTGGGATTATACTGGTAAAACTGGGATTATACTGGTAAATTGGGATTATACTGGTAAAACTGGGATTATACTGGTGAGACTGGGATTATACTGGGGAGACTGGGTTTATACTGGTAAGACTTGGATTATACTGGTGAAACTGGGGTTATACTGGTGAGACTGGGATTATACTGGGGAGATTGGGTTTATACTGGTAAAACTGGGATTATACTGGTAAGACTTGGATTATACTGGTAAAACTGGGGTTATACTGGTGAGACTGGGTGTGCGTGTTACCTGTACAGGTTGTTCTATGTGGATCCAGGGTTTCTCAGGTGTCTCAGGTGTCTCTCTCTCTCTCTTCAGTGACTCCAGAGGACGAGTTGTGGGCGGTGACTCTGATTGGTGGATTGTCCCGTCGCCTGACAAAGCTCCTCCCACAGACTCCCTGTAGGCCCGCCCCCTCAGGCCCCTCCCTCAGCGGGGACGACATCGACGACGAATGGGAGCTCATCTGAGCTATGACATCGCTGTGATGTCACCACTGTCACTTCCTGTGACATCTCTGAAATAAGATGGCCACACAGAGGGGGCCCAGGTGGCTGCTGGGAAATGAAGTGAACTGAGACTGTTTTATTTTTGTTTTAACAGGAAGCACTTTAATCTGAAGGGACAGTAGGCTACAGAGAAACTGGTTCTGGTTGTCAAACAGCTCATTCTCCTCCAGGCTCCAGTTCAGTCCGGTTCAAACTGGTCCTAACTGGTTCTGACTGGTTCTGAATGAGCAATTTTCATTCCAGTTTAGTTCAGTCCGGTTGTTGAGGTAATTAAAGGGACATTTCACATTCATACAAACTGGTTCAGTCTGGTTGAAACTGTTTCGGTGTGGTTGAAACTGGTTCAGTGTGGTTGAAACTGGTTCAGTCTGGTTTAAACTGGTTCAGTCTGGTTTAAACTGGTTCAGTCTGGTTGAAACTGGTTCAGTCTGGTTGAAACTGGTTCAGTGTGGTTGAAACTGGTAAACTGGTTCAGTGTGGTTGAAGCTGGTTCAGTCTGGTTGAAACTGGCTCAGTCTGGTTGAAACTGGTAAACTGGTTCAGTCTGGTTGAAACTGGCTCAGTCTGGTTGAAACTGGTAAACTGGTTCCGCCTGGTTGAAACTGGTTCAGTCTGGTTGAAACTGGTTCAGTGTGGTTGAAACTGGTAAACTGGTTCCGCCTGGTTGAAACTGGTTCAGTCTGGTTGAAACTGGTCTGGTTGAAACTGGTTCAGTCTGGTTGAAACTGGTTCAGTCCAGGCAGAACCAGTTTTTGTTTTGTTATTCTTTTCAGTTTTATTCTTTTCAGTTTTATTCTTCTTTGGTTTTATTCTTCAGGTTTTACTATTCATTCTTTGTTCTCCTTCTTCTTCAGGTTTCATATCTCTGACCGAGAGTTAAATGAAGGTTCTGACCCGTTGAAGAGTTTGTGATCATGTTTCTCAGTTTTCTTCTTTTTCCACTCTGAACTTTAAGTCTTAACACTTCAACTGGGTTGAACTGGTTTCCAGCACTGACTGCACCTCTGCCTGGGTGTTACTGGGACCAGACTGGGCTGAACCAAACTGGATTGCTGGTTCTCCTGCTGGGAAACGCTGCCTCAGGTAGTTCCCCAACTGTCTGTCCATCTCAGTTACCACGGCAACAGTCAGGAGCTCCGCCCACTGGGACTGATCCATGAAAAACATGTAAAAATGTAAATTTAATAAACGTCTCTTTGTGTTTGTTGTTGTTTAAATAAGATTTAAAACAAAACCTGGACTCTGGTGGACTCTAATGGACTCTGATGGAGTGTAGTCCCTGATGGACTCTGATGGAGTATAGTCCCTGATGGACTCTGATGGAGTGTAGTCCCTGATGGACTGTGGTGGACTCTGATGGAGTATAGTCCCTGATGGACTGTGGTGGACTCTGATGGAGTATAGTCCCTGATGGACTCTGATGGAGTGTAGTCCCTGATGGACTGTGGTGGACTCTGATGGAGTATAGTCCCTGATGGACTGTGGTGGACTCTGATAGACTTTAGTGGACCCTGATGGACTGGAAAAAACTCCTTTAAACGTTGACTCGTCGTCATCTCTCCGCCTCGTGTCCGACAGCATTACCATGGAAACCTGTGCAGGTGTGACTCTGTTGTGATGTCATCCTGATGTCAGCTGATTGGTTGGATGTTCTGCTGCTTCCTTCATTAATTAACTTAATAAACATGTTTAAACACACGCATGGGGGGAGTGTCTCTGTGAACGTTGTTCTGTTCAAACATCACAATGACGAGAAACTTTCACACATCTTCAATTATTACTGAGTTTAACGAGCTTGATGAGTTTAATGATCTTAACGAGTTTAATCATCTAAACGAGATTAACAAGTTTAATGAGTTTAATAATCTTCACTAGTAAAATGATCTCAATTATCTTAAATTCAAAGATCTTAACAAGTACAACAAGTGTGGATGTTTCAGAGTGTTGATGTTTCAGAGTGTTGATGTTTCAGAGTGTTGATGTTTCAGAGTGTGGATGTTTCAGAGTGTTGTTGATGTTTCAGAGTGTTGATGTTTCAGAGTGTGGATGTTTCAGAGTGTTGATGATGTTTCAGAGTGTTGATGTTTCAGAGTGTGGATGTTTCAGAGTGTTGTTGATGTTTCAGAGTGTTGATGTTTCAGAGTGTGGATGTTTCAGAGTGTTGATGTTTCAGTGTGGATGTTTCAGAGTGTTGATGTTTCAGAGTGTTGATGTTTCAGAGTGTTGATGTTTCAGAGTCATGTTGATGTTTGAGAGTGTTGTTGATGTTTCAGAGTGATGATGTTTCAGAGTGATGATGTTTCAGAGTCATGTTGATGTTTGAGAGTGTTGTTGATGTTTCAGAGTGTTGATGTTTCAGAGTGATGATGTTTCAGAGTCATGTTGATGTTTGAGAGTGTTGTTGATGTTTCAGAGTGTTGATGTTTCAGAGTGTTGATGTTTCAGAGTGTTAATGTTTCAGAGTGTTGTTGATGTTTCAGAGTGTTGATGATTCAGAGTGTTGATGATGTTTCAGAGTGTTGATGTTTCAGAGTGATGATGTTTTAGAGTTGTTGATGTTTCAGAGTGTTGTTGATGTTTCAGAGTGTTGTTGATGTTTCAGAGTGTTGATGATGTTTCAGAGTGTTGATGTTTTAGAGTGATGATGTTTCAGAGTCATGTTGATGTTTCAGAGTGTTGATGATGCTTTAGAGTTGTTGATGTTTCAGAGTGTTGATGTTTCAGAGTGTTGATGTTTCAGAGTGTTGATGTTTCAGAGTCATGTTGATGTTTCAGAGTGTTGATGTTTGAGAGTGTTTTTGATGTTTCAGTGTGTTGCTGTTTCAGAGTGTTGTTGATGTTTCAGAGTGATGATGTTTCAGAGTGCTGATTATGTTTCAGTGTTGATGTTTCAGAGTGTTGTTGATGTTTCAGAGTGTTGATGTTTCAGAATGTTGTTGATGTTTCAGAGTGTTGATGTTTCAGAGTGATGATGTTTCAGAGTGTTGATGTTTCAGAGTGTTGTTGATGTTTCAGAGTGTTGATGTTTCAGAGTGTTGATGTTTCAGTCATGTTGATGTTTCAGAGTGTTGATGTTTCAGAGTGTTGATGTTTCAGTCATGTTGATGTTTGGGAGTGTTGTTGATGTTTCAGAGTGTTGATGTTTCAGAGTGCTGATTATGTTTCAGAGTGTTGATGTTTCAGTCATGTTGATGTTTGGGAGTGTTGTTGATGTTTCAGAGTGTTGATGTTTCAGAGTGCTGATTATGTTTCAGAGTGTTGATGATGTTTCAGAGTGTTGATGTTTCAGAGTGTTGATGATGTTTCAGAGTGTTGATGTTTCAGAGTGTTGATGTTTCAGAGTGATGATGTTTTAGAGTTGTTGATGTTTCAGAGTGTTGTTGATGTTTCAGAGTGTTGTTGATGTTTCAGAGTGTTGATGATGTTTCAGAGTGTTGATGTTTTAGAGTGATGATGTTTCAGAGTCATGTTGATGTTTCAGAGTGTTGAAGATGCTTTAGAGTTGTTGATGTTTCAGAGTGTTGATGTTTCAGAGTGTTGATGTTTCAGAGTGTTGATGTTTCAGAGTCATGTTGATGTTTCAGAGTGTTGATGTTTGAGAGTGTTGTTGATGTTTCAGTGTGTTGCTGTTTCAGAGTGTTGTTGATGTTTCAGAGTGATGATGTTTCAGAGTGCTGATTATGTTTCAGTGTTGATGTTTCAGAGTGTTGTTGATGTTTCAGAGTGTTGATGTTTCAGAATGTTGTTGATGTTTCAGAGTGTTGATGTTTCAGAGTGATGATGTTTCAGAGTGTTGATGTTTCAGAGTGTTGTTGATGTTTCAGAGTGTTGATGTTTCAGAGTGTTGATGTTTCAGAGTCATGTTGATGTTTGAGAGTGTTGTTGATGTTTCAGAGTGATGATG
>CAKAOJ020000226.1:140000-197500 GCA_916701645.2 Sebastolobus alascanus | reverse complement strand
AAGGAGACACAATACACACCTGGTCTGAAGGAGACACAATACACACCTGGTCTAAAGGAGACACAATACACACCTGGTCTAAAGGAGACACAATACACACCTGGTCTGAAGGAGACACAATACACACCTGGTCTAAAGGAGACACAATACACACCTGGTCTGAAGGAGACACAATACACACCTGGTCTAAAGGAGACACAATACACACCTGGTCTAAAGGAGACACAATACACACCTGGTCTAAAGGAGACACAATACACACCTGGTCTAAAGGAGACACAATACACACCTGGTCTAAAGGAGACACAATACACACCTGGTCTGAAGGAGACACAATACACACCTGGTCTAAAGGAGACACAATACACACCTGGTCTGAAGGAGACACAATACACACCTGGTCTAAAGGAGACACAATACACACCTGGTCTAAAGGAGACACAATACACACCTGGAGAGACACAATACACACCTGGTCTAAAGGAGACACAATACACACCTGGTCTAAAGGAGACACAATACACACCTGGAGAGACACAATACACACCTGGTCTAAAGGAGACACAATACACACCTGGTCTGAAGGAGACACAATACACACCTGGTCTAAAGGAGACACAATACACACCTGGTCTAAAGGAGACACAATACACACCTGGTCTGAAGGAGACACAATACACACCTGGTCTAAAGGAGACACAATACACACCTGGTCTAAAGGAGACACAATACACACCTGGAGAGACACAATACACACCTGGTCTAAAGGAGACACAATACACACCTGGTCTGAAGGAGACACAATACACACCTGGAGAGACACAATACACACCTGGTCTAAAGGAGACACAATACACACCTGGAGAGACACAATACACACCTGGTCTAAAGGAGACACAATACACACCTGGAGAGACACAATACACACCTGGTCTAAAGGAGACACAATACACACCTGGTGTGAAGGAGTCCCCGTTGAATTCACCAGTTTAAATCCTGTTCAGCCTGCAGAGTCTCGGAGTCGAACCTCCGTCCTCAGCTCCTCCAGTCTTTTATAGATTACATCCCCCCCCCAGCTGAGCTCCATGTGTGGATGTTTGTTTTTGGAGGCGGGGGGGGGGAGGTGGGATCGAGTGTCTCACATAGCGAACATAGCGGCCTTCAAGCGTCTGCAGCTTATATAATGAAGACATAAAACACCAGTAGAACTCAGTAGAGTCACTCAGTCACTGTATCAGTTATTATTATTATTATTATTATTATTATTATTATTATTGACAGTAAACACCAGTAGAACTCAGTAGAGTCACTCAGTCACTGTATCAGTTATTATTATTATTATTATTATTATTATTATTATTATTATCATTATTATTGACAGTAAACACCAGTAGAACCCAGTAGAGTCACTCAGTCGCTGTATCAGTTATTAATTATTATTATTATTATATAATATTATTATTATTATTATTATATTGACTGTAAACACCAGTAAACTCAGTAAGAGTCACTCATTTTCTGTTAATCAGTTATCATTATTATTATTATATTATTATATTTATTATATTGACAGTAAACACAGTAGAAACCAGTAGAGTCACTCAGTTCAGTATCATTATCATTATTATTATTATATTATTATTATTATTATTATTGACAGTAAACACCAGTAGAACTCAGTAGAGTCACTCAGTCAGTGTATCAGTAGCTCCTCCCAGAGGGGAGAGATGAGACAACACCACCAGGATCCATTCATCATCTTTAACCTTTGATTCTGTTCAGGGTGGGGTGAAGGAGGGGTTCACCCTGAACAGGTGAAGGAGGGGTTCACCCTGTACAGGTGAGGGGGTTCACCGACAGGTGAAGGAGGTTTCCACCCTGAACAGTTAAGGAGGGGTTTCACCCTGGACAGGTGAAGGGGGGTACACCCTGGACAGGTGAAGGAGGGTTCACCTGGACAGGTGAAGGAGGGGTTCACCCTGACAGGTGAAGGAGGGGTTCACCCTGGAGAGGTGAAGGAGGGGTTCACCCTGGAGAGGTGAAGGAGGGGTTCACCCTGGAGAGGTGAAGGAGGGGTTCACCCTGAACAGGTGAAGGAGGGGTTCACCCTGGACAGGTGAAGGAGGGGTTCACCCTGGAGAGGTGAAGGAGGGGTTCACCCTGAACAGGTGAAGGAGGGGTTCACCCTGGAGAGGTGAAGGAGGGGTTCACCCTGAACAGGTGAAGGAGGGGTTCACCCTGGAGAGGTGAAGGAGGGGTTCACCCTGAACAGGTGAAGGAGGGGTTCACCCTCGACACTTGAAGGAGGGGTTCACCCTGGACACTTGAAGGAGGGGTTCACCCTGAACAGGTGAAGGAGGGGTTCACCCTGAACAGGTGAAGGAGGGGTTCACCCTGAACAGGTGAAGGAGGGGTTCACCCTGGAGAGGTGAAGGAGGGGTTCACCCTGGACAGGTGAAGGAGGGGTTCACCCTGGAGAGGTGAAGGAGGGGTTCACCCTGAACAGGTGAAGGAGGGGTTCACCCTGGAGAGGTGAAGGAGGGGTTCACCCTGGAGAGGTGAAGGAGGGGTTCACCCTGGAGAGGTGAAGGAGGGGTTCACCCTGAACAGGTGAAGGAGGGGTTCACCCTGGACAGGTGAAGGAGGGGTTCACCCTGGAGAGGTGAAGGAGGGGTTCACCCTGAACAGGTGAAGGAGGGGTTCACCCTGGAGAGGTGAAGGAGGGGTTCACCCTGAACAGGTGAAGGAGGGGTTCACCCTCGACACTTGAAGGAGGGGTTCACCCTGGACACTTGAAGGAGGGGTTCACCCTGAACAGGTGAAGGAGGGGTTCACCCTGAACAGGTGAAGGAGGGGTTCACCCTGAACAGGTGAAGGAGGGGTTCACCCTGGAGAGGTGAAGGAGGGATTCACCCTGGAGAGGTGAAGGAGGGGTTCACCCTGGAGAGGTGAAGGAGGGGTTCACCCTGAACAGGTGAAGGAGGGGTTCACCCTGGAGAGGTGAAGGAGGGGTTCACCCTGGAGAGGTGAAGGAGGGGTTCACCCTGGACAGGTGAAGGGGGGGTTCACCCTGGACAGGTGAAGGAGGGGTTCACCCTGAACAGGTGAAGGAGGGGTTCACCCTGGACAGGTGAAGGAGGGGTTCACCCTGGAGAGGTGAAGGAGGGGTTCACCCTGGAGAGGTGAGGGAGGGGTTCACCCTGGACAGGTGAAGGAGGGGTTCACCCTGGAGAGGTGAGGGAGGGGTTCACCCTGGACAGGTGAAGGAGGGGTTCACCCTGGAGAGGTGAGGGAGGGGTTCACCCTGGACAGGTGAGGGATGGGTACACCTGACAGGTAAAGGAGGGGTTCACCCTGGACAGGTGAAGGAGGGGTTCACCCTGGAACAGAGAACCCGGAGTAAACCCACGCTAACATGGAGAGAACATGCAAACTCCACACAGTAGGGCCCCAAGTGGGATTCGAACCTGCGACCCTGCACCACCGTGCCGCCACCTTGTGAGGATCCTGTGTTATTTGTTGAGATGTTGATTCTGTAGGACAGTTTCTCTGAGAGGGTTAAAGGTTTAAAGCTGCCGTAGGCAGGATATTTTCTGCATCATTGGGCAGACATCCCATAATAATCGTTCAGCATATTGTAAATCAAGAGTGCTGAGAGAAAACTGGACTTCTGCTCCTCCTCATGTCTCTGTTTTCAGACTTTGACCAATCACAGGTCATTTAAGAGAGAGAGAGCGTTCCTATTGGCTGTGCTCCGGCTGGTGGGCGGGGCTTGGTATTTCCTCAACAGATCTCAACATGGCTGCCGGGTCACAAACTTTCTCATTTTACAGCTAAACAGTAACTACAAGATGTTTCTGAGAACATGTGAGGAGAGAAATAGTCATTACAGTAACATAATATTGATTCATATCTGATCTGAGTTGGTGAGTGATTGACAGCTGCTCAGAGGTGGCAGACTCCAGATCAGCTCTGATTGGTTGCTTTCCTCCGGTCTGAGATGCTGTTAGGAGCACCGGAGGACACCGGAGGACACCGGAGGACACAGGAGGACACAGAGGACACCGGAGGAGACCGGAGGACACCGGAGGACACCGGAGGACACCGGAGGACACAGAGGACACCGGAGGACACAGAGGACACAGAGGACACAGAGGACACCGGAGGACACAGAGGACACAGGAGGACACAGAGGACACCGGAGGCCATCGGAGGACACCGGAGGACACCGGAGGCCATCGGAGGACACCGGAGGACACAGAGGACACCGGAGGACACAGAGGACACCGGAGGACACAGAGGACACCGGAGGACATCAGAGGACACCGGAGGACACCGGAGGCCATCGGAGGACACCGGAGGCCATCAGAGGACACCGGAGGACACAGAGGACACCGGAGGACACAGGAGGACACCGGAGGCCATCGGAGGACACCGGAGGACACAGAGGACACCGGAGGACACAGAGGACACCGGAGGACACCGGAGGACACCGGAGGCCATCGGAGGACACCGGAGGACACAGAGGACACCGGAGGACACAGAGGACACCGGAGGCCATCAGAGGACACCGGAGGACACCGGAGGACACCGGAGGCCATCAGAGGACACCGGAGGCCATCAGAGGAACACGATGTTTTTCAGATTACCTGTCTCCTGCTCTACTGTCAGGATATAGTGACCGTTTTATAACATAACTTTATTAATCATATTTTCTCAGTTTCTACCTACTGCTGCTTTAATAATGAGGTCACTAATCAATATTAATTATTATTATTAATAATGAGTTCACTAATCAATATGAATTGTTATTATTAATAATGAGTTCACTAATCAATATGAATTATTATTAACAATGACTTAAAGCTGGGGTCTGCGATCTTGGAAAACTAGCATAATTTGAAAGTCGCATCGCCTCAGGAGCTCCGTCTAAACCCCCCCCTCCCCTCGAAACTCCTTATAAGGCAACGCCCCCCACACACATGCACGAGCACCGCCGCATCTTAACTACGTCACATTTTTCGTAGCTATTTCATCACTAAATTCACTTCTGAAAAATGTTGAGGCGAGAAATCAACGGTGTAGATTTAGAATATTGACAGTTTTACGATGTTAGATGGCGAATCAAACATTTTCTCAACTGTTGTCGGAGTTTAGAAGCTCCACAAACTGCCGGCACAGCTAGCTAGCTGCTGCCGGGATCGCCACCTCTCCACCCGGGCATTCACTCACACAGACCCCGCTATGAGCTGGAGCTCTCTCAAGAGACCGGTCTCGTAGACGAGGGGCTTTTATTTCCTTGTTGACGGAGAGGGGAGGTGGGGGGGGCAGCAGCTCGCTGGAGAGCCACAGAGCAGCAGAGTGGCGAGGGAAAGAGAGAGATACCTGCTGAGACAACACGACCCTTTTTAACATTACTCTAATATCTGGAGGGAGATCAGTCCACTCGTTTGTTTCTGTAACTGAAAAAGCAGTTTGAGTAACGTAAATTTTGTTCGGCAATGTTTTCTATCCGCCGTCTCCCCTCGTTGATAATCCTGTTTGTCTGACTTCACTTTGAGCTGTTAGAATAAATAGTTTAAATCTGCAGTATTTTATAAAGTAAACTAACAGAACATAAACAACTAAATCAAAGTTGTATTTTTCGATAATATGGTAATAGTGGTACGAGTTCGTTCTCGTTGTCCGGTGTTTTAAGAGCTGAGTTTTCTCTTCCTCTCTCCAGTGAACGTGCGGCGGAGACGCGCTTTGAGTTCACGCTGGCTCACGCTGAGGCTAGAGTACGAGCAGGGAGGCAGGGAGGCTTCTGATTGGTTCCTTACAACCGGGACCATTTTTACTGACTGGTAGACGTTTTTACAGGATTACAGCAGCTACAGATGACGGATCTTTTCCGGTCTTTTTTCAGTGCTCATAAGAAACGGATTGCTGTCGGGGTGTAAAGACCATTTCAACCAATATAACAAAAAGTGTATACTGGATAAATCGCAGACCCCATCTTTAACTAATCAATATGAATTGTTATTATTAATAATGAGTTCACTAATCAATATTAATTATTATTAACAATGACTTCACTAATCAATATGAATTGTAATTACTAATAATGAGGTCACTAATCAATATGAATTATTATTAATAACAATGAGTTCACTAATCAATATGAATTATTATTAATAACAATGAGTTCACTAATCACTATTAATTATTATTATTAATATCAGATGATTGTATTGTTTGATGACTGACCACACGCACACACACGCACGCACGCACGCACACACACACACACACACACGCACGCGCACTCAGTGTTCCTCGTCAGTGATCGATCAGCTTCAGTGTTTCTGCTGATCTCTGATCAGTTTTCTGGGTTCTGATCGATCCTCCGGCTCGTGTTGGTGTGTGTGTGAGTCGGTGAGTCGGTGAGTCGGTCCCGGTCCGGTTCTATCTGGTTAGTTCCGGTTCCGGCTGCCTCTTCCGTAACTTCAGAGCCTCGGTCTGAAGCTGCTGCTAGCTGTTAGCATCTGTTAGCTGCTGTTAGCTTCATCACGCGGAACCTTTCCCGCCTCAGAGTCTCTGTTTCGGACCGAACCTCCCGCTGCCGTCCGGACCGGGCACTGAGCTCAGCTCCGAGGCCAGTTAGCCGGTTCGGTTCGGTTCGGTTCGGTTAGCAGGGCAGCTAAGCTAACTAACTGTTAGCCTGAGTTAGCAGCTAGCAGCTAGCCCGAGCTGCCCCCCCCCCGTCCTCCTGATGCCGGCGATGCTGGAGCGGAACCCGGAGGTTCCGGGGAAGAGGAGAGGCAGAACCCCGGCGGCCAGCGGCGGTACCGGCGGGCCCGGAGGAGCAGCGAACCCGGGCGGGAAGAGCCTGTCCGGTAACGGAACCAGCACCAACAGCTGCTGGGAGGAAGGAAGCTCCGGAACCAGCAGCGACGAGGAGCATGGTGGGTAGCCTCGAACACCCAGTACTGCTCTCTGTGTACTCCTGAGGACTAGAACTGACTTCTGTTCTGTGTGTGTGTGTGTGCAGGTGGAGGAGGGATGCGGGTCGGACCGCAGTACCAGGCCATGGTTCCGGACTATGACCCGGGTAAGAGTCTAAACAGGCTCAGTAGCCTGGAGGCACAGTGGTAGCCTCGAACAACACACAATACTGCTGAGGCTGAGCAGTTCTCCTCTCGGACCGGTCCCAGACTGGTCCCGGTCCTCCTCTCGGACCGGTTCATGAGTCATACTGGTTCTGCTCCGGTTCTGTACTGGTGATAATAACCAGTTAGTAGTTTTATAGGAGCAGCTTTTAGCTCGCTGCTAGTGTTTGTGTTTATACAGTGAGCCGGTTTCACTGCTTCTTCTTCTGCTTCTTCTTCTGCTTCTTCTTCTCTGGTGTCTCTCTCCCTCTCAGGGATTTAAATGGCTTTTAAACGTTGGTGTCATTAAATTAAAAGCAGCAGTTCATGAGGAATGTCAGCTGACACATGTTGGTTTTATTAAATGAAATGAGAGTATATGTTAATGAAATATTGTTAATGGTGAATTAATGTGTGTGTTCTCAGAAGTGGCCCAGGCAGCTCAGCTCAGAGAAAACCTGGGCATGTTGGTTTGGATCCCCAGCAGCTGTCTGAACCAGACTCAGTGTAAGAAACAACAGATGTAACATATAAAGTATAACCTGATGATTTAGATGTTTACAGTGTATTTTCTGTTCCAGTGGACGAGTACATCGCCATCGCCAAAGAGAAACACGGCTACAACATGGAGCAGGTTGGACTTTAACTCTCTCTGACAGTGTTAAGGTGTACTAACGTGTAGAGACTCTTCTTCAGTCAGATCTCAGTCTCTCTGACAGTGCTAGTATATACTGTGTATATATATATATATATATATATATGTATACTGTATATCTGACAGTATGCCTCTGTGTCCAGGCTCTGGGGATGCTCTTCTGGCACAAACACAACATTGAGAAATCTCTGGCCGATCTGCCGAACTTCACTCCGTTTCCTGATGAGTGGACGGTGGAGGACAGAGTCCTGTTTGAACAGGCCTTCAGCTTCCACGGGAAGAGCTTCCACCGCATCCAGCAGATGGTACGTTACCACGGAAACCAGTTTGTTTACATCACTATGACTAGTACAGAGTGTATATCATTTCATTAAAGAGTGTCTCTCCCTGTAGTTACCTGACAAGTCGATGGCCAGTCTGGTTCGATTTTATTACTCCTGGAAGAAAAGTCGCAGTAAAACGAGTCTGATGGACCGACACACACGAAAACACAAGAGAGAGAGAGACGACAGGTGAGCTGCAACCTACACGGGTAACACTACAGGTAACACTACACAACATGTAACACTACAGGTAACACTACGGGTAACACTACACAACATGTAACACTACAGGTAACATTACAGGTAACGTTACAGGTAACGTTACAGTTAACACTACAGGTAACACTACAGGTAACACTACAGGTAACACTACGGGTAACACTACACAACTTGTAACACTACAGGTAACATTACAGGTAACACTACAGGTAACACTACGGGTAACACTACAGGTAACACTACAGGTAACACTACGGGTAACACTACACAACATGTAACACTACAGGTAACATTACAGGTAACGTTACAGGTAACGTTACAGTTAACACTACAGGTAACACTACAGGTAACACTACAGGTAACACTACGGGTAACACTACACAACTTGTAACACTACAGGTAACATTACAGGTAACACTACAGGTAACACTACGGGTAACACTACAGGTAACACTACAGGTAACACTACGGGTAACACTACACAACATGTAACACTACAGGTAACACTACAGGTAACACTACAGGTAACACTACGGGTAACACTACACAACATGTAGCACTACAGGTAACGTTACAGGTAACGTTACAGGTAACGTTACAGTTAACACTACAGGTAACACTACAGGTATTGTTACAGTTAACACTACAGGTAACATTACAGGTAACGTTACAGTTAACACTACAGGTAACACTACAGGTAACATTACAGGTAACGTTACAGTTAACACTACAGGTAACACTACAGGTAACATTACAGGTAACGTTACAGTTAACACTACAGGTAACACTAGGGGTAACACTACAGGTAACATTACAGGTAACGTTACAGTTAACACTACAGGTAACACTAGGGGTAACACTACAGGTAACATTACAGGTAACATTACAGGGAACGTTACAGTTAACACTACAGGTAACACTACAGTTAACACTACAGGTAACACTAGGGGTAACACTACAGGTAACGTTACAGTTAACACTACAGGTAACACTAGGGGTAACACTACAGGTAACATTACAGGTAACGTTACAGTTAACACTACAGGTAACACTAGGGGTAACACTACAGGTAACATTACAGGTAACATTACAGGGAACGTTACAGTTAACACTACAGTTAACACTACAGGTAACACTAGGGGTAACACTACAGGTAACATTACAGGTAATGTTACAGTTAACACTACAGGTAACACTAGGGGTAACACTACAGGTAACATTACAGGTAACATTACAGGGAACGTTACAGTTAACACTACAGTTAACACTACAGGTAACACTAGGGGTAACACTACAGGTAACATTACAGTTAACACTACAGGTAACACTACAGTTAACACTACAGGTAACACTAGGGGTAACATTACAGGTAACACTACAGGTAACACTAGGGGTAACACTACAGGTAACACTAGGGGTAACACTACAGGTAACACTACAGGTAACACTACAGGTAACACTAGGGGTAACACTACAGGTAACACTACAGGTAACACTACAGGTAACACTAGGGGTAACACTACAGGTAACACTACAGGTAACACTACAGGTAACACTACAGGTAACATTACAGGTAACATTACAGGTAAAACAACAGGTAAAACAACGGGTAAAACTACACAACATGTAACACTACAGGTAAAACAACAGCTAACATTGTATACACCTGTATAAATGTGTGTTCTGTGAAGTTTTTGGTGGATTTTAACAAATAATTTAAACTGTGTTTCAGCGACGATGAAGTTGAGGACAGAAACGTAAATCCTCCCAGTGACTCTGAGTTTGATCCAAATAAAGAGGACAAGAAGGAGGTAAACTACTGTTCACTGACTGTTTAGTGTTTACTGACTGTTTACTGTTTACTGACTGTTTACTGTTTACTGACTGTTTACTGTTTACTGACTGTTCACTGTTTACTGACTGTTTATTGTTTACTGACTGTTTACTGTTTACTGACTGTTCACTGTTTACTGTTTACTGACTGTTTACTGTTTACTGACTGTTCACTGTTTACTGACTGTTTACTGTTTACTGACTGTTTACTGTTTACTGACTGTTCACTGTTTACTGTTTACTGACTGTTTACTGTTTACTGACTGTTCACTGTTTACTGACTGTTTACTGTTTACTGACTGTTTACTGTTTACTGACTGTTCACTGTTTACTGTTTACTGACTGTTTACTGTTTACTGACTGTTCACTGTTTACTGACTGTTTACTGTTTACTTACTGCTTACTGACTGTTTACTCTTTACTGACTTTACTGTTTACTGACTGTTTACTGTTTACTTACTGCTTACTGACTGTTTACTGTTTACCGACTGTTTACTGTTTACTGACTGTTTACTGTTTACTGACTGTTTACTGTTTACTGACTGTTTACTGTTTACTGACTGTTTACTGTTCATTGACTGTTTACTGTTCATTGACTGTTTACTGTTTACTGACTGTTTACTGTTCATTTACTGTTTACTGTTTACTGACTGTTTACTGACTGTTTACTGACTGTTTACTGTTCACTGACTGTTTACTGTTCACTGACTGTTTATTGTTTACTGACTGTTTACTGTTTACTGACTGTTTACTGTTTACTGACTGTTTACTGTTCACTGACTGTTTACTGTTCACTGACTGTTTACTGTTTACTGACTGTTTACTGTTTACTGACTGTTTACTGTTTACTGACTGTTTACTGTTTACTGACTGTTTACTGACTGTTTACTGTTCACTGACTGTTTACTGTTTACTGACTGTTTACTGTTCACTTACTGCTTACTGACTGTTTACTGTTTACTGACTGTTTACTGTTTACTGACTGTTTACTGTTTACTGACTGTTTACTGTTCACTGACTGTTTACTGTTTACTGACTGTTTACTGTTCACTTACTGCTTACTGACTGTTTACTGTTTACTGACTGTTTACTGTTTACTGTCTGTTTACTGTTTACTGACTGTTTACTGTTCACTTACTGCTTACTGACTGTTTACTGTTTACTGACTGTTTACTGTTTACTGACTGTTTACTGTTTACTGACTGTTTACTGTTCACTTACTGCTTACTGACTGTTTACTGTTCACTGACTGTTTACTGTTCATTGACTGTTTACTGTTTACTGACTGTTTACTGTTTACTGACTGTTTACTGTTCATTGACTGTTTACTGTTCACTGACTGTTTACTGTTCATTGACTGTTTACTGTTCACTGACTGTTTACTGTTCACTGACTGTTTACTGACTGTTTACTGTTCACTGACTGTTTACTGTTCACTGACTGTTTACTGTTTACTGACTGTTTACTGACTGTTTACTGTTTACTGACTGTTTACTGACTGTTTACTGTTTACTTACTGCTTACTGACTGTTTACTGTTCACTGACTGTTTACTGTTCATTGACTGTTTACTGTTTACTGACTGTTTACTGTTCACTGACTGTTCACTGTTTACTGACTGTTTACTGTTTACTGACTGTTTACTGTTTACTGACTGTTTACTGTTTACTGACTGTTTACTGTTCATTGACTGTTTACTGTTCACTGACTGTTTACTGACTGTTTACTGTTTACTTACTGCTTACTGACTGTTTACTGTTTACTGACTGTTTACTGCTTACTGACTGTTTACTGTTTACTGACTGTTTACTGTTTACTGACTGTTTACTGTTTACTGACTGTTTACTGACTGTTTACTGACTGTTTACTGTTCACTGACTGTTTACTGTTTACTGACTGTTTACTGTTAACTGACTGTTTACTGTTTACTGACTGTTTACTGTTTACTGACTGTTTACTGTTTACTGACTGTTTACTGTTTACTGACTGTTTACTGACTGTTTACTGACTGTTTACTGTTTACTGACTGTTTACTGTTCACTGACTGTTTACTGTTTACTGACTGTTTACTGTTCACTGACTGTTTACTGTTTACTGACTGTTTACTGTTCACTGACTGTTTACTGTTCACTGACTGTTTACTGACTGTTTACTGTTCACTGACTGTTTACTGTTTACTGACTGTTTACTGTTCACTGACTGTTTACTGTTTACTGACTGTTTACTGTTCACTGACTGTTTACTGTTTACTGACTGTTTACTGTTCACTGACTGTTTACTGTTTACTGACTGTTTACTGTTCACTGACTGTTTACTGTTTACTGACTGTTTACTGTTCACTGACTGTTTACTGTTTACTGACTGTTTACTGTTTACTACTGTTTACTGTTTACTGACTGTTTTACTGTTTCACTGACTGTTTACTGTTTACTGACTGTTACTGTTCACTGACTGTTTACTGTTTACTGACTGTTTACTGTTTACCTGACTGTTTACTGTCACCTGACTGTTACTGTTTACTGACTGTTTACTGTTCACTGTTTACTGTTTACTGACTGTTTACTGTTCACTGACTGTTTACTGTTTACTGACTGTTTACTGTTCACTGACTGTTTACTGTTCTCCTGACTGCTTTACTGTTACTGACTGTTTACTGTTCACTGACTGTTTACTGACTGTTTACTGTCACTGACTGTTTACTGTTTACTGACTGTTTACTGTCACTGACTGTTTACTGTTTCTACTGACTGTTTACGTTACTGATGTTTACTGTTCACTGACTGTTTTACTGTTACTGACTGTTTACTGTTTACTGACTGGTTACTGTTACTGACTGTTTACTGTTTCACTGACTGTTTACTGTTTCACTGACTGTTTACTGTTACTGACTGTTTACTGTTCACTGACTGTTTACTGTTCACTGACTGTTTACTGTTCACTGACTGTTTACTGACTGTTTACTGACTGTTTACTGTTTACTGACTGTTTACTGTTCACTGACTGTTTACTGTTTACTGACTGTTTACTGTTAACTGACTGTTTACTGTTTACTGACTGTTTACTGTTTACTGACTGTTTACTGTTTACTGACTGTTTACTGTTTACTGACTGTTTACTGACTGTTTACTGACTGTTTACTGTTTACTGACTGTTTACTGTTCACTGACTGTTTACTGTTTACTGACTGTTTACTGTTCACTGACTGTTTACTGTTTACTGACTGTTTACTGTTCACTGACTGTTTACTGTTCACTGACTGTTTACTGACTGTTTACTGTTCACTGACTGTTTACTGTTTACTGACTGTTTACTGTTCACTGACTGTTTACTGTTTACTGACTGTTTACTGTTCACTGACTGTTTACTGTTCACTGACTGTTTACTGACTGTTTACTGTTCATTGACTGTTTACTGTTTACTGACTGTTTACTGTTCACTGACTGTTTACTGTTTACTGACTGTTTACTGTTCACTGACTGTTTACCTGTTCACTGACTGTTTCACTGACTGTTTACTGACTGTTCACTGTTACTGACTGTTTCCGACTGTTTACTGTTCACTGACTGTTTACTGACTGTTTACTGTTCTACGGACTGTTTACTGTTACTGACTGTTTACGGACTGTTTAATGTTCACCTGACTGTTTACTGTTCACTGACTGTTACTGACTGTTTCCTGACTGTTTCACTGTTCACTGACTGTTTACTGTTTACTGACTGTTTACTGTTCACTGACTGTTACTGACTGTTTACTGACTGTTACTGCTCTGACTGTACTGTTCTACTGACTGTTTACTGACTGTTTACTGACTGTTTACTGTTCACTGACTGTTTACTGTTTACTGACTGTTTACTGCTTACTGACTGTTCACTGACTGTTTACTGACTGTTTACTGTTTACTGACTGTTTACTGTTTACTGACTGTTTACTGCTTACTGACTGTTTACTGTTCACTGACTGTTTACTGTTAACTGACTGTTTACCTTTTTCACTGACTGTTTACTGTTCACTGACTGTTTACTGTTTACTGACTGTTTACTGTTTACTGACTGTTTACTGTTCACTGACTGTTTACTGTTTACTGACTGTTTACTGTTTACTGACTGTTTACTGTTTACTGACTGTTTACTGTTCACTGACTGTTTACTGTTTACTGACTGTTTACTGTTTAGTGACTGTTCACTGACTGTTTACTGTTCATTGACTGTTTAGTGTTTACTGACTGTTTAGGACTTCCTGGTTTTCTTTCAGGTGAGTTCTGGATCAGAGAGGTCAGAGGTCAAACCAGCTCCTGGATTAAAGGTAACGACACCTGAATAACACCTGTACCGGTATCATTTATAACACCAGAATAACACCTGTACCGGTATCATTTATATCACCAGAATAACGCCTGTACCGGTATAATTTATAACACCTGAATAACACCTGTACTGGTATCATTTATATCACCAGAATAACACCAGAATAACGCCTGTCCCGGTATCATTTATATCACCAGAATAACACCAGAATAACGCCTGTACCGGTATCATTTATAACACCAGAATAACGCCTGTACCGGTATCATTTATAACACCAGAATAACGCCTGTACCGGTATAATTTATAACACCAGAATAACGCCTGTACCGGTATCATTTATAACACCAGAATAACGCCTGTACCGGTATCATTTATAACACCAGAATAACGCCTGTACCGGTATCATTTATAACACCAGAATAACGCCTGTACCGGTATCATTTATAACACCAGAATAACGCCTGTACCGGTATAATTTATAACACCAGAATAACGCCTGTACCGGTATCATTTATAACACCAGAATAACGCCTGTACCGGTATAATTTATAACACCAGAATAACACCAGAATAACGCCTGTACCGGTATCATTTATAACACCAGAATAACGCCTGTACCGGTATCATTTATAACACCAGAATAACGCCTGTACCGGTATAATTTATAACACCAGAATAACGCCTGTACCGGTATCATTTATAACACCAGAATAACGCCTGTACCGGTATCATTTATAACACCAGAATAACGCCTGTACCGGTATCATTTATAACACCAGAATAACGCCTGTACCGGTATAATTTATATCACCAGAATAACACCAGAATAACGCCTGTACCGGTATCATTTATAACACCAGAATAACGCCTGTACCGGTATCATTTATAACACCAGAATAACGCCTGTACCGGTATCATTTATAACACCAGAATAACACCTGTACTGGTATCATTTATATCACCAGAATAACACCAGAATAACGCCTGTACCGGTATCATTTATAACACCAGAATAACGCCTGTACCGGTATCATTTATAACACCAGAATAACGCCTGTACCGGTATCATTTATAACACCAGAATAACGCCTGTACCGGTATAATTTATAACACCTGAATAACACCTGTACTGGTATCATTTATAACACCAGAATAACACCAGAATAACGCCTGTACCGGTATCATTTATATCACCAGAATAACACCAGAATAACGCCTGTACCGGTATCATTTATAACACCAGAATAACGCCTGTACCGGTATCATTTATAACACCAGAATAACGCCTGTACCGGTATCATTTATAACACCAGAATAACGCCTGTACCGGTATAATTTATAACACCTGAATAACACCTGTACTGGTATCATTTATATCACCAGAATAACACCAGAATAACGCCTGTACCGGTATCATTTATAACACCTGTCTGTCTCTCTGTGTACCTGTCTCTCTCTCTTAGTCAGGTGGTAGTAACCTGTCTGTCTCTCTGTGTACCTGTCTCTCTCTCTTAGTCAGGTGGTAGTAACCTGTCTGTCTCTCTGTGTACCTGTCTCTCTCTCTTAGTCAGGTGGTAGTAACCTGTCTGTCTCTCTGTGTACCTGTCTCTCTCTCTTAGTCAGGTGGTAGTAACCTGTCTGTCTCACTGTGTACATGTCTCTCTATCTTAGTCAGGTGGTAGTAACCTGTCTGTCTCACTGTGTACCTGTCTCTCTCTTAGTCAGGTGGTAGTAACCTGTCTGTCTCTCTGTGTACCTGTCTCTCTCTCTTAGTCAGGTGGTAGTAACCTGTCTGTCTCTCTGTGTACCTGTCTCTCTCTCTTAGTCAGGTGGTAGTAACCTGTCTGTCTCACTGTGTACCTGTCTCTCTCTCTTAGTCAGGTGGTAGTAACCTGTCTGTCTCACTGTGTACCTGTCTCTCTATCTTAGTCAGGTGGTAGTAACCTATCTGTCTCACTGTGTACCTGTCTCTCTATCTTAGTCAGGTGGTAGTAACCTGTCTGTCTCACTGTGTACCTGTCTCTCTCTCTTAGTCAGGTGGTAGTAACCTGTCTGTCTCACTGTGTACCTGTCTCTCTATCTTAGTCAGGTGGTATTAACCTGTCTGTCTCTCTGTGTACCTGTCTCTCTCTCTTAGTCAGGTGGTAGTAACCTGTCTGTCTCACTGTGTACCTGTCTCTCTCTCTTAGTCAGGTGGTAGTAACCTGTTTGTCTCACTGTGTACCTGTCTGTCTCTCTCTTAGTCAGGTGGTAGTAACCTGTCTGTCTCACAGTGTACCTGTCTCTCTCTCTCTTAGTCAGGTGGTAGTAACCTGTCTGTCTCACAGTGTACCTGTCTCTCTCTCTCTTAGTCAGGTGGTAGTAACCTGTCTGTCTCACAGTGTACCTGTCTCTCTCTCTCTTAGTCAGGTGGTAGTAACCTGTCTGTCTCACTGTGTACCTGTCTCTCTATCTTAGTCAGGTGGTAGTAACCTGTTTGTCTCACTGTGTACCTGTCTGTCTCTCTCTTAGTCAGGTGGTAGTAACCTGTCTGTCTCACTGTGTACCTGTCTGTCTCTCTCTTAGTCAGGTGGTAGTAACCTGTCTGTCTCACAGTGTACCTGTCTCTCTCTCTCTTAGTCAGGTGGTAATAACCTGTCTGTCTCACAGTGTACCTGTCTCTCTCTCTCTTAGTCAGGTGGTAGTAACCTGTTTGTCTCACTGTGTACCTGTCTGTCTCTCTCTTAGTCAGGTGGTAGTAACATGTCTGTCTCACAGTGTACCTGTCTCTCTCTCTCTTAGTCAGGTGGTAGTAACCTGTCTGTCTCACTGTGTACCTGTCTCTCTATCTTAGTCAGGTGGTAGTAACCTGTCTGTCTCACTGTGTACCTGTCTCTCTCTCTCTTAGTCAGGTGGTAGTAACCTGTCTGTCTCACAGTGTACCTGTCTCTCTCTCTCTCTCTGTTGTTGGTAGTAACATGCCTGTCTCACTGTGTACCTGTCTGTCTCTCTGTGTACCTGTAGACAGGCAGTAAGGCGTCTCAGCGGTTGAAGAAACGTCCTCCCAGAGGAATGTTTCTGAATCAGCAGGACGTTGTTTCGCTGTCGTCTTCGTCGGCTCAGGGACTCATCAGACAACTGGACTGTCAACTGGTCTCCATCAAGAGACAGGTACCTGTCTGTCTGTCTGTCTGTCTGTCTGATCACCTGTCTGTCAACTGGTCTCCATCAAGAGACAGGTACCTGTCTGTCTGTCTGTCTGTCTGTCTGTCTGTCTGTCTGTCTGATCACCTGTCTGTCAACTGGTCTCCATCAAGAGACAGGTACCTGTCTGTCTGTCAGTCTGTCTCTCTGTCTGATCACCTGTCTGTCAACTGGTCTCCATCAAGAGACAGGTACCTGTCTGTCTGTCTGTCTGTCTGTCTGTCTGTCTGTCTGATCACCTGTCTGTCAACTGGTCTCCATCAAGAGACAGGTACCTGTCTGTCTGTCAGTCTGTCTCTCTGTCTGATCACCTGTCTGTCAACTGGTCTCCATCAAGAGACAGGTACCTGTCTGTCTGTCTGTCTGTCTGTCTGATCACCTGTCTGTCAACTGGTCTCCATCAAGAGACAGGTACCTGTCTGTCTGTCTGTCTGTCTGTCTGTCTGTCTGTCTATCTGTCTGTCAACTGGTCTCCATCAAGAGACAGGTACCTGTCTGTCTGTCAGTCTGTCTCTCTGTCTGATCACCTGTCTGTCAACTGGTCTCCATCAAGAGACAGGTACCTGTCTGTCTGTCTGTCTGTCTGTCTGTCTGTCTGTCTGATCACCTGTCTGTCAACTGGTCTCCATCAAGAGACAGGTACCTGTCTGTCTGTCAGTCTGTCTCTCTGTCTGATCACCTGTCTGTCAACTGGTCTCCATCAAGAGACAGGTACCTGTCTGTCTGTCTGTCTGTCTGTCTGATCACCTGTCTGTCAACTGGTCTCCATCAAGAGACAGGTACCTGTCTGTCTGTCTGTCTGTCTGTCTGTCTGTCTGATCACCTGTCTGTCAACTGGTCTCCATCAAGAGACGGGTACCTGTCTGTCTGTCTGTCTATCTGTCTGTCTGATCACCTGTCTGTCAACTGGTCTCAATCAAGAGACAGGTACCTGTCTGTCTATCTGTCTGTCTGTCTGATCACCTGTCTGTCTATCTGTCTGTCTGTCTGATCACCTGTCTGTCTATCTGTCTGTCTGTCTGATCACCTGTCTGTCTGATCACCTGTCTCTCTCTCTGTGTTTCAGATTCAGACCATCAAACAGTCAAATGGCTCTTTGAAGGAGAAAATCAGCTCAGGAGTCGACGAGTTCAGACAACCTGAGGTAACCACGGCAACACGGCAACACAAAGCAACACAAAGAAACGAAGCAACATGGCAACACGGCAACACAAAGAAACACAGCAACACAAATGGCAACGCAGAAATACACAATGACAATGTCTGTTGCTGTTACCGGTTGTCTGTTTGTGTTGCTGGTTGTCTGTTGCTGGTTGTCTGTTGGTGTTACTGGTTGTCTGTTGGTGGTTGTCTGTTGGTGTTACTGGTTGTCTGTTGGTGGTTGTCTGTTGGTGTTACTGGTTGCCTGTTGGTGTTACTGGTTGTCTGTTGCTGGTTGCCTGTTGGTGTTACTGGTTGTCTGTTGCTGGTTGCCTGTTGGTGTTACTGGTTGTCTGTTGTCTGTTGCTGGTTGTCTGTTGTCTGTTGCTGGTTGTCTGTTGTCTGTTGCTGGTTGTCTGTTGGTGTTACTGGTTGTCTGTTGGTGTTACTGGTTGTCTGTTGGTGTTACTGGTTGCCTGTTGGTGTTACTGGTTGTCTGTTGCTGGTTGTCTGTTGGTGTTACTGGTTGTCTGTTGCTGGTTGCCTGTTGGTGTTACTGGTTGTCTGTTGTCTGTTACTGGTTGTCTGTTGTCTGTTGCTGGTTGTCTGTTGGTGTTACTGGTTGTCTGTTGGTGTTACTGGTTGTCTGTTGGTGTTACTGGTTGTCTGTTGGTGTTGCTGGTTGTCTGTTGGTGTTGCTGGTTGTCTGTTGATGTTACCGGTTGTCTGTTGTCTGTTGCTGGTTGTCTGTTGGTGTTGCTGGTTGTCTGTTGTCTGTTGCTGGTTGTCTGTTGTCTGTTGCTGGTTGTCTGTTGGTGTTGCTGGTTGTCTGTTGTCTGTTGCTGGTTGTCTGTTGGTGTTGATGGTTGTCTGTTGTCTGTTGCTGGTTGTCTGTTGGTGTTACTGGTTGTCTGTTGGTGTTACTGGTTGTCTGTTGGTGTTACTGGTTGTCTGTTGGTGTTGCTGGTTGTCTGTTGGTGTTGCTGGTTGTCTGTTGATGTTACCGGTTGTCTGTTGTCTGTTGCTGGTTGTCTGTTGGTGTTGCTGGTTGTCTGTTGTCTGTTGCTGGTTGTCTGTTGGTGTTGCTGGTTGTCTGTTGTCTGTTGCTGGTTGTCTGTTGGTGTTACTGGTTGTCTGTTGGTGTTACTGGTTGTCTGTTGGTGTTGCTGGTTGTCTGTTGGTGTTGCTGGTTGTCTGTTGGTGTTACTGGATGTCTGTTGATGTTGCTGGTTGTCTGTTGGTGTTGCTGGTTGTCTGTTGGTGTTACTGGATGTCTGTTGGTGTTACTGGTTGTCTGTTGGTGTTACTGGATGTCTGTTGGTGTTACTGGTTGCCTGTTGGTGTTGCTGGTTGTCTGTTGGTGTTACTGGATGTCTGTTGGTGTTACTGGTTGTCTGTTGGTGTTACTGGTTGCCTGTTGGTGTTACTGGATGTCTGTTGGTGTTGCTGGATGTCTGTTGGTGTTGCTGGTTGCCTGTTGGTGTTGCTGGTTGTCTGTTGGTGTTACTGGTTGTCTGTTGGTGTTGCTGGTTGTCTGTTGGTGTTGCTGGTTGTCTGTTGGTGTTGCTGGTTGTCTGTTGGTGTTACTGGATGTCTGTTGATGTTGCTGGTTGTCTGTTGGTGTTGCTGGTTGTCTGTTGGTGTTACTGGATGTCTGTTGGTGTTACTGGTTGCCTGTTGGTGTTGCTGGTTGTCTGTTGGTGTTACTGGATGTCTGTTGGTGTTACTGGTTGTCTGTTGGTGTTACTGGTTGCCTGTTGGTGTTACTGGATGTCTGTTGGTGTTACTGGATGTCTGTTGGTGTTGCTGGTTGCCTGTTGGTGTTGCTGGTTGTCTGTTGGTGTTACTGGTTGCTTGTTGGTGTTGCTGGTTGTCTGTTGGTGTTACTGGATGTCTGTTGGTGTTGCTGGTTGTCTGTTGGTGTTACTGGATGTCTGTTGGTGTTGCTGGTTGTCTGTTGGTGTTGCTGGTTGTCTGTTGGTGTTACTGGATGTCTGTTGGTGTTACTGGATGTCTGTTGGTGTTACTGGTTGCCTGTTGGTGTTACTGGATGTCTGTTGGTGTTACTGGTTGCCTGTTGGTGTTGCTGGTTGTCTGTTGGTGTTACTGGATGTCTGTTGGTGTTGCTGGTTGTCTGTTGGTGTTACTGGATGTCTGTTGGTGTTACTGGTTGCCTGTTGCTGTCTCTTTGTGTCTTCATGTTGTTTTTTGTTTTAGGTGAATCAGAAGTTTAACACTCGTTGGACCACAGAGGAGCAGCTGCTCGCTGTACAAGGTAACACCTGAACTACCTGTAACCAGGTGAACTGAGACACCTGAACTACCTGTAACCAGGTGAACTGAGACACCTGAACTACCTGTAACCAGGTGAACTGAGACACCTGAAATACCTGTAACCAGGTGAACTGAGACACCTGAAATACCTGTAACCGGGTGAACTGAGACACCTGAACTACCTGTAATCAGGGAAACTGAGACACCTGAACTACCTGTAATCAGGGAAACTGAGACACCTGAACTACCTGTAACCAGGTGAACTGAGACACCTGAACTACCTGTAACCAGGTGAACTGAGACACCTGAACTACCTGTAATCAGGGAAACTGAGACACCTGAGCTACCTGTAATCAGGTGAACTGAGACACCTGAAATACCTGTAATCAGGTGAACTGAGACACCTGAAATACCTGTAACCAGGTGAACTGAGACACCTGAACTACCTGTAATCAGGTGAACTGAGACACCTGAAATACCTGTAACCAGGTGAACTGAGACACCTGTACTACCTGTAATCAGGTGAACTGAGACACCTGTACTACCTGTAATCAGGTGAACTGAGACACCTGAACTACCTGTAATCAGGTGAACTGAGACACCTGAACTACCTGTAATCAGGGAAACTGAGACACCTGAACTACCTGTAATCAGGTGAACTGAGACACCTGAAATACCTGTAACCAGGTGAACTGAGACACCTGAACTACCTGTAATCAGGTGAACTGAGACACCTGAAATACCTGTAACCAGGTGAACTGAGACACCTGTACTACCTGTAATCAGGTGAACTGAGACACCTGAACTACCTGTAATCAGGTGAACTGAGACACCTGAACTACCTGTAATCAGGGAAACTGAGACACCTGAACTACCTGTAATCAGGTGAACTGAGACACCTGAAATACCTGTAACCAGGTGAACTGAGACACCTGAACTACCTGTAATCAGGTGAACTGAGACACCTGAAATACCTGTAACCAGGTGAACTGAGACACCTGTACTACCTGTAATCAGGTGAACTGAGACACCTGAACTACCTGTAATCAGGTGAACTGAGACACCTGAAATACCTGTAACCAGGTGAACTGAGACACCTGAACTACCTGTAACCAGGTGAACTGAGACACCTGAACTACCTGTAATCAGGTGAACTGAGACACCTGAACTACCTGTAATCAGGGAAACTGAGACACCTGAACTACCTGTAACCAGGTGAACTGAGACACCTGAACTACCTGTAACCAGGTGAACTGAGACACCTGAACTACCTGTAACCAGGTGAACTGAGACACCTGAACTACCTGTAATCAGGGAAACTGAGACACCTGAGCTACCTGTAATCAGGTGAACTGAGACACCTGAAATACCTGTAATCAGGGAAACTGAGACACCTGAACTACCTGTAACCAGGTGAACTGAGACACCTGAACTACCTGTAACCAGGTGAACTGAGACACCTGAACTACCTGTAATCAGGGAAACTGAGACACCTGAACTACCTGTAATCAGGTGAACTGAGACACCTGAAATACCTGTAACCAGGTGAACTGAGACACCTGAACTACCTGTAACCAGGTGAACTGAGACACCTGAAATACCTGTAACCAGGTGAACTGAGACACCTGAACTACCTGTAACCAGGTGAACTGAGACACCTGAACTACCTGTAACCAGGTGAAATGAGACACCTGAACTACCTGTAATCAGGGAAACTGAGACACCTGAACTACCTGTAATCAGGTGAACTGAGACACCTGAAATACCTGTAACCAGGTGAACTGAGACACCTGAACTACCTGTAACCAGGTGAACTGAGACACCTGAACTACCTGTAACCAGGTGAACTGAGACACCTGAACTACCTGTAATCAGGTGAACTGAGACACCTGAAATACCTGTAACCAGGTGAACTGAGACACCTGAACTACCTGTAATCAGGTGAACTGAGACACCTGAACTACCTGTAACCAGGTGAACTGAGACACCTGAACTACCTGTAATCAGGTGAACTGAGACACCTGAAATACCTGTAACCAGGTGAACTGAGACACCTGAACTACCTGTAATCAGGAGAACTGAGACACCTGAAATACCTGTAACCAGGTGAACTGAGACACCTGAACTACCTGTAACCAGGAGAACTGAGACACCTGAACTACCTGTAACCAGGAGAACTGAGACATCTGAACTACCTGTAACCAGGTGAACTGAGACACCTGAAATACCTGTAACCAGGTGAACTGAGACACATTAACTACCTGTAACCAGGTGAACTGAGACACCTGGACTACCTGTAACCAGGTGAACTGACGCACACCTGTATTATTTAAACCTTGATCACTGTAACTAAACCTCTTAGTCAGTGATTGGTCAGTGACTCTCTCTCTCTCTCTCTCTCGTCCAATGACATGCAGCCATCAGGAAGTACGGGCGGGACTTCCAGGCGATCTCAGATGTGATTGGTAACAAGTCAGTAGTTCAGGTGAAGAACTTCCTGGTGAACTACAGACGGAGGTTTAACCTGGACGAGGTTCTTCAGGAGTGGGAGGCCGAGCACGGGATGGAGGGGGGAGACAGGGAAGGGCTAGAGGAGGACAAGATGGAGGACAAGATGGAGGAGTGTCCTGCTGACGAGGAGGAGGAGGTCACTGCCAGGGAGACAAAGGAGGTGAGGAGACATTTTCTTGTTTACTACAAATCCCAGAATCCTCTCTGTCTGCTCTAACTTTGTGTGATTGATGATGAAAGCTGATTCTTGGAGAATAATAAATCACATTAGAGAACATTGAAGTCAATAGAAGTTATGACAGTATGTTTATAGTCATTTAAAAGTATATTTTTACAGGTGTAACTCCATCATGTTTATAGTTATTATATATTAACAGGTGTAACTCCATCATGTTTATAGTTATTATATATTAACAGGTGTTACTCCATCATGTTTATAGAACTGTGGTTTCAGTTGGACGATGTGTTGAAGAACTATGACAGTGTGAAGGTGTGAACACAGATATGTCCACATAGTGGCGCTGTTAGTAACATATTTCAGTGTGTTGAACCCATTTTGGGTAACGTTCAGGGTTTCACACCTTCCAGTGTGACTGTGATGTAGGTTCAAGTTAACTACCTGTACTCAGACGTCTTTCACACCTGATGTGATGGTTTTATATCTGACTGTTGTAGACGTTGTTGTCAACCTCTGGTGTCTTTAACTGAGATGGCTTTTTGTTGTTGTCATTGTATTTACCACAGTAAAACAAACTAGTGTAACTCTACTGTGTAGTAACTCTACTGTAACTCTACTGTGTAGTAACTCTACTGTAACTCTACTGTGTAGTAACTCTACTGTAACTCTACTGTGTAGTAACTCTACTGTGTAGTAACTCTACTATAACTCTACTGTAACTCTACTGTGTAGTAACTCTACTGTAACTACTGTAACTCTACTGTGTAGTAACTCTACTGTAACTCTACTGTAACTCTACTGTGTAGTAACTCTACTGTAACTCTACTGTAACTCTACTGTGTAGTAACTCTACTGTAACTACTGTAACTCTACTGTGTAGTAACTCTACTGTGTAGTAACTCTACTGTAACTCTACTGTGTAGTAACTCTACTGTAACTCTACTGTGTAGTAACTCTACTGTAACTACTGTAACTCTACTGTGTAGTAACTCTACTGTAACTCTACTGTAACTCTACTGTGTAGTAACTCTACTGTAACTACTGTAACTCTACTGTGTAGTAACTCTACTGTAACTCTACTGTAACTCTACTGTGTAGTAACTCTACTGTAACTCTACTGTGTAGTAACTCTACTGTAACTCTACTGTAACTCTACTGTAACTCTACTGTGTAGTAACTCTACTGTAACTCTACTGTGTAGTAACTCCACTGTAACTCTACTGTAACTCTACTGTGTAGTAACTCTACTGTAACTCTACTGTAACTCTACTGTGTAGTAACTCTACTGTAACTCTACTGTGTAGTAACTCTACTGTAACTCTACTGTGTAGTAACTCTACTGTAACTCTACTGTGTAGTAACTCTACTGTAACTCTACTGTGTAGTAACTCTACTATAACTCTACTGTAACTCTACTGTGTAGTAACTACTGTAACTCTACTGTGTAGTAACTCTACTGTAACTCTACTGTAACTCTACTGTGTAGTAACTCTACTATAACTCTACTGTAACTCTACTGTGTAGTAACTCTACTGTAACTCTACTGTGTAGTAACTCTACTGTAACTCTACTGTAACTCTACTGTAACTCTAATGTGTAGTAACTCTACTGTAACTCTACTGTGTAGTAACTCTACTGTAACTCTACTGTACCTCTACTCTGTTTCCACTCTCTGCAGGACTCGTCCTCTCCGGTAGACTCCCAGAAGCCTCTGGCCTCCTGACTCTCTGACTCCGCCCCTCTAGTTTTATGATGTCATCATGAGTTGAGTTTATTTCTATTTTATTTTATTTCTATTTCTATTACTATTTCTATTTTATTTTATTTTATGTGAGTTGGACTCTTATTGGTCAGGTATGAGGTTTGCATCATGAACCTGACATCACTGCTCTCTCTGGACCAATCAGAAACCAGACCTGACCTGTCAATCAAAGTGGGTGGGGCCTGTTTTTTCTATTGTAATAATGTTTTATGTTTTTAATCTTTTGTCTTTGCCCTGGAGGGGCGGCCATGTTTGATGATGTCACTCAGGTAGGGGGCGTGACAATAAAACCAAAGTTCATCAATAAATCAATTTGTTTCTTTTCTTTTGTAACTTCTCAAACACATGAAAACATATAATTATAAAGATATCTGCTTTATTTACACAGCAGCTCTACAAACAAACAGGTCAGAACATTTCAGCACCTCGATTTAGCCAATAAAAAACATACAGCACAAAACAAAGAGTGACATAAACCATTAATTAAGTTTCATAGGATAACAGCCGTGCTTTGAGCTAAATGCTAATAGCTTTTAAACTGCTCTACATATTTCATTCTGTTTATTTAACAAAGCACCCCAAATACTCAGACCACTATAAAAATGTACAAATCTGTCGCGATAATCATTTAAAATATTGTTACAAAACAGTTCAAGCTTGTAAAATATGTTGTTTATACACACAAATACAGCAGAAACATTTAATAAATGAGATTATAATACAGTCTGTTTACATGTAAAGTGATTTTATCCTAACTGGTGCTTAATATTAACATTTATTAGTGGATTATATTTAGTTTTAATAATCTGAATCTGTAACTAAGTAACTAAAGCTGTCAGATAAATGTAGAGCAGTAAAAAGTACAATATTTACCTCTGAGATGTAGTAGCAGAACATTGAAATTCTACTAAGTAAAGTACAAGTACCTCAAAGTAGTACATTACCTGTCACACAGCGCCTCCTGGTGGTGAGCGCGTCTCTGCTGCTGAATACTAGTACACATTATTACTCCTATATTATTCAGTTTATTGTTGTTACAGTTTACACAATCAGAACAAAGTCAATTAAAAAGACTAAATTAATTAATTAATTAATTAATGTGCATTTCAAAACAACGATATCAAATATATCCATGTAATGAATTCCTTCACTACCAGTTTAATGTTGGATGTGATATTGTCACATTTTTATTTCTGCAGACTTTCAGCAGCTTTTTGGATGATTCTCATGTTTCCTGTTGATCTGATCTCATGTTGGTTTTGTTCTTAATGTTTTATCATATCAAACATTTTATTTATTGTTTATTTTTCCGGTTTTGGTCTTTGTTTTTAATCCGGTTTATTCAGCACTTTTGGGCTGCATGAAAGATTTTGTATAAATACTTTTATTGTTATTATCATTTATATTATTATTATTATTATTATTATTATTATTAATAAATAATAATAGTAATAATAATAAACAATATGATTCTGCTGGCAAAATATTGTTTATGCAAATACATATATTTTAAAATTCTCACGGTTTTTATATATTTATTAACTGTATTCTAAGTAATTTCTCACATTTTATCTTATTTATTTATCGCATCATTTTATTAAAATGTGTTTTACTTCTTACATTGTGTATTTGTGTGTAGCAGTATTAGAAGTAAATGTATTTGTGTCTTTTGTATTCAATAAAGGGAAAATAGATTATGTGTCAAACAGTAGACAGCGCCCCCCGGTGGCCGGCTCTCTCTCCGGGCAGCCTGCAGCAGACAGACCCGGTGGCCGGCTCTCTCTCCGGGCAGCCTGCAGCAGACAGACCCGGTGGCCGGCTCTCTCTCCGGGCAGCCTGCAGCAGACAGACCCGGTGGCCGGCTCTCTCTCCGGGCAGCCTGCAGCAGACAGACCCGGTGGAGGGCTCTCTCTCCGGGCAGCCTGCAGCAGACAGACCCGGTGGCCGGCTCTCTCTCCGGGCAGCCTGCAGCAGACAGACCCGGTGGAGGGCTCTCTCTCCGGGCAGCCTGCAGCAGACAGACCCGGTGGAGGGCTCTCTCTCCGGGCAGCCTGCAGCAGACAGACCCGGTGGCCGGCTCTCTCTCCGGGCAGCCTGCAGCAGACAGACCAGGTGGAGGGCTCTCTCTCCGGGCAGCCTGCAGCAGACAGCGCCCCCCGGTGGCCGGCTCTCTCTCCGGGCACAGCGCCCCCCGGTGGAGGGCTCTCTCTCCGGGCACAGCGCCCCCCGGTGGAGGCTCTCTCTCCGGGCACAGCGCCCCCCGGTGGCCGGCTCTCTCTCCGGGCAGCTGGGGGATTTCCTGGGCGGAAGCAGCGGAGGGGGTTTCCAGTGTGATCAGCCCAGTTCTCCCCGCTGGATCTCTGAACTGGATCCCAGTGATTTCTCTCTCACAGACACACAGGACCGAGAGAACCCGGAGAGCCCGCAGAACCCTGAACCGGAACCCGGACCATGAGGAGTCCGCCTGAGGCCCGGAGGCTCAGAGGCATCGGCAGCGGCAGGTTGACGGTTTGAATCCGGGAGAGAAACCGCCGAGCCGAGGAGCTGCTGAGCTGAGCTGAGCTGTGGCCCGCGGAGGAGATTCATGTGAGTCCCAGAGACAGCAGAACCTCAGCAGAACCTCAGTAGAACCTCAGTAGAACCCCAGTAGAACCTCACAGGTAGAACAACATGTTAGCTGAGTGTGTTAGCTCAACACAACAGATGCTACAGCTAGCTGTGTGTGTGTGTGTGTGTGTGTGTGTGTGTGTGTGTGTGTGTGCAAGCGCGTGCGTGCGTGTCTACACTAAAATAATCTTTATTGAACGAACATCAGAGAAACAAGAAGCTAAAGAAGCTAACAGTCTGTTAGCATTAGCCGTCAGTCTGTTTACATCGATAACTAATCAATACCTGATCAATACATCAGACCTGAATAATCAAACTCAGAAGATTAGATCATTAAGGTGGAATTATTATTGAACAGACGAGTCATTTTATTCTTCTTATTCATTTAAAGTTTAATATACTTTTTACTATTTGACCAAATGTCTTTATTTTATTTTATTATGAATTAAATGATCTATTTATCTATTAAAACCCTCCTCAGTGAGTTCTTTATTAAAATACTACAGAAATATTACAGGAAACATAGTCCTCCTTTATTTCACTACAAATACCTCAACACAAGTAAAAGTCATATTTTAGTCCTCTAAACTGTTTAGTTTAGTAGTTTTATTTGACTAAGTGTAAAGTGTGATGCATTATTAAAGTGTTTATATTCTCCTGGAGGAAACATCTGTTAAACATCTGTTAACCTGTTATTATGGAATATTATTATATACATAATAATATATTATTATTCTGATTGGTCAATCACGGCGTTCTGCGGTCTGTTATTTCTGTATAACAGACCGTTGCTATGTATAACAGACCGTTGCTATGTATAACAGACCGTTGCTATGTATAACAGACTGTTGCTATGGGCGCAGCTCTGATGTCGGACTCTGGAGGACCGTTTTTGCGTCAAAATATTGATTTCTTAAGTAAGTAGCCGTGTAATAAGCGGAATAATGTACAGCTAGCGGGTCATGTTGTGAAAGAATCCCCTTCAGGGCGATGCTGCATCGCTCCGCTGCGCGTCGGGGTGCAGCATCTTACTTAGATGTGTAACTTTAGCACAGCGTCACTTCAATTTCTCTCTCTCGAGTTGAAATATTGCAACTCCAGCGAATACATGAATGGCGCAAGTTTTGCGTGTTCGCATCGCATCATTCGCACCATTCACGTCGCAAACTCGTGTCTATTCGCCTCTTTGCAGTGACTTTGTATGTAATCGCGCCGTGTGAAAAGTTTGCTTCGCTCTTGGTGTGAAGACAGCATAATGTTAGCCTGACTGGATAGCACAATTAAAAGTAGTAAACTGCATTATTTGTACTAAACTAACGTAACTCGTGAGCGTCCACTCAGAGCGCGGACTGAAACGGTCATGGCGTTCGCCGAAGCGTGCACTGCTATGTCCTGAAAAACCACGCCCATCTGGGGAGTCCCCATAGGCCACGCCCCTCTGGGGAGTCCCCATAGGCCACGCCCCTCTGGGGAGTCCCCATAGGCCACGCCCCTCTGCTGGGCTCCACTGAGCCAACATTAACTCCTCCCTCCTCCTCCCTCAGGTCATGTCAGCGGGGAGGAGTGCTGACGGGAGGGAGGTGCAGATTCCCCTCCAGCAGGTGGCGCCCTCCCTGACCACGCCCCTCTCAGTGGCCCCGCCCTCTCACCGTCAAGCCAATCCCTGGCCTCCCAGTGACCCCACCGCTTCACAAGGTAAACACTTCAAACACCCACATCATCAGCTGGTCCCATCCCTGCACTGTGATTGGCCCAGAGCTGTGTTCATTAATTAGCTACAGAACCAATCAGCTGAGTGTGTCCCACTGCAGGTCCTCTAATGTCCACTAGATACTAGAGTGTGACGATTAACTCTGCTCACGATCTCGATACGATATTATAACAATCATTTTAACAAAACTTTAATGATGAAAATATATGAACGAAAAAGAAGCCTTTTATTCAAAAGACACAAAATGCAAAACAATGCTGTTGTTTGCCCTATAAATCCATTTGTTATGGAATCAGTCCTTCCTCCTGTCCTCTGTCCTCCATCAGCCAATATCAGTCCTTCCTCCTGTCCTCTGTCCTCCATCAGTCAGTATCAGTCCATCCTCCTGTCCTCCATCAGTCAGTATCAGTCCTTCCTCCTGTCCTCTGTCCTCCTGTCCTCCATCCGTCAGTATCGGTCCTTCCTCCTGTCCTCTGTCCTCTATCAGTCAGTATCAGTCATTCCTCCTGTCCTCTGTCCTCCATCAGTCCTTCCTCATGTCCTCTGTCCTCATGTCCTCCTGTCCTCCATCAGTCAGTATCAGTCCTTCCTCCTGTTCTCCTGTCCTCCATCAGTCAGTATCAGTCCTTCCTCCTGCCCTCTGATCTCCATCAGTCAGTATCAGTCCTTCCTCCTGTCCTTTGTCTTCCATCAGTCAGTATCAGTCCTTCCTCCTGTCCTCTGTCTTCCTGTCCTCCATCAGTCAGTATCAGTCCTTCCTCCTGTCTTCTGTCCTCCATCAGTCAGTATCGGTCCTTCCTCCTGTCCTCTGTCTTCCATCAGTCAGTATCAGTCCTTCCTCCTGTCCTCTGTCTTCCTGTCCTCCATCAGTCAGTATCAGTCCTTCATCCTGTCTTCTGTCCTCCATCAGTCAGTATCAGTCCTTCCTCCTGTCCTCTGTCCTCCATCAGTCAGTATCAGTCCTTCCTCCTGCCCTCTGATCTCCATCAGTCAGTATCAGTCCTTCCTCCTGTCCTCTGTCTTCCTGTCCTCCATCAGTCAGTATCAGTCCTTCCTCCTGCCCTTTGTCCTCCATCAGTCAGTATCAGACCTTCCACCTGTCCTCTGTCCTCCATCAGTCAGTATCAGTCCTTCCTCCTGTCCTCCATCAGTCAGTATCAGTCCTTCCTCCTGTCCTCCATCAGTCAGTATCAGTCCTTCCTCCTGTCCTCTATCAGTCAGTATCAGTCCTTCCTCCTGTACTCTGTCCTCTATCAGTCAGTATCAGTCCTTCCTCCTGTCCTCCTGTCCTCCATCAGTCAGTATCAGACCTTCCACCTGTCCTCTGTCCTCCATGCGTCAGTATCGGTCTTTCCCCCTGTCCTCCTGTCCTCTATCAGTCAGTATCACTCCTTCCTCCTGTCCTCTGTCTTCCATCAGTCCTTCCTCATGTCCTCTGTCCTCCTGTCCTCCATCAGTCAGTATCAGTCCTTCCTCCTGTCCTCTGTCCTCCTGTCCTCCATCAGTCAGTATCAGTCCTTCCTCCTGTCTTCTGTCCTCCATCAGTCAGTATCAGTCCTTCCTCCTGTCCTCTGTCCTCCATCAGTCAGTATCAGTCCTTCCTCCTGTCCTCTGTCCTCCATCAGTCAGTATCAGTCCTTCCTCCGGTCCTCTGTCCTCCTGTCCTCCATCAGTCAGTATCAGACCTTCCACCTGTCCTCTGTCCTCCATCAGTCAGTATCAGTCCTTCCTCCACTCTCTGTCCTCCATCAGTCAGTATCAGTCCTTCCTCCTGCCCTCTGTCCTCCATCAGTCAGTATCAAACCTTCCTCCTGTCCTCTGTCCTCCATCAGTCAGTATCAGTCCTTCCTCCTGTCCTCTGTCCTCCTGTCCTCCATCAGTCAGTATCAGTCCTTCCTCCTGCCCTCTGATCTCCATCAGTCAGTATCAGTCCTTCCTCCTGTCCTCTGTCTTCCATCAGTCAGTATCAGTCCTTCCTCCTGTCCTCTGTCTTCCTGTCCTCCATCAGTCAGTATCAGTCCTTCCTCCTGTCTTCTGTCCTCCATCAGTCAGTATCAGTCCTTCCTCCTGTCCTCTGTCCTCCATCAGTCAGTATCAGTCCTTCCTCCTGTCCTCTGTCCTCCATCAGTCAGTATCAGTCCTTCCTCCGGTCCTCTGTCCTCCTGTCCTCCATCAGTCAGTATCAGACCTTCCACCTGCCCTCTGATCTCCATCAGTCAGTATCAGTCCTTCCTCCTGTCCTCTGTCTTCCATCAGTCAGTATCAGTCCTTCCTCCTGTCCTCTGTCTTCCTGTCCTCCATCAGTCAGTATCAGTCCTTCCTCCTGTCTTCTGTCCTCCATCAGTCAGTATCAGTCCTTCCTCCTGTCCTCTGTCCTCCATCAGTCAGTATCAGTCCTTCCTCCTGTCCTCTGTCCTCCATCAGTCAGTATCAGTCCTTCCTCCGGTCCTCTGTCCTCCTGTCCTCCATCAGTCAGTATCAGTCCTTCCTCCTGTCCTCTGTCCTCCTGTCCTCTATCAGTCAGTATCAGTCCTTCCTCCTGTCCTCTGTCCTCCATCAGTCAGTATCAGTCCTTCCTCCTGTCCTCTGTCCTCCATCAGTCAGTATCAGTCCTTCCTCCTGTCCTCCTGTCCTCCATCAGTCAGTATCAGTCCTTCCTCCTGCCCTCTGTCTTCCTGTCCTCCATCAGTCAGTATCAGTCCTTCCTCCTGTCCTCTGCCTCCTTCTATAGCAGGAAGAGGCTGGAACCCGTATGTACGTAGTAACTATTATGACCTGATATCGCAATTCAGTTTTTCGTCTTGACGATGCATATCGTCACGTTTTTATATCGCGATATTTCGTCACACCCCTACTAGATACTGAACTCAGGTGTATCTCTGTGTGTTCAGGTGAACTCAGGTGTGTCTCTGTGTGTTCAGGTATCCCTGCAGGTTTCCTGCCTCTTCACGGAGGATTCAGAGATCACTTTGTAGAAACTCCAGAAGCCAAATACTGCTGCGAGGCCTGCAGGCTGGTCCTGTGTCAGCCCCGCCAGACCGAGTGTGGACACCGCTTCTGTCAGAGCTGCATCCACGACATCCTCAGGTGAGACAGAGAGAGAGACATGTAGATAGGAAGTGGTTTACAGGTGTGTGTGTGTGTGTGTGTGTGTGTGTGTGTGTGTGTGTGTGTGTGTGTGTGCGTGCTACGTAACCTTTTAGCTTAAAAAATTACATGTAAAGGACAGTGAACCAGCAGATCCTCCTCTTAAAGGACCGGACACCTCCGGCTCTGCACTCTCTGTCTGCACCCTACCTGCCAGGTGACCTGATCGCTGTCTGAACCACAAAGCTCCGTCCAGGTCCGTCTCCTCTTCTCCGTCCTCACCAGGACGCTCGGCGTCCGTCTCCTCTTCTCCGTCCTCACCAGGACGCTCGGCGTCCGTCTCCTCTTCTCCGTCCTTTCCAGGACGCTCGGCGTCCGTCTCCTCTTCTCCGTCCTCACCAGGACGCTCGGCGTCCGTCTCCTCTTCTCCGTCCTCACCAGGACGCTCGGCGTCCGTCTCCTCTTCTCCGTCCTCACCAGGACGCTCGGCGTCCGTCTCCTCTTCTCCGTCCTCTCCAGGACGCTCGGCGTCCGTCTCCTCTTCTCCGTCCTCACCAGGACGCTCGGCGTCCGTCTCCTCTTCTCCGTCCTCACCAGGACGCTCGGCGTCCGTCTCCTCTTCTCCGTCCTCACCAGGACGCTCGGCGTCCGTCTCCTCTTCTCCGTCCTCACCAGGACGCTCGGTGTCCGTATCCTACTGTGCTGTTGATGCCCAGTTATTCTTGTCATTCTCGCTATCTGACGCTCAGGTGGAGGAATCACTGCTCATCTGGCTGACATCAAGGCTCCACCTAAAGCTCAAACTAGACAAGACTGCGGTTGTGTTCCTCCGGGCGAGAGGGTCCCCTAACTACTTGTCCATCACCATGACAACACCATGACATCAGCATGACAACATGGTGGTCGTGCCAACTCGAATGGTGAGGAACCGGGGAACTGTCATTCTCTGCAAACATGGCAGCAGCAGCTCCTGTTACTTCCTCCTTTACAGCACCAGGGAGGCGGTCCAGGTGCTCGTCCATGTGCTCGTCCAGGTGCTCGTCCAGGTGCTCGTCCAGGTGCTCGTCCAGGTGCTCGTCCATGTGCTCGTCCAGGTGCTCGTGCAGGTGCTCGTCCATGTGCTCGTCCAGGTGCTCGTCCAGGTGCTCGTCCATGTGCTCGTCCAGGTGCTCGTCCAGGTGTTTGAGATCTCCTGCCAGGACTATGCGCTGGCGACCGCCATCACACCTCTGGAGTTAATGCAGAATGCTGCAGCCTGCCTTGTATTCAACCTTCCCAAGTTTTCCTTTTCTGTTCCCTACTTTCACTACACTGCCCCCCCCCCCCCCCGGCCTGACCACTGCCCTTCTGTAGTTCCTCCTGTCCTCTGGCTTCTCTTCTGTGGACTAAACTCTGAAGTCAGGACAGCAGAGTCGCTGCAGATATTCTACTGCAGACTAAACAACAGCGTTCACACCACATGTCAACAACCCATAATAGAACTTTCTTATGTCCTGTTTAAAACAAAAACAAAGTCTCATCTCTGAACTCTTGTACTGTAGCACTGAACATGCTTTCAGTTGTTTGTTTATAAGTGATACACTCCCAGGTGTGAATGATGTCAAGCTCTCGCCCCGACGTGAACAGTAACAGGTAGAGGTTGCAGTCGGTGGTCTGACCGGCAGGTTGTCACCCTGAGTGTCTTCAGCTGAATCAGTAACGTTTTGTCCTCTGTCCTCCTGCAGTCATCCAAACCTGGTATGTCCAGCTGACATGGAGCCTCTGTTCAAAGACAAGGTGGGCAGGAAGTGTCATCACAACAGAGATCTAGTTGTCATTACTTATTGATCGATTATCAATCAGTTACTGAAGCTCTTGTGTTTATGTTTCAGATCTTCAAAGACGTTTGCTGCCATCGGGAGATCATGGCTCTGAAGGTTTACTGTCGCAGTGAAGCTAATGGCTGTCAGGAGCAGATGAGTCTGCAGCAGATACCTGTGAGATAAACATGTTTATACACTGTCACACGGCAACAGACAATCCTGCTCTCTGATTGGCTGTAGGGTGTGCTAAATAATGTGTACACCTCTAACACGGTTAACAGTTTAACCACTGACTAGAAACAATAAAGGGCTCCCAGGTGTCCACTTGAAGACCATGACCAGGTGTGATCATATCAAGACAACTCAGTCTTTCTGTCTGTCTCTCACTTGTCTGTCTGTAGGACCACCTGAATGTCTGTCCCTTCTTCGAGGTTCCCTGTCCGTTGGGTAAATGTAAAGAGCGAATGATGAGGAAAGAGATTCCCGACCACCTGAGCTGGAAATGTAAACACAGAGAGACCAGCTGCGAGTTCTGTATGACCAAGATGCCCCTGACTGACCTGCAGGTATTTCATGACATCGCTGCTGACCAACAGGCAGATAGACTAGCTCCAGTTCCGGAGACTAGCTCCAGTTCCGGAGACTAGCTCCAGTTCCGGAGACTAGCTCCAGGTCTGGGGACTAGCTCCAGTTCTGGAAACTAGCTCCAGAGGTCTGGGGACTAGCTGTAGAGGTCTGGGGACTAGTTGTAGAGGTCTGGGGACTAGTTGTAGAGGTCTGGGGACTAGCTGTAGAGGTCTGGGGACTAGCTGTAGAGGTCTGGGGACTAGTTGTAGAGGTCTGGGGACTAGTTGTAGAGGTCTGAGGACTAGCTGTAGAGGTCTGGGGACTAGCTGTAGAGGTCTGGGGACTAGTTGTAGAGGTCTGGGGACTAGTTGTAGAGGTCTGGGGACTAGCTGTAGAGGTCTGGGGACTAGCTGTAGAGGTCTGGGGACTAGCTGTAGAGGTCTGGGGACTAGCTGTAGAGGTCTGGGGACTAGTTGTAGAGGTCTGGGGACTAGTTGTAGAGGTCTGGGGACTAGCTGTAGAGGTCTGGGGACTAGCTGTAGAGGTCTGGGGACTAGCTGTAGAGGTCTGGGGACTAGTTTGTTTCTGTCTGACAAGTGAAGCTGCTGTTCTGATTCTGAAGTCCATTCTGAAGTTTTTATGATGATGATGAAGAACATAAAGTTTCTGTTTTCAGAAACACACAGAGACGGTGTGTCCAGTGTTCCCAGTGTTGTGTCCAAACCACTGCTCCTCTTCCTCTCTTCCCCGGAGTGAGGTAGTGGTCCAGTTTATTTTCTGTGTCTGTGTTTCAGCTGTTTAACGACTGACTCTGATTGGTTGGTTCTGTGTTTCAGCTGTTTAACGACTGACTCTGATTGGTTGGTTCTGTGTTTCAGCTGTTTAACGACTGACTCTGATTGGTTGGTTCTGTGTTTCAGCTGTCCAGTCACCAACACGACTGTCCCAAAGCTCAGGTGAGCTGTCAGTTCCACTGCTACGGCTGTACCTTCAAGGTAACTCCTCTTCTTCTACTTCTTCTGTTTCTTCAGTGTGAATCTACAAGTTTGTACTATATATACTGTGTCAATGTGTCTACTGTATGCACTGTGTTTCTTTGTGCAGGGTTTGAACCAGGACATGAGGCAACATGAGTCCACCTTTGCAGCTGAACACCTGAGAATGATGGCTAGCAGAAACTCCACGTTAGAGAACAAGGTAACCATAGTAACCAGACTGAGGTAACCATAGCAGCGGGTTCAGTGTGACTGTGTTTACCTGACTGATCGGTGATTGTATTTCCAGGTGGAGGATATTAAAGGTGAGCTGTTGGAGAGGTATAAGGTGCTTCCTGCTCTCAGCAGTCGACTGTCTGAACTGGAGAACCAGAGCGATGAGCTGAGAGAGAAGAACCGACAGATGGAGCAGAAACTGGCCACCATGCAGGTAATACTTTAATTCTACGAAGGCTCGGCAATATATTTATAGAACACATTTCATATACTGTGAAAGTTCAAAGTGGGTTAGAAATTAATAACCCAAACAATTAAAACCTTAAAATGAAGTCAATAAATAGTAGATTATATGTTTTTAATGTGGATGGGAACAATAAACACTGAAGCAGTGTTAAGGCAGAGCGATTCAAACTGTGACACAACTGGAACCAAAGACCGGAGATGAAGCCTCATCACCATCAACTACACTTCCTGTCTGTCGGTCAAACTGACCTGTCCCGCCTCTGAACCTGGACAGCCAATCATCTCTCTCTTTCTATAGAAACTGATGAGCTCTCACTCAGAGAAGCTCCTGGAGGTGGAGCTGGAGCTTCGTTCTCTCCGCGTGCTTAGAGATGAAGTGGAGAACCTGAGAGGAACGCTGGAGAACGTCCGGACTAGATTGAACACTCTGGAACAAGGGGGACGCAGCGGGACTGGATCCACAACACACACTCTGGGTCAGAACACACAGTGGGGATGGGACTGGGGACCATTTGCAGAGGTCTGGGGACTAGCTGTAGAGGTCTGGGGACTAGTTGCAGATGTCTGGGGACTAGCTGCAGAGGTCTGGGGACTAGTTGCAGATGTCTGGGGACTAGCTGTAGAGGTTTGGGGACTAGTTGAAGAGGTCTGGGGACTAGTTGCAGATGTCTGGGGACTAGCTGCAGAGGTCTGGGGACTAGTTGCAGATGTCTGGGGACTAGCTGCAGAGGTCTGGGGACTAGTTGCAGATGTCTGGGGACTAGTTGCAGATGTCTGGGGACTAGCTGCAGAGGTCTGGGGACTAGTTGCAGATGTCTGGGGACTAGCTGTAGAGGTTTGGGGACTAGTTGAAGAGGTCTGGGGACTAGTTGCAGATGTCTGGGGACTAGCTGCAGAGGTCTGGGGACTAGTTGCAGATGTCTGGGGACTAGCTGTAGAGGTATGGGGACTAGCTGCAGAGGTATGGGGACTAGCTGTAGAGGTCTGGGGACTAGCTGTAGAGGTATGGGGACTAGCTGTAGAGGTCTGGGGACTAGCTGTAGAGGTCTGGGGACTAGCTGTAGAGGTCTGGGGACTAGCTGTAGAGGTATGGGGACTAGCTGTAGAGGTCTGGGGACTAGTTGTAGTGGTCTGGGGACTAGCTGTAGTGGTCCGGGGACTAGTTGTAGTGGTCTGGGGACTAGCTGTAGTGGTCTGGGGACTAGCTGTAGAGGTCTGGGGACTCAATCACAGTTAATCAATATCTCAATGATGGATATTTACCTCTCTGCAGCATCCCTGGAGACTCAGCTGAATAGACATGACGACATGCTGAGTGTCCACGAGATCCGATTGGCCGACATGGACCTGCGTTTCCAGGTGCTAGAGACGGCGAGTTACAACGGGACCCTAATTTGGAAGATCCGTGACTACAAGAGACGGAAACAGGAAGCGGTGGCAGCGAAGACACTGTCGCTCTACTCACAGCCATTTTACACCGGATACTTCGGGTACAAGATGTGCGCCCGCGTCTACCTAAACGGAGATGGCATGGGAAAGGGGACGCACCTGTCACTGTTTTTCGTGGTGATGAGGGGCGAGTACGACGCCCTGCTGCCCTGGCCCTTCAAACAGAAGGTACTGACTCGTTACTGACTGGTTTACTGACAGGTTATAAGACACTTTAACCAGTTGTTTTATAAGTAAAGCATTCTGTGTAGCTGAGTCTTCTGTATTCAAACAGGTTTAACTTTCTGTAGTTCTGGGGCCAAAATAATACTGACAGGCTGTCTGTCTGTTAGGTGACTCTGATGCTGATGGACCAGGGTCCGTCGAGGAAACACTTGGGGGATGCCTTTAAACCTGATCCAAACAGCAGCAGCTTCAGACGTCCTGCAGCAGAGATGAATATCGCCTCCGGCTGTCCTCTGTTTGTGTCTCAGAGTGTCCTGGAGACCGGTAGCTACATCAAAGACGACACCATCTTCATCAAGGTGAGGATACTCAACTCTGGGTCTGGGGACTAGTTTCAGAGGTATGTGGACTAGTTGCAGAGGTCTGGGGACTAGCTGTAGAGGTCTGGGGACTAGCTGTAGAGGTCTGGGGACTAGCTGTAGAGGTCTGGGGACTAGCTGTAGAGGTCTGGGGACTAGCTGTAGAGGTCTGCGGACTAGTTGTAGAGGTCTGGGGACTAGCTGTAGAGGTCTGGGGACTAGTTGTAGAGGTCTGGGGACTAGCTGTAGAGGTCTGGGGACTAGCTGTAGAGGTCTGCGGACTAGTTGTAGAGGTCTGGGGACTCGTAGCGGTCTGGGGACTAGTTGCAGAGGTCTGCGGACTAGTTGTAGAGGTCTGGGGACTAGTTGCAGAGATCTGGGGACTCGTTGTAGCGGTCTGGGGACTAGCTGTAGAGGTCTGCGGACTAGTTGTAGAGGTCTGGGGACTAGTTGCAGAGGTCTGCGGACTAGTTGCAGAGGTCTGCGGACTAGTTGTAGAGGTCTGGGGACTAGTTGCAGAGTTCTGGGGACTAGTTGCAGAGTTCTGGGGACTAGTTGCAGAGTTCTGGGGACGAGTTGCAGAGATCTGGGGACTCGTCGCAGAGGTCTAGGGACTAGTTGCAGAGGTCTGGGGACTAGTTGCAGAGTTCTGGGGACTAGTTGCAGAGATCTGGGGACTAGTTGCAGAGGTCTAAGGACTAGTTGCAGAGATCTGGGGACTCGTCGCAGAGGTCTAGGGACTAGTCGCAGACTAGTTAGGTCTGTTTGGTTGACAAACTAATCAGCATCTGTGTTGATTGGTTTGGCAGGTTACCGTGGATACCTCTGACCTTCCTGACCCGTGACATTGTGAACGCTCTGACCTCTGACCTCGCTGGTCTGAGATCAATTCACCTGTCCACGCCCAGTAGAGCAAAGGATGATGGGAAGGTTCAGTGACAATGGAGGAGGCTCATCTATCCGAAAGCGACGCCGACAGAAGAGAAGAAGAAGAGTCAGACAGGAAGCAGCCAATCAGAGTGAACGTTACAGAGACCAGAGGGCGGGTCTTCTTCTGATGGACGTCTGGCTGATGGACTACAGAACAGAGTGTGTGTGTGTGTGTGTGTGTGTGTGTGTGTGTGTGTGTGTGTGTGTGTGTGTGAATGGATCAGTGTTGCCATGACATCACCATGGTGATATCACTCAGAGCCAACATGGCTGCTGCAGCGAATCGTTGTTGCTGCTCATTACTGATGCCGTGCATCGATCTTTACTTCCTGTTTTTTACCTGTTTACCAAGGAATGCTGGGAAATCCACTGCAGCCACAGAGGAGCTCAGAAAACTAGTACAGACCAGAACAGACCTATAAGACCCAGTGCAAACCTGAACAGACCTGTAAGACCCAGTACAAACCAGAACAGACCTGTAAGACCCAGTACAAACCAGAACAGACCTGTAAGACCCAGTACAAACCAGAACAGACCTGTAAGACCCAGTGCAAACCAGAACAGACCTGTAAGACCCAGTGCAAACCTGAACAGACCTGTAAGACCCAGTACAAACCAGAACAGACCTGTAAGACCCAGTGCAAACCAGAACAGACCTGTAAGACCCAGTACAAACCTGAACAGACCTGTAAGACCCAGTGCAAACCTGAACAGACCTGTAAGACCCAGTACAAACCAGAACAGACCTGTAAGACCCAGTGCAAACCAGAACAGACCTGTAAGACCCAGTGCAAACCTGAACAGACCTGTAAGACCCAGTACAAACCAGAACAGACCTGTAAGACCCAGTGCAAACCAGAACAGACCTGTAAGACCCAGTGCAAACCTGAACAGACCTGTAAGACCCAGTACAAACCAGAACAGACCTGTAAGACCCAGTACAAACCAGAAACCGCGGTTTATGCTAATCCAACCAACATTATTTGGTCATTAATTTGGTCTGTGTTTTGTTATCAGAAGTATATTATTTTAAATTAAAATGTTATTTTAATATTTCTTATTCTTAAACAGGTAAGATATTAGCACGCTAACGATAGTTCTGTCAGGCGGTTCAGTTACAGTTACACCTGTCGGTTACCTGTTGGTTACCTGTCGGTTACGGAGATAAATATTCAGTAACGGTTCACGTCTCTGTCAGAACTAGTTTTTGAGGTTTAATCTGTTTTAATTTAGTAAAGAGTGATATTATAACAACATTAAGTTTAAACTTCTCAACAGCTGTTGCAGCTCCAGAGTGAAACAGCCTCAATGTACTCTGCAGAGCAGTGAGACAGACGGGTATCTGTAAGACGGGTATCAGAGAGACAGACAGGTATCGGTGAGACAGACAGGTATCAGAGAGACAGACAGGTATCAGTGAGACAGACAGGTATCAGAGAGACAGACAGGTCTCAGTGAGACAGACAGGTATCAGAGAGACAGACAGGTCTCAGTGAGACAGACAGGTATCAGAGAGACAGACAGGTATCAGTGAGACAGATATCAGGGAGACAGACGGGTATCAGTGAGACAGGTGGGTATCGGTGAGACAGATGGGTATCAGAGAGACAGACAGGTATCAGTAAGACAGATATCAGGGAGACAGACAGGTATCAGTGAGACAGATATCAGGGAGACAGACAGGTATCAGTGAGACAGGTGGGTATCGGTGAGACAGATGGGTATCAGAGAGACAGACAGGTATCAGTAAGACAGATATCAGGGAGACAGACGGTATCAGTGAGACAGGTATCAGTAAGACAGACGAGTATCAGTGAGACAGACTCATATCAGTGAGACAGGTATCAGTGAGACAGATTGACAGATCTGAATCAGACGTCTCCACCATGGATGGGGGGTCAGGTTTAGGGGAGGATCATGGATGGGGGGTCAGGTTTAGGGGAGGATCATGGATGGGGGGTCAGGTTTAGGGGAGGATCATTGATGGGGGGTCAGGTTTAGGGGAGGATCATGGATGGGGGGTCAGGTTTAGGGGAGGATCATGGATGGGGGGTCAGGTTTAGGGGAGGATCATGGATGGGGGGTCAGGTTTAGGGGAGGATCATGGATGGGGGGTCAGGTTTAGGGGAGGATCATGGATGGGGGGTCTCGTTCATTCCTATGAAAGTGTCTCAGTGGTTCATGAAGCCTAAATGTCTCGACTTCCGTCTGGAGAAGTGACCGGATCTTGGGCATCCATTGGGTCCACGGAGCAGGAGCAGTAGCGTCCGCCCGGTCACATGACCCGGTCACATGACCCGGTCACATGACCCGGTCACATGACCCGGTCAATGACTCGGTCACATGACCCGGTCACATGACCCGGTCACATGACCCGGTCAATGACTCGGTCACATGACCCGGTCACATGACTCGGTCACATGACCCGGTCACATGACGACTCGGTCACGGGGTCCCAAGCTGTCGTCCCGGCTTGCTAACTCCTCCTCCCAGCCCTCGCTCCAGCCTCGGTCGGGGTCTCATTCACATGAATGAACAGAGGAAAGGTAATAATGATAATAGGATTCAGCTATTAGTGCATTTTACAACTTTTAGGACCTAATGATTTAAATAAGGACTATTAGAGTGTTCATACTGGGGAGTTGATTCACCTCAAAATAAAGGATCCTCTCAGTTACAGACGTCTCTTTCCCAATATAAGTCTATGGGAAAAGTATTTTTGGGCCCAATGGCATCACGTGACGGACACGGAAGTTGTAGTACCGCTGTTTGGCCACTACGAAAGTTGGGATCAACAACCGGCACACTTCCTGGGGGCTTGATCCACACAGGGCGAAAATAATCTGATCTGGAAATTCAAGAGACATGATCTATATGTCCCAATAAAAGCTCCCAGTATGTCCCAGTATAGGTTCCCAATATAGGTTCCCAGTATAGGTTCCCAGTATAGGTTCCCAGTATGTGGAGCTCCTCTGTGGTCTGCTTCGGGGTTTTTCAGTGTTGACAGAACTCATCTGACTCATTTGATTCATTTGCACATCATTAGTTTATTATTAGTTTATCATTTGTTTATTATATGTTCATCGTTTGTTTGAATGTTTATTAAAGTGTGAAAATAAAAATAGAAAGAAAACACAAAGAATCTGTTTTATTGATTTTATTAGAAACTCAGATGAACTTAAGTGGAAACGTTCCTGATTTTATTGATTCTGTAATTGGGTGATTTGACTGGTTGTAATCATTGATAGAATTAAAGGGCGGGTCCATCTGGCTCGGTTCAGTTATTGATCAGCTTACCACAGTGAGCTAATCAATACGGTTCTGAATAATGTGACTGAGTCAACGCAAGCACTAGCTGAGTCAACGCAAGCACTAGCTGAGTCAACGCAAGCACTAGCTGAGTCAACGCTGGAATGTCTGATGGTGAGGTAACTAATGAAGGACTTGAAGAGAAAATAGACTTTTGATGATAAAACATACTTTGACCAAAATGTGAATGTTTGGATCTGAATCCATCAGGAACAACAAACAGGGTTCTTAAAAAAGGCAAAACCGTGTTTAAAACAGCACAATTTCAAAAAGCTTTAATTCACAGAAAATAATATCAAATGTATATAAAACTATATTATAATAATATAATATAATATAACATAATATAATATTATATATACCAAATGGTATTTTATTAATTCCTGATTTTTTCCACCTAAATACAAAAAATATATATATATATCTTTTTTTATTCCTCAAACTGTGCAGAGATGGATAACCGAATCATACCTTAATAATATTACTGTAGTTTATCCATTATTATTACACGGCTGTGTTGAATACTCGATTCTGATTGGTCAATCACGGCGTTCTGCGGTCTGTTATTTCTGTATTACAGACCGTTGCTATGTATAGCAGACCGTTGCTATGTATAGCAGACCGTTGCTATGTATAGCAGACCGTTGCTATGTATAGCAGACCGTTGCTATGTATAGCAGACCGTTGCTATGGGCGCAGCTCTGATGTCGGACTTTGGCGGACCGTTTTTGCGTCAAAATATTGATTTCTTCAGTAAGTAGCCGTGTAATAAGCGGGATAATGTACAGCTAGCGGGTCATTGTAGTGAAAGAATCCCCTTCAGGGCGATGCAGCATCGCCCTGAAGGGGATTCTTTCACTACAATGACCCGCTAGCTGTACATTATCCCTTACACAATGACGTCATTAATAAAGTATAAATCAATGTGAAACCAGTGAAACCAGTGACTGTCTGGAAGGAGGAAACCAGTGAAACCAGTGACTCTCTGGAAGGAGGAAACCAGTGAAACCAGTGACTGTCTGGAAGGAGGAAACCAGTGAAACCAGTGACTGTCTGGAAGGAGGAAACCAGTGAAACCAGTGAAAGCAGTGGCTGTGTGGACTCAGTTTAGTCCCAGCAGGACCTCACTGAGTCCAGGCGGTGGCAGTAGTGCAACACCAGGCATGGAAGCTACCGTTAAACACCGAAGAAGAAGAAGAAGCACCAGCGGCAGTAGTAGAAGAAGAAGAGCAGCTGGAGCTGGTTGTGTTTGTCTCGTTGATCCAAAACTTCCATCAAACTTTCACAGAAACTTTTATTAAACAACCGGAACCAGAAGATTCCAGCGGAGTTTCCTCGGAGAAAGAACCGGGACTGTTCAACGGAACTAGGTGAGTTTTACCGGGGTTCGGGTTTGTAGAACCGGGGACGGTACTGACCGAAACTTTACAGGCTGGCTGCCTAGAAGGTGCTAACAGGCTAACTGCTAACAACCGGAACACAACCGGAACACCGGAAACACCGGGTTCCCTCATTCTACCGAAGAGTAAAGAGACGGAGCAGTGATTATAGAGGGTGGTGTTCTATAGAGGTGGAGCAGTGATTATAGAGGGTGGTGTTCTATAGAGGTGGAGCAGTTATTATAGAGGGTGGTGTTCTGTAGAGATGGAGCAGTTATTATAGAGGGTGGTGTTCTATAGAGGTGGAGCAGTGATTATAGAGGGTGGTGTTCTATAGAGGTGGAGCAGTGATTATAGAGGGTGGTGTTCTATAGAGGTGGAGCAGTGATTATAGAGGGTGGTGTTCTATAGAGGTGGAGCAGTGATTATAGAGGGTGGTGTTCTGTAGAGGTGGAGCAGTTATTATAGAGGGTGGTGTTCTATAGAGGTGGAGCAGTGATTATAGAGGGTGGTGTTCTATAGAGGTGGAGCAGTTATTATAGAGGGTGGTGTTCTATAGAGGTGGAGCAGTGATTATAGAGGGTGGTGTTCTATAGAGGTGGAGCAGTTATTATAGAGGGTGGTGTTCTGTAGAGATGGAGCAGTTATTATAGAGGGTGGTGTTCTATAGAGGTGGAGCAGTGATTATAGAGGGTGGTGTTCTATAGAGGTGGAGCAGTGATTATAGAGGGTGGTGTTCTATAGAGGTGGAGCAGTGATTATAGAGGGTGGTGTTCTATAGAGATGGAGCAGTTATTATAGAGGGTGGTGTTCTATAGAGGTGGAGCAGTGATTATAGAGGGTGGTGTTCTATACAGGTGGAGCAGTGATTATAGAGGGTGGTGTTCTATAGAGGTGGAGCAGTGATTATAGAGGGTGGTGTTCTATAGAGGTGGAGCAGTGATTATAGAGGGTGGTGTTCTATAGAGGTGGAGCAGTGATTATAGAGGGTGGTGTTCTATAGAGGTGGAGCAGTTATTATAGAGGGTGGTGTTCTATAGAGACGGAGCAGTGATTATAGAGGGTGGTGTTCTATAGAGATGGAGCAGTGATTATAGAGGGTGGTGTTCTATAGAGGTGGAGCAGTGATTATAGAGGGTGGTGTTCTATAGAGGTGGAGCAGTTATTATAGAGGGTGGTGTTATATAGAGATGGAGCAGTGATTATAGAGGGTGGTGTTCTATAGAGATGGAGCAGTGATTATAGAGGGTGGTGTTCTATAGAGATGGAGCAGTGATTATAGAGGGTGGTGTTCTATAGAGGTGGAGCAGTGATTATAGAGGGTGGTGTTATATAGACACGGAGCAGTGATTATAGAGGGTGGTGTTCTATAGAGATGGAGCAGTGATTATAGAGGGTGGTGTTCTATAGAGGTGGAGCAGTGATTATAGAGGGTGGTGTTCTGTAGAGGTGGAGCAGTGATTATAGAGGGTGGTGTTATATAGAGGTGGAGCAGTGATTATAGAGGGTGGTGTTCTATAGAGATGGAGCAGTGATTATAGAGGGTGGTGTTCTATAGAGGTGGAGCAGTGATTATAGAGGGTGGTGTTCTATAGAGGTGGAGCAGTTATTATAGAGGGTGGTGTTATATAGACACGGAGCAGTGATTATAGAGGGTGGTGTTCTATAGAGATGGAGCAGTGATTATAGAGGGTGGTGTTCTATAGAGGTGGAGCAGTGATTATAGAGGGTGGTGTTCTATAGAGGTGGAGCAGTTATTATAGAGGGTGGTGTTATAAGAGATGGAGCAGTGATTATAGAGGGTGGTGTTCTATAGGATGGAGCAGTGATTATAGAGGGTGGTGTCTATAGAGTGGTGCAGTGATTATAGGGGTGGTGTTTGTAGAGGTGGAAGCAGTTATTATAGAGGGTGGTGTTCTATAGAGGTGGAGCAGTGATTATAGAGGGTGGTGTTCTATAGAGATGGAGCAGTGATTATAGAGGGTGGTGTTCTATAGAGGTGGAGCAGTAGTGATTATAGAGGGAGGAGTTCTATAGAGACGGAGCAGTATCTTATAGAGGGTGGTGTTCTATAGAGGTGGAGCAGTGATTATAGAGGGTGGTGTTCTATAGAGACGGAGCAGTGATTATAGAGGGTGGTGTTCTATAGAGGTGGAGCAGTGATTATAGAGGGTGGTGTTCTATAGAGACGGAGCAGTGATTATAGAGGGTGGTGTTCTATAGAGACGGAGCAGTGATTATAGAGGGTGGTGTTCTATAGAGACGGAGCAGTGATTATAGAGGGTGGTGTTCTATAGAGGTGGAGCAGTGATTATAGAGGGTGGTGTTCTATAGAGGTGGAGCAGTGATTATAGAGGGTGGTGTTCTATAGAGGTGGAGCAGTGATTATAGAGGGTGGTGTTCTATAGAGGTGGAGCAGTGATTATAGAGGGTGGTGTTCTATAGAGATGGAGCAGTGATTATAGAGGGTGGTGTTCTATAGACACGGAGCAGTGATTATAGAGGGTGGTGTTCTATAGAGATGGAGCAGTGATTATAGAGGGTGGTGTTCTATAGAGGTGGAGCAGTGATTATAGAGGGTGGTGTTCTATAGAGTGGAGCAGTGATTATAGAGGGTGGTGTTCTATAGAGGTCGGAGCAGTGATTATAGAGGGTGGTGTTCTATAGAGGTGGAGCAGTGATTATAGAGGGTGGTGTTCTATAGAGGTGGAGCAGTGATTATAGAGGGTGGTGTTCTATAGAGGTGGAGCAGTGATTATAGAGGGTGGTGTTCTATAGAGATGGAGCAGTGATTATAGAGGGTGGTGTTCTATAGAGGTGGAGCAGTGATTATAGAGGGTGGTGTTCTATAGAGGTGGAGCAGTGATTATAGAGGGTGGTGTTCTATAGAGGACGGAGCAGTGATTATAGAGGGTGGTGTTCTATAGAGGACGGAGCAGTGATTATAGAGGGTGGTGTTCTATAGAGGTGGAGCAGTGATTATAGAGGGTGGTGTTCTATAGAGACGGAGCAGTGATTATAGAGGGTGGTGTTCTATAGAGGTGGAGCAGTGATTATAGAGGGGGTGTTCTATAGAGGTGGAGCAGTGATTATAGAGGGTGGTGTTCTATAGAGGAGCAGTGATTATAGAGGGTGGTGTTCTATAGAGTGGAGCAGTGATTATAGAGGGTGGTGTTCTATAGAGGTGGAGCAGTGATTATAGAGGGTGGTGGTTCTATAGAGGTGGAGCAGTGATTATAGAGGGTGGTGTTCTATAGAGGTGGAGCAGTGATTATAGAGGGTGGTGTTCTATAGAGGTGGAGCAGTGATTATAGAGGGTGGTGTTCTATAGAGGTGGAGCAGTGATTTATAGAGGGTGGTGTTCTATAGAGGTGGAGCAGTGATTATAGAGGTGGTGTTCTATAGAGGTGGAGCAGTGATTATAGAGGGTGGTGTTCTATAGAGGTGGAGCAGTGATTATAGAGGGTGGTGTTCTATAGAGGTGGAGCAGTGATTATAGAGGGTGGTGTTCTATAGAGGTGGAGCAGTGATTATAGAGGGTGGTGTTCTATAGAGGTGGAGCAGTGATTATAGAGGGTGGTGTTCTATAGAGGTGGAGCAGTGATTATAGAGGGGTGGTGTTCTATAGAGGTGGAGCAGTGATTATAGAGGGTGGTGTTCTATAGAGGTGGAGCAGTGATTATAGAGGGTGGTGTTCTATAGAGGTGGAGCAGTGATTATAGAGGGTGGTGTTCTATAGAGGTGGAGCAGTGATTATAGAGGGTGGTGTTCTATAGAGGTGGAGCAGTGATTATAGAGGGTGGTGTTCTATAGAGGTGGAGCAGTGATTATAGAGGGTGGTGTTTATAGAGGTGGAGCAGTGATTATAGAGGGTGGTGTTCTATAGAGTGGAGCAGTGATTATAGAGGGTGGTGTTCTATAGAGGTGGAGCAGTTATTATAGAGGGTGGTGTTCTATAGAGGTGGAGCAGTGATTATAGAGGGTGGTGTTCTATAGAGGTGGAGCAGTGTATTCTAGAGGGTGGTGTTCTATAGAGGTGGAGGCCCCCAGTGATATAGAGGGTGGTGTCCTATAGACGGTGGCAGTGATATAGAGGGTGGTAGTTCTATAGAGACGGAGCAGTTATTATAGAGGGTGGTGTTCTAATAAGACAGGTGGAGCAGTGATTATAGAGGGTGGTGGTTCTATAGGAGGAATGTGGAAGAGCAGTTATTATAGAGGGTGGTGTTCTATAGAGATTGAGCAGTGATTATAGAGGGTGGTGTTCTATAGAGATGAGCGAAGCGAGTCTAGATTCTAGGGGTGGTGTTCTATAGAGGTGGAGCAGTGATTATAGAGGGTGGTGTTCTATAGAGGTGGAGCAGTGATTCTAGAGGGTGGTGTTCTATAGAGTTGAGCAGTGATTATAGAGGGTGGTGTTCTATAGAGGTGGAGCAGTGATTATAGAGGGTGGTGTTCTAATAGAGGTGGAGCAGTGATTATAGAGGGTGGTGTTCTATAGAGGTGGAGCAGTGATTATAGAGGGTGGGTGTTCTCTAGACCTGGAGCAGTGATTATAGAGGGTGGTGTTTCTATAGAGGTGGAGCAGTGATTATAGAGGGGTGGTGTTCTATAGAGGTGGAGCAGAGATTAGAGGGTGTGTTATAGAGGTGAGCAGTGATTTATAGAGGGTGGTGTTCTATAGAGGTGGAGCAGTGATTATAGAGGGTGGTGTTCTATAGAGGGGAGCAGTGATTATAGAGGGTGGTGTTCTATAGAGGTGGAGCAGTGATTATAGGGGTGGGTGTTCTATAGAGGTGGAGCAGTGATTATAGAGGGTGGTGTTCTATAGAGGTGGAGCAGTGAATATAGAGGGTGGTGTTCTATAGAGGTGGAGCAGTGATTATAGCGGGTGGTGTTCTATAGAGTGGAGCAGTGATTATAGAGGGTGGTGTTCTATAGAGGTGGAGCAGTGATTATAGAGGGTGGTGTTCTATAGAGGTGGAGCAGTGATTATAGAGGGTGGTGTTCTATAGAGGGAGCAGTGATTATAGAGGGTGGTGTTCTATAGAGGTGGAGCAGTGATTATAGAGGGTGGTGTTCTATAGAGGTGGAGCAGTGATTATAGAGGGTGGTGTTCTATAGAGATGGAGCAGTGATTATAGAGGGTGGTGTTCTATAGAGGTGGAGCAGTGATTATAGAGGGTGGTGTTCTATAGAGGTGGAGCAGTGATTATAGAGGGTGGTGTTCTATAGAGGTGAGCAGTGATTATAGAGGGTGGTGTTCTATAGAGGTGGAGCAGTGATTATAGAGGGTGGTGTTCTATAGAGGTGGAGCAGTGATTATAGAGGGTGGTGTTCTATAGAGGTGGAGCAGTGATTATAGAGGGTGGTGTTCTATAGAGGTGGAGCAGTGATTATAGAGGGTGGTGTTCTATAGAGGTGGAGCAGTGATTATAGAGGGTGGTGTTCTATAGAGGTGGAGCAGTGATTATAGAGGGTGGTGTTCTATAGAGGTGGAGCAGTGATTATAGAGGGTGGTGTTCTATAGAGGTGGAGCAGTGATTATAGAGGGTGGTGTTCTATAGAGGTGGAGCAGTGATTATAGAGGGTGGTGTTCTATAGAGGTGGAGCAGTGATTATAGAGGGTGGTGTTCTATAGAGGTGGAGCAGTGATTATAGAGGGTGGTGTTCTATAGAGGTGGAGCAGTGATTATAGAGGGTGGTGTTCTATAGAGGTGGAGCAGTGATTATAGAGGGTGGTGTTCTATAGAGATGGAGCAGTGATTATAGAGGGTGGTGTTCTATAGAGGTGGAGCAGTGATTATAGAGGGTGGTGTTCTATAGAGATGGAGCAGTGATTATAGAGGGTGGTGTTCTATAGAGGTGGAGCAGTGATTATAGAGGGTGGTGTTCTATAGAGGTGGAGCAGTGATTATAGAGGGTGGTGTTCTATAGAGGTGGAGCAGTGATTATAGAGGGTGGTGTTCTATAGAGGTGGAGCAGTGATTATAGAGGGTGGTGTTCTATAGAGGTGGAGCAGTGATTATAGAGGGTGGTGTTCTATAGAGGTGGAGCAGTGATTATAGAGGGTGGTGTTCTATAGAGGTGGAGCAGTGATTATAGAGGGTGGTGTTCTATAGAGGTGGAGCAGTGATTATAGAGGGTGGTGTTCTATAGAGGTGGAGCAGTGATTATAGAGGGTGGTGTTCTATAGAGGTGGAGCAGTGATTATAGAGGGTGGTGTTCTATAGAGGTGGAGCAGTGATTATAGAGGGTGGTGTTCTATAGAGGTGGAGCAGTGATTATAGAGGGTGGTGTTCTATAGAGGTGGAGCAGTGATTATAGAGGGTGGTGTTCTATAGAGGTGGAGCAGTGATTATAGAGGGTGGTGTTCTATAGAGGAGGAGCAGTGATTATAGAGGGTGGTGTTCTATAGAGGTGGAGCAGTGATTATAGAGGGTGGTGTTCTATAGACACGGAGCAGTGATTATAGAGGGTGGTGTTCTATAGAGGTGGAGCAGTGATTATAGAGGGTGGTGTTCTATAGAGATGGAGCAGTGATTATAGAGGGTGGTGTTCTATAGAGGTGGAGCAGTGATTATAGAGGGTGGTGTTCTATAGAGGTGGAGCAGTGATTATAGAGGGTGGTGTTCTATAGAGGTGGAGCAGTGATTATAGAGGGTGGTGTTCTATAGAGGTGGAGCAGTGATTATAGAGGGTGGTGTTCTATAGAGGTGGAGCAGTGATTATAGAGGGTGGTGTTCTATAGAGGTGGAGCAGTGATTATAGAGGGTGGTGTTCTATAGAGGTGGAGCAGTGATTATAGAGGGTGGTGTTCTATAGAGTGGAGCAGTGATTATAGAGGGTGGTGTTCTATAGAGGTGGAGCAGTGATTATAGAGGGTGGTGTTCTATAGAGGTGGAGCAGTGATTATAGAGGGTGGTGTTCTATAGAGATGGAGCAGTGATTATAGAGGGTGGTGTTCTATAGAGGTGGAGCAGTGATTATAGAGGGTGGTGTTCTATAGAGGTGGAGCAGTTATTATAGAGGGTGGTGTTCTATAGAGTTGGAGCAGTGATTATAGAGGGTGGTGTTCTATAGAGGTGGAGCAGTGATTATAGAGGGTGGTGTTCTATAGAGATGGAGCAGTGATTATAGAGGGTGGTGTTCTATAGAGATGGAGCAGTGATTATAGAGGGTGGTGTTCTATAGAGGTGGAGCAGTGATTATAGAGGGTGGTGTTCTATAGAGTTGAGCAGTGATTATAGAGGGTGGTGTTCTATAGAGGTGGAGCAGTGATTATAGAGGGTGGTGTTCTATAGAGATGGAGCAGTGATTATAGAGGGTGGTGTTCTATAGAGGTGGAGCAGTGATTATAGAGGGTGGTGTTCTATAGAGGTGGAGCAGTGATTATAGAGGGTGGTGTTCTATAGAGGTGGAGCAGTGATTATAGAGGGTGGTGTTCTATAGATTTGGAGCAGTGATTATAGAGGGTGGTGTTCTATAGAGTTGGAGCAGTGATTATAGAGGGTGGTGTTCTATAGAGATGGAGCAGTGATTATAGAGGGTGGTGTTCTATAGAGGTGGAGCAGTGATTATAGAGGGTGGTGTTCTATAGAGGTGGAGCAGTGATTATAGAGGGTGGTGTTCTATAGAGTGGAGCAGTGATTATAGAGGGTGGTGTTCTATAGAGGTGGAGCAGTGATTATAGAGGGTGGTGTTCTATAGAGGAGCAGTGATTATAGAGGGTGGTGTTCTATAGGAAGGAGCAGTGATTATAGAGGGTGGTGTTCTATAGAGTGGAGCAGTGATTATAGAGGGTGGTGTTCTATAGAGGGGAGCAGTGATTATAGAGGGTGGTGTTCTATAGAGGTGGAGCAGTGATTATAGAGGGTGGTGTTCTATAGAGGTGGAGCAGTGATTATAGAGGGTGGTGTTCTATAGAGGTGGAGCAGTGATTATAGAGGGTGGTGTTCTATAGAGGTGGAGCAGTGATTATAGAGGGTGGTGTTCTATAGAGAGGAGCAGTGATTATAGAGGGTGGTGTTCTATAGAGGTGGAGCAGTGATTATAGAGGGTGGTGTTCTATAGAGGTGGAGCAGTGATTATAGAGGGTGGTGTTCTATAGAGATGGAGCAGTGATATAGAGGGTGGTGTTCTATAGAGGTGGAGCAGTGATTATAGAGGGTGGTGTTCTATAGAGGTGGAGCAGTGATTATAGAGGGTGGTGTTCTATAGAGATGGAGCAGTGATTATAGAGGGTGGTGTTCTATAGAGGTGGAGCAGTGATTATAGAGGGTGGTGTTCTATAGAGGTGGAGCAGTGATTATAGAGGGTGGTGTTCTATAGAGGTGGAGCAGTGATTATAGAGGGTGGTGTTCTATAGAGATGGAGCAGTGATTATAGAGGGTGGTGTTCTATAGAGGTGGAGCAGTGATTATAGAGGGTGGTGTTCTATAGAGGTGGAGCAGTGATTATAGAGGGTGGTGTTCTATAGAGGTGGAGCAGTGATTATAGAGGGTGGTGTTCTATAGAGGTGGAGCAGTGATTATAGAGGGTGGTGTTCTATAGAGGTGGAGCAGTGATTATAGAGGGTGGTGTTCTATAGAGCACGGAGCAGTGATTATAGAGGGTGGTGTTCTATAGAGGTGGAGCAGTGATTATAGAGGGTGGTGTTCTATAGAGGTGGAGCAGTGATTATAGAGGGTGGTGTTCTATAGAGTGGAGCAGTGATTATAGAGGGTGGTGTTCTATAGAGGTGGAGCAGTGATTATAGAGGGTGGTGTTCTATAGAGGTGGAGCAGTGATTATAGAGGGTGGTGTCTATAGAGTGGAGCAGTGATTATAGAGGGTGGTGTTCTATAGAGTGGAGCAGTGATTATAGAGGGTGGTGTTCTATAGAGATGGAGCAGTGATTATAGAGGGTGGTGTTCTATAGAGTGGAGCAGTGATTATAGAGGGTGGTGTTCTATAGAGGTGGAGCAGTGATTATAGAGGGTGGTGTTCTATAGAGGTGGAGCAGTGATTATAGAGGGTGGTGTTCTATAGAGGTGGAGCAGTGATTATAGAGGGTGGTGTTCTATAGAGTGGAGCAGTGATTATAGAGGGTGGTGTTCTATAGAGGTGGAGCAGTGATTATAGAGGGTGGTGTTCTATAGAGGTGGAGCAGTGATTATAGAGGGTGGTGTTCTATAGAGTGGAGCAGTGATTATAGAGGGTGGTGTTCTATAGAGTTGGAGCAGTGATTATAGAGGGTGGTGTTCTATAGAGATTGAGCAGTGATTATAGAGGGATGGTGTTCTATAGAGGTGGAGCAGTGATTATAGAGGGTGGTGTTCTATAGAGAGGAGCAGTGATTATAGAGGGTGGTGTTCTATAGAGGTGGAGCAGTGATTATAGAGGGTGGTGTTCTATAGAGGTGGAAGCAGTGATTATAGAGGGTGGTGTTCTATAGAGGTGGAGCAGTGATTATAGAGGGTGGTGTTCTATAGAGATGGAGCAGTGATTAAGAGGGTGGTGTTCTATAGACAAGAGCAGTGATATAGTGGGTGGTGTTCTATAGAGACGGAGCAGTGATTATAGAGGGTGGTGTTCTATAGAGGTGGAGCAGTGATTATAGAGGGTGGTGTTCTATAGAGGTGGAGCAGTGATTATAGAGGGTGGTGTTCTATAGAGGTGGAGCAGTGATTATAGAGGGTGGTGTTCTATAGAGGTGGAGCAGTGATTATAGAGGGTGGTGTTCTATAGAGGTGGAGCAGTGATTATAGAGGGTGGTGTTCTATAGAGGTGGAGCAGTGATTATAGAGGGTGGTGTTCTATAGACGGGAGCAGTGATTATAGAGGGTGGTGTTCTATAGAGGTGGAGCAGTGATTATAGAGGGTGGTGTTCTATAGAGACGGAGCAGTGATTATAGAGGGTGGTGTTCTATAGAGTGGAGCAGTGATTATAGAGGGTGGTGTTCTATAGAGGTGGAGCAGTGATTATAGAGGGTGGTGTTCTATAGAGGATGGAGCAGTGATTATAGAGGGTGGTGTTCTATAGAGGTGGAGCAGTGATTATAGAGGGTGGTGTTCTATAGAGAGGAGCAGTGATTATAGAGGGTGGTGTTCTATAGAGGTGGAGCAGTGATTATAGAGGGTGGTGTTCTATAGAGGTGGAGCAGTGATTATAGAGGGTGGTGTTCTATAGAGGTGGAGCAGTGATTATAGAGGGTGGTGTTCTATAGAGATGGAGCAGTGATTATAGAGGGTGGTGTTCTATAGAGGTGGAGCAGTGATTATAGAGGGTGGTGTTCTATAGAGGTGGAGCAGTGATTATAGAGGGTGGTGTTCTATAGAGGTGGAGCAGTGATTATAGAGGGTGGTGTTCTATAGAGGTGGAGCAGTGATTATAGAGGGTGGTGTTCTATAGAGGTGGAGCAGTGATTATAGAGGGTGGTGTTCTATAGAGATGGAGCAGTGATTATAGAGGGTGGTGTTCTATAGAGGTGGAGCAGTGATTATAGAGGGTGGTGTTCTATAGAGGTGGAGCAGTGATTATAGAGGGTGGTGTTCTATAGAGGTGGAGCAGTGATTATAGAGGGTGGTGTTCTATAGAGGTGGAGCAGTGATTATAGAGGGTGGTGTTCTATAGAGGTGGAGCAGTGATTATAGAGGGTGGTGTTCTATAGAGATGGAGCAGTGATTATAGAGGGTGGTGTTCTATAGAGGTGGAGCAGTGATTATAGAGGGTGGTGTTCTATAGAGGTGGAGCAGTGATTATAGAGGGTGGTGTTCTATAGAGGTGGAGCAGTGATTATAGAGGGTGGTGTTCTATAGACGTGGAGCAGTGATTATAGAGGGTGGTGTTCTATAGAGGAGGAGCAGTGATTATAGAGGGTGGTGTTCTATAGAGATGGAGCAGTGATTATAGAGGGTGGTGTTCTATAGAGGTGGAGCAGTGATTATAGAGGGTGGTGTTCTATAGAGGTGGAGCAGTGATTATAGAGGGTGGTGTTCTATAGAGGTGGAGCAGTGATTATAGAGGGTGGTGTTCTATAGAGGTGGAGCAGTGATTATAGAGGGTGGTGTTCTATAGAGGTGGAGCAGTGATTATAGAGGGTGGTGTTCTATAGACACGGAGCAGTGATTATAGAGGGTGGTGTTCTATAGAGGTGGAGCAGTGATTATAGAGGGTGGTGTTCTATAGAGATGGAGCAGTGATTATAGAGGGTGGTGTTCTATAGAGGTGGAGCAGTGATTATAGAGGGTGGTGTTCTATAGACACGGAGCAGTGATTATAGAGGGTGGTGTTCTATAGACACGGAGCAGTGATTATAGAGGGTGGTGTTCTATAGAGGTGGAGCAGTGATTATAGAGGGTGGTGTTCTATAGAGGTGGAGCAGTGATTATAGAGGGTGGTGTTCTATAGAGGTGGAGCAGTGATTATAGAGGGTGGTGTTCTATAGAGGTGGAGCAGTGATTATAGAGGGTGGTGTTCTATAGAGGTGGAGCAGTGATTATAGAGGGTGGTGTTCTATAGACACGGAGCAGTGATTATAGAGGGTGGTGTTCTATAGAGGTGGAGCAGTGATTATAGAGGGTGGTGTTCTATAGAGGTGGAGCAGTGATTATAGAGGGTGGTGTTCTATAGAGGTGGAGCAGTGATTATAGAGGGTGGTGTTCTATAGAGGTGGAGCAGTGATTATAGAGGGTGGTGTTCTATAGAGGTGGAGCAGTGATTATAGAGGGTGGTGTTCTATAGAGATGGAGCAGTGATTATAGAGGGTGGTGTTCTATAGAGATGGAGCAGTGATTATAGAGGGTGGTGTTCTATAGAGGTGGAGCAGTGATTATAGAGGGTGGTGTTCTATAGAGGTGGAGCAGTGATTATAGAGGGTGGTGTTCTATAGAGGTGGAGCAGTGATTATAGAGGGTGGTGTTCTATAGAGACGGAGCAGTGATTATAGAGGGTGGTGTTCTATAGAGGTGGAGCAGTGATTATAGAGGGTGGTGTTCTATAGAGGTGGAGCAGTGATTATAGAGGGTGGTGTTCTATAGATGTGGAGCAGTTATTATAGAGGGTGGTGTTCTATAGAGGTGGAGCAGTGATTATAGAGGGTGGTGTTCTATAGAGGTGGAGCAGTGATTATAGAGGGTGGTGTTCTATAGAGGTGGAGCAGTGATTATAGAGGGTGGTGTTCTATAGAGGTGGAGCAGTGATTATAGAGGGTGGTGTTCTATAGAGGTGGAGCAGTGATTATAGAGGGTGGTGTTCTATAGAGATTGAGCAGTGATTATAGAGGTTGGTGTTCTATAGAGATTGAGCAGTGATTATAGAGGGTGGTGTTCTATAGAGATGGAGCAGTGATTATAGAGGGTGGTGTTCTATAGAGGTGGAGCAGTGATTATAGAGGGTGGTGTTCTATAGAGGTGGAGCAGTGATTATAGAGGGTGGTGTTCTATAGAGATTGAGCAGTGATTATAGAGGTTGGTGTTCTATAGAGATTGAGCAGTGATTATAGAGGGTGGTGTTCTATAGAGGTGGAGCAGTGATTATAGAGTGATTTTACGTCCTACTCTCCTTATGTTCTTGTGTCCTTGCGTCCTTACCTCCTTGTGTCCTCACGTCTTTGTGTCCTTAGGTCCTTGTGTCCTTTCTTCCTTGTGTGTGTCCTTACATCCTTAACTACTGTGTGTCCTTACATCCTTAAGTCCTCGCGTCCTTACGTCCTTAAGTCCTCGCGTCCTTACGTCCTTAAGTCCTCGCGTCCTTACGTCCTTAAGTCCTCGCGTCCTTGCGTCCTTAAGTCCTCGCGTCCTCTGTGGATGTACTGAGAGATATTTCATCATCATCCCTCCTGCTCTGTGATTGGTCGGCTGGCAGCTTGCTGGATGTTTGAGGTCAGTAACCAAAAACTGTCTTCTACTGTCTTTATCTCTCTTCTACTGTCTTCTACTGTCTTTATCTCTCTTATTCTGTCTTCTACTGTCTTTATCTCTCTTATTCTGTCTTCTACTGTCTTTATCTCTCTTTATCTCTCTTATTCTGTCTTCTACTGTCTTTATCTCTCTTTATCTCTCTTCTACTGTCTTCTACTGTCTTTATCTCTCTTCTAATGTCTTCATCTCTCTTCTAATGTCTTCTAATGTCTTTATCTGTTTTCAGATCATGTTTCTACTGAGACGACCTGCCACTCTGCAACC